>CM021312.1:5106583-5120950 GCA_010645155.1 Tigriopus japonicus | reverse complement strand
TCGAAAGTGGACCTCCCGGATGCACAGAGTGTCAATGCAGTGATGCCTCCGAATCGACTTCGTGCGATCTCTTTAGTGGCCAATGCCGATGCAAACCAGGCGTTACGGGTCAGAAGTGTGACACTTGCATGGCAGGATATTGGAATCTGGGTCCCAATGGTAATTACACGTGATTACCAAGTTAGAACTACAGTCAAAGCTGGAGGTCAGAGTTCTGTCTTTCAGAGGATAGTTTATTCTTATATCGAGAAATGTCAGGCGTAAAATTTTCTGACATCAAGAGAAATTTTTAAATCGAGTTTCCTTAAACCCAGATTTGATTTATTTGTATTTAAAGTTGTAAGAGCATGAAAATTTGTCAGCAGAGTTTACAACTATTTTTTAATGCTTAGATTAATTTGAAAAAAAAAACATGTTTTAAAAAGTGGGTGCCGTTGATGACATTCAGAAGCCGTCTACTTGACAAGAGACAGCACTTTAAATGTCAAATGCTTTGAGAAACAAGACACAGTGTTGTTTTTTCTTTCATTTTCGCCCACACGATTTTTGCCACGTATTTGAGAAGCCGTACAAGATATCTCTCGAGAAAACAATTTCGGGAATCATTATTTTTTGAAACAGTTGTAGAAGAGAGCAGAATAATGAGGAATCGCTTCAATTTATAAAGATGAGAAACAACAACGTTGTTAACCTTTCTTTCAAAACATGAGTGGGTGTTTACTCCGCAGTAAGCCTTCCACTGAAGGCTGTATTTGATGCTCTTTCCAACAAATTCCATTCCATTTGAATTGCTGTTTTATCAAATTAGATTCAGATCTAATTGTACGAAAGGCTTAAGTTCATCCGGAAGTATGGAACTGAGCAAATAATGCACAGGAAAATCCCACGCATTGGTTAGATAATATTTAATAATCAAGCACAAAATCACTTGTTTCAAGTTTGGACTTGGTCAGAACGTTCCAATACAAAATGCTTTGTGGAATGGTTTGCTGATGCAGATATTACCATTCTAAAAAACCATTCAACCTCTAATCTCAATTAGGTTGTGAAAGTTGTGGGTGCAACACCGAATTTGCCGTGGGTGGAACATGTGATCAAGAAACCGGTCAATGTCAGTGTTTGGAAGGTGTAATCGGGCAGAATTGTGACCATTGTCCCAACCATTGGGTACTCGTGGTCAATGAGACTCGAACCAGTACCCCTGAGTGGAAACGCCCATTCAACTATCGTGAAGGGTGTTTCCCATGCTCATCTTGCGTTTCGGATCTTCTGGTCTTGACCGAAGATCTGAATCGCACTTTGACGCCAATTTCCCAAGAATTTGGTGGAGCAGAATCGAGCTTTTTTGCTTTCAAGCGTTTAAAGTATATTGAAGAAGACGTGACTCGACTTCAGCCCGAGATTGACCTTTTGGACCCTCAAGAAGGCTCTAAAAGACTGCAACCATTGGAAAATCGAGTCTCAGATCTACACAAAATGGCCAAAAGTCTCAATGTAAACTTCAAACTCGATATGATGAGGAGCCAAAAGGCCGACGCCATCGATTTGTATGACCGAGGACAAAAGGCCGTCCAAGACATGAACAAGGTAATAAACGTATTTTACGTTAAAAAACGTTGTGCAATATGTAGAGAGAAGCATTGAACGTGTCAAGAAAAGACAAAAGTAACCAAAAGAAATTTTAAAGAATACACATTTACTTTGCACTCCAATATTTTAGAAAGAAAGTAGCAAAAGTGGCCTTGAAAGAAGTCGTCTGATGTCTGAAGTTCATTTTTTCTTTGAAACAGGTGAGCGACGAGATCGCTCGGGTAACCAAAGTTATGCGCGAAATTGCCGATGGTCTGGGCAGTGGAGTCACACCTGAGCAACTCGAAACATCCGTGAAATTGGGCAAACAATGGCTGGAACAGATCAGGGAACACGATTTCTCCGAGGAGCGTAATATGGCCATCCAGAAGCAAATGCTCGCCAATGAGATGGAAGCCACTGCCAAAGCCCTCTTTCAGGATCCAGTAGCAGCACTCCGAAGCAACGCCTCTGATGTGGAACAAGACATCTCCGCACTGATTGAGAACATGGAGGATCTCAGGAGGAATGCGGAAAATGCCACTATCATGGTGAGGAAATGGTTTTCACACAATGAGGGAACAAAGACTTCATGAAGGTGAAAACCATTGATTGCACTTTCAGATCCGAGAAGCATCGGCCTTGAACTTCAGAAACTCCGATCCGCCGGCTTCGTTCAAATCCGCTCGAATTGCGTCTCTGTTGGAGACCACCGAGAATAGCAATAAAGTGGGTCTGGATTTGGTGACCGAAGCCGATGTGATTCTGGGTGATGCCAAAACAGCCTTTGAGCAATTGGCTTCCAAAGGCTCCAATATGGGCGAGTACATCGATGAGTTCAACCGACAGATCGAAAACAATCAAGAAGCATTGAACCAAAACTACGAGACTGTTTACATGGCTAATAACCACGCAATCGATTTGGAACGACAGGCTCAGAACTTCAACAACATTTTGGCCAATGCCAAAGCACCAGCCGCACGAACTTTGGACGCAGTCACGGCCTATGAGACCATAATTGATGCCGTGAATGAGGCTCAAGAGAGCGCAGATTCCGGTTTCTATGCCTCTGAAAGCGCAGAAGCAATGGTAAGTAATATTGTCTATTTATTCTATTCATTGTTGTGGATACTCGAGCACTTCTAAAGGTGCATAAAGAGTTTGGTCATTACTCATGACTTTGATGAAAAATAAAGAGAAGAAGACAAAAACACAACGGGAAACACGAAACCAAAAATAATGAAAAAAAACGCTACCAAGATAGTGTAAGAAGCATATCGGTTAACATTTTCCAGTCCGAACTGATTAGGAATAGAAAAAACAGACCAACCATAAGACCAACAATTTGTTTCATGGAGGCATTTATCTACATGTCAGAACACCTGCAGTTCAGTAATACTAATGTTACCGAATGGAAAAGGCTCTCAATCTGTATTTTGTTGCAATGTAAACTCTTTCGTTCCAATCAACGATTGAAACTCAAATGATGGCTTAAGAGAAATAGAAGTGCGGTTGATAAGATTTCACTCTGGTCTATCTTAGCAGAAAATGAACCTATAAAATCGTTTCACATAGTAACCAACACCTTTGTTTCGTTGCTTAAACTAGCTCAAACATCATAACGTGTGAAATACTTGCACTTTTTGTGATGGGTTGGGAATTCGTGGAACACTAATTCTAAAGGAAAGCTGACACTTGAAAAGAAAAATGATCACGCTCTGTCTGATCTGAACGAAGTACTGCAGAGAGAAGGAAAATTTCCTTCATTTTCCTTGATGGTTGTTCATGTTTTCTTGTTAATTTGAAGTCAACGAAGGAAATCTTAATGAGATATTTTCCTATTACGCCTTGAATCTTTCCCTCAAAACTTCCTTTTGACCGCGGCCTCATTATGTTTCTCGCAAAGTGTGTGTGGACATATATTATGTCTTCATTTTTCTCAAAGAGCTTCAAGAGCCTCCATTCTGTATGGATTAACTTATATACCGGGTGATGCATAAGAAACGGAACAGCAAACCATGTCCGTAACTCGGAAATGGTTGATCTCACAAAAAATATATAGAGCTCAAAAAGATGCGGCAGATAACAATTCTTAAGATACACAAGTTGTTATTCTCTTTTTGTCGCCTTATTTTTGATTTTAGCCAAATTTATGAAGAGAGAAAAAAGTCGGAGTCACGATCGCTCTGTTTTCGTAAAGGGCCCTTTAGGGAAAAAATCGTCGTCGCTTAAATATTGAAATTGGGTGAAATTGCTTTTTCTGACTTTTCAAGTCAAGTGTTTGGCCAATCCTATCCAATAAAGGTGAGGTTCATACATGGTTTCAATCATGAGTTATTGACGATGGAATTAGGTGTTCCGTTTCTTTTGAAACACCCGGTAGATACACTATCTGAGACCTTTTCAATTAATGATTTGTAGAACTCTGGATTTTTTTTTGAAGTGTTGATAAAAATGCTGACTTAGAAATACCTTAAGAAATGGTTAAATATGCTTATATAGCTTAAACGCAGGTACTTTTGCGACATGAATGTAATAAATAATAGTAAAAGGGGCGGAAAATATGTGATTTTTGGAGGCTAAACAGTACTTTTATGGGGTCAAAATGGCACTCTATGTGATAAAAATTGGGAAGTTAGTGATTTATAAATAGAAAGATACTAACTTATATTATATATTTTTAGGATTTTACCACCTTTGTATCTGTTCTGTCTGAACTATCAATTTTGCAACCATTTGATAATTGCATTTTCAGCACTGCTAAGTTCTTTAAACACTAACAGAATTCATAATTTATGTGAAAAGTTAGGTCTCTTACTAAAATGACTTGATAAAAATGAAGTTGATGTTATCTGTGCTGTTAATTGACTTTTTGAAGATAAAACAATCATCAGTTCTTTGCCCTGGTGACGAGAAGACCATGTCGTAATTAATCAATCCAAGTTTTAGGTTTCATATTTTGAACTAGAACAGTAAAACGTGACTAACCTCTAGAATCGAGGGACAGGTCACATGAAAAGAAGCAGCATTTACAAATTTCGCCAACGCAGTAAAGGTGCTTTAGAATTTTAAAAGTAATCATTCCGCACACACAAATGATATAAACTGATGCTTAAACTGAAACTTTTTCGTTAAATTATCAATTATTTTGGGAAAAAGGCACAAAAAGGCCAAAATATGTGTTTTTTACCCAACGATGATGAAATATTTTTTTCAACGTAAAGTGTTCTGTTATGTAAAAAATGTATTTCATTGTTTCTTTTCACATAACTTCCTGTCCTTTAATGATGATTAATACAACTCATTCAACCCTTCATCGATAAAAACCGGTTCATAGCAGACAACTCTTTAAGAGGTCCTTTCCAAAAAAAAACTTCTAAGCAATTCTTGACCTGAATAACAAAGCAACAACAGATGTGGAGACACGGAATATGAATCGCAAAAACGGCTATCTTTCCATCTAAATTTGGCAAAAAATTCTACGTATAATACAATCACTTGTTCGGAGCACAAACATTTATGTTTTCAAAAGTCTGTCAGTGTTGTTTCCCACGCATGTGGTTTTCTAAAGAAATTGAGCTCGCCTTGTCCCATGTTCATCATTATTCAACTAGAAAGCGATGAATCAATCGTAGTTTCTTTGTGGTTAAGCTTCGTCGACTCATCTTCGTATATTCGAGATGCAATATGTATCGTAACGTATCGAAACGACCTTTATTCCGTTGAGAATCACAAGCAACTCATCAGAGAGCCTCTTTTGACCTTTTGCTTGGGTAAAGAAACCCTAACCATTGGTTTGTGAAGCAAATAAAAGGATAGAAAAACATGAGAAGAGGCAAAGCAATTAGACTCTTGGATTGATCGACATAGCCTTGATAAATGATCTTTAATGTAGAATTTTCCATATTTTAGTCTGTTGGTGTGGGCGATAAGGCTGCCAAGGCCAAAGATCGTACTCAAGAGCTGTACGATGCAGCTTTAGAAGCGAATGAAGCTGTCCGAAATGAATTGGACATCAACCTTCGTCGTTCTAAGAGTAATGTTCAAGATGTCGAGATGAAAACCAAGGTCATTAAGCAAGGAGTGGAATCCATAACTAAGTAAGTTAGTCACAAAAAGCTCGTTCAATGGAAAAAATTGAATCATGCTAGGTCATAAAAACAAATTCAATCATGATAATTTGTCTTTCATAGGGGATTGGAAAGCCTTCCGCCCACTCCAGAGTTGCTCAAGGAAACCGTGGACATCGCTAACGATGCCGAAACTGTGGCCCATGATTCACTATCATCGATCAATGCCAGAGCTGACGAAATCACCCGGAATATTGCTCAAGCCAGGAATCTTCAAGACCACCATGAGCAGATGAAGTTCAGCCTTGAGGCTACGAAAAAGGCCTTGGATGAGCTCGAGTCACAAGAACGCCAAAAACGTGATACAGCTGATATTCCTGAGAGCGAGATGAACGAGCGGTTAGCGAGTTTGAACGACCGACAAGGCAGGGTGACCAACCTCCAAGACAGTGTCAAAGGCATGATTGGAAAACTCAAGGACAGGCTTGGCCAAGTCCGATTTACTCTAGGAAGGTAATTCAATTCAAAAGAACGTTTTAAAGTCAGAAAAACGTAAATTTTAAGCTTAGTCCCTAAATGTTGCCCTTGGTGCGCTTTTTGAAAACACTAACGTAAAAGTAAAAAAAAATCATGTTACAAACGTTGACACGGTGTTAATTTGAGTCTGAGAAGTCATTTTGAAATTTTGACTTTTGAGACCAGTTTTGAGGTGTAAATGCAATTCTGCATGTTGTTCTGCAATCTGGGAATCTTTATCACGAGCTTTCACAATTCTAGTTTTTAAATGAACGGACTGCTTTAGAAAACTTGGCTTTTTTAGAACTGTACAAAACAGACCTTTGAACAAGGCATGCATCAGAATATCTTTCAAAGAATACCCTATTTGAAACACCCACTCATAGATCAACTTTGACGTTTTAACAAAATTTGAATACAATACAACCATAATTGTCTTCCATTGTCTTCTTTTCCGGTAGGACTCAATCTAATCGAATGTGATTGGTCTGAATTGTTAGGAGGACCCACGCAATTGCAAATACCTTGCAAATTGATTTTGGGCTTCAAAAGACGGATTGAATTTTGGTAGAATGTAATTTATGCAATGATAAAGCTTTGGCCTGGGAAAATAATGACATGTAACTATTGACTAATTCATCGTCAACGATGGTTTCGATCTTAAATCATAGGGGCTGCAGGCATCTATATAATGAGAAATTGCTTTTCCACGAAGTACACAGGTTATTTTTTTTCTACATATCCAATTGATGAAATTTGTACTTACAAAAGGAAAGTATACTAATCGCCAACCCGGTCTTTTAGGATGGATGTGGGTATGGAATTTGATCGTGGATCCAATCTAGAAGTTGAGACCCCAGAGATCCTTGAGGAATTAGCCGTCAACACTCAGATTAGTGCCTACTTTAACGTCTCCAGAGCTTCTGATGATGACCGTGCATTTTTGTTGTACATTGGAAATGAAGAAGATACTCATTCCAAGATGCCTCATATCTCAACAGATGATTACATGGCTTTGGAAGTGGTTGAAGGTGGGTTTTGTAAACTCACTGTTGACCTTGGAGCAGGCTATATGGAGGTGAAGTCCAGTGTTCCCATCGTGTACGACCAATGGAACTACATTGAGATCGAACGGCAAGGCCACACCGTCACCATGACCTTAAAGCAAGAAGAAGGCCCAGGTGAGGTCAACGAGGACAAGGTTCAAGAGGCTTTACCCCGGTATGACGAAAATGGACGACCTTTTGGATCGGTATTCAATTTGCACCCGGAGTATTCCCGAATCTTTGTGGGCGGTTTCCCCAACTCGGTTCGAATTCAATCCACCGTTCACGAAACGTTCATGCAAGGACAAGTCGAGGGACTCAAAATTGGGGGTCAAGATGTGGGACTGTGGAACTACAAGATGGCCAAAAATGTGAAAGGGGCGCCTGGGAGGAACAAATTTAAAGAGAAACCTCAAAAGAGCGTACGTTTTGGAGGTCAAGGGTTCATGGCCCTCGACCGCAACAACTTTTTGGACATGGATGACGAGTTCTCGATCAAGCTGAAATTCAAACCCGAGAGCCCCAATGGGATCTTGTTAGTGATGGGAAGCCCTCGGGATCAAGACTTTGTGGCCCTGGAAATGAAGAATCAATACCTGAGGTTCAGTTTCAATTTAGGCGATGGTGTGGCATCAGTGGTATCGGATGAGAATTATGATCTTGGAACATGGCATTACGTGGAAATCAAACGACAAGGCCGAATGGGCAGCTTGAGTGTGAATAATGAGTTGGTTGGAAATGTCGAATCTTACGGAGACATGGCTCAATTGTCGGTGGAGAGCGACATCTATTTGGGTGGCTATCCAGGCAATGTGCCCTATCCTGATGTGGATAGATACAATTTCACTGGTTGCATGGAGGAGGTTTTTATTGGATTAGACAGCGCAGATTTGAATTCCTACAACGAGGCTGTTGGAATTGAACCTGGTTGTGTCCGCAAGGTAAGTCCAACCTTCTATTTTACTTTTTGGCTTTCTTTCCTCAACCACAAGGAATGATATTCCCTCTTGACCTCATCTATCCCAGATTAGAGAGGCCACATCTTCAGGTTCATTCCTACGTCCTCATCTATCACTTAAGCACAAGGAAAACGACCTTGACGTGCCAACGTACCTTCGTCTACTTCACATATTTTGTCTCTCTCTTTTTAGACTGAGTCGTTGGTCACATTCTCTCCCTCATCACCTGGTCATCTCCAACTGCATCCTCAAGAGCTCTTAGGAACATTAGAGATCAGCCTCATGTTCAGAACCAGTGCTAATCGAGGCATGTTAGTTTATGCTTACGACTCTCCCAACCACTTTTACTTCGTGTCCTTGTCCCTCATGGATGGGTCATTGGAACTGCGAGTGTTCCCGGACCATGTTTTGAGCACAGCCAATACTGGAAGCAAGTCCATCCTTTATAATGACAACACCTGGCACACAGTCACGATTTACATCACCAAGACGGATATCCATTTGCACGCTGATGACTACGAACACTTGAAGTAAGTTGGGACCATAGAAAAGGTTAGAGTGACAAAGCTAGAGTGACGATTAAGGGTGGCGAACAGATTTTATGCCTACCAAACTTGATGTTGTTTAATCTGAGGCCCATCAAACAGTACCTGATGGGTTCAAGTGCCCACAAATGAACAATCACAGAACTGTGCATCTGTGCACCCACAAGCATAGTAATAAGAATTGCTTTGGGCTCTATTTGGGTCCTTCCACAAAGCTCTTGGACCCATAAAAAATCATAATTGTGCCCACATGAGGGCCGCAGCCAACTGTTTACCGACCTCTGTTGTAGACCGTGCAATAGAAATATTGACTTTAAGTCATCTGATGCATAATTTTTTGGTTATGGAAAAGATTAGTTGCTTTATAGCGTCTTTTGGTTGCTCAAGCTCTCTTTTGGTCTGTGTAGCAACACTGCAAAAACAACAAAACTGATCTTCAAGCCCAGAAAAATAAGAAACTAAAAAAGTGAAAAAATATGACATAAATATTTTCTTCAAAAAGGCCAGACTAATTGAAAACTAAGCTGGATATTTAAAAAAATATTTTTTGACAACGCCATTTCTTGGTAATTTCGAAAGTGTACAATAATTTATTCAACCTAATTTTGGCAAGTAAATGAGTCGTTTTTGGAGGCGCATTTGACACCTAACTGATTTAACAATAGATTATCAATTTGCCTCATTTGGTAGCCCATATTTTTGCGTATATTACTAGTAATGGTTGCTAATGCTTACAAATACCCGTTTGTCGATATTTTAGTATTATATTTGGTTCATTTTGGTTAAGCCCTGTTGTGTTTTGACCATTCATGTCAATAGCTTAGCTTCAGGAAGCTTAGCTTCCTGAAAAAAAAATTCCGCCAAAAAATAAAATCAAGAAACAAATCATTTCTACTTGAAATAGCCAAAATATTAGAAAAATCAAGGAAAAATGGAGGAGTTCCAGTTCCTACTGATGTCCAATGTTATCTCTGGCTTGGAATGCACATGTATTGTATTATAAGGTTGAGAAGAAATTTCATGAGTTCGGCAATGGGTCATGCTCAGAGGTTGTTTTAAGTGAGCGTTTTGAATCATACCGCTCTAAACAAAACTGGGCCGTTGGCACAAACTACCCCCAGACTTCTCAATTCTAGCTAAGCAGGCAGACCGCCGTGACAGTGCGGAGATCCGTGACCTCTAGATGACGTAGGCTGTATTTTCTGAATTGACTCTGAGAATCGAACTTCAAAAAGGATATTTGCGTTACAAACACGGTGGCGCACTCTATGACGTTCCTTATGAAACAATCATTTTTACCAATGTTGTTAGGTAATCCCTCATAGAGGGCGGTTTTGTCGACGTCAAAATTGAGATATCTCTATTTTATTTATCTATGGCCGTTGGCTCACTTGGCTGTGCTCAGTTGCCTGGCCCATTTTGGCAAATCCAAGTCACTTTTTCCTGCCGTCTATTCAAAGAGTCTAGGTTCGTGGAAACGATCGATATTTCACTTAAGGATATCTTGGCAGGAGTTGGGTGCAAAATTCATTTTTAGGGTTATGCAAAAAAAACACCTAAGTAGACCTTGTGTTCCTGCAAAAATAGGACTTTCCAGTGATCCAAAAAAACAATTTAAAAATGCATATTTGTTTAGTTGATTCCAAAGAAATATATCAGTATTGAAAATATGCCCCATAAAAATAAATGAAATAGTTTTTATTTCTTCTTTTAGCATTGCACGATTTTATGTAGCTCATTGTCTACCAAATAAACTTTGCATATTATCAACCAGATGTTACCAAAGATATCTCATCATAAAATTTAGATCGTTTCCTGGGGACCTAAACTCATTGGAGGGATGCTTAAATGGGATATTACTTGGATTCGCCAAAATGGTCCAAACAATTCAGCACAGCCAATGGCCCTGTTTTATTGCAAACGGTTTTATTCAAACGCTCACTTGCTCAACTTTTGTGCATGTCCCATTGAATTTCGGTTGGTTGTGCCCCTTGATCACTTGATTGAGATGGATTGCTTTAATCTTACCTAGTAAATTTTCGTCTAAGGAAAACCTTAGGATGAATCGTAATCCTCAAGATCACATGCACGTAAAAGATCCCTCCCTTCTTGACTCTAAAGATCTTATGATTGCGCACGGGAAGGACGGTTTCACATTTTTCAATTCGATTTCCAGAATTACGGTGGAAAATCCTGAACAGATCCCCAAATTGGATGAACGTTACAACATTTTCATGGGCGATGTTCCAGGCGATATCAACATGATTCCAGATGCTTTACCCTCAAATAGTCCTTTCATTGGATGTGTGCGAGATGTATTGGTGGAACAGAATCTTACCGACTTTAATATGATCCCCTACCACACTGGATTGGATTTTGGAATTTGTAAATCCGATGCCTTGTCAATTCCTAAGCCTGGTAAGAAAATCTAAACGTATGTTGCATGGAACCAAATGACTCAAGAAGAGCCATTTTTTCTTACAAGAACGTTAGGAAGAGGAGGAATAAGGAAAAGTGATCCAAGGTGTTTTGAAAGATCATCTCGGAGTTCTAGATGTCTTATTTTTACTAAGGCAGAACACTGGGCCATTCACATTTACTCTATTATTTTGTAGGGTCTGGCTCAGTTAATCCGACTGGTGATCAAGAAAAAATGGACACAGAAGGTAAGTTTGATTTGGTGTGTTGCTATTTTCTGGGTATTGAATCCAAAGGACCGCACATCAGACCAAAGCAAAGGAGACATTGGAATTCCCCAAACATTGTTCCCGAGAACAATTTTTTTTTACGGTACTGAGAAATTGGTCAAAAGAGGGCTTATTGATAGACAAACAAACTGAGAAATATTTGTTTTTTGAAGTCTGTTCAGAAAGGCAAAACATAAGATAAATCATTTAGAAGATGTCCAGGTGGACGGACTTTTTGAGACTTGAATTTTCTTATTATTTTTCTTTCAAAAACTCTTAAGAATTTGAAGGGAGTAATCAAACAATTGAAATTAATAAAGCAAAGGTTAAAAGAAAATTCCTTTTGTTGATCTCATCAAGACAAGTCTGAAATATGTTAAGAGCTTTCACCTGTTGAAATGGGATCATGTTTAAAAAGTGTTATTGCATATTTACACTCAATAGTAGTACCAGTGCTTTCTTTTTGGCATTTATTCGACAAACACTATGCAAGATAGGGGTCGGCAACCGGTGGGCCGCGGCCCAAATATGGGTCCCAGGGGCTATGTAGAAAGTCCAAAATAGTGGGCCCGAGAGACATCCATAGTACTGTACTTGTGGGCCCATAGCTCTTTAATTGCTAATTTGTGGGCCCCTGAACCTTTTAAACCTGTTAAACCTAAGCCTGTTTGTCGGGCCCTAGACAACACGATTAAAATTTCGTGGGCCTTAACCCAAAAATGGTTGCCGTCCCCTGGTGTAAGAGATCCAATCATATTGGGGCCAATGTAAAAAGAACAAGCTCAAGTGATCCTTAAAGTTGTTTGGTTCCAAATCCAGATTGAAGCAGATAATTCTGGTAATTGACTTTCTATCTGCCAAAATTCCAATTTAATGATCCTGTCAACATCTTACAAAAGCCACCAGCTTGGCACAATGGATGGAGCAGATGTTGGATAAACAATCAAGTTCTTTCCCTTGAGAGCTATCCATTTCAGCTCCAACTTGGCACATGTCTGACGTTATTTAGAATACCAGTATCCTACCAGTCGCGAGAATGGTTTCAACTTCTTTTATGATTAATTTCGTAATGGCCATTCGATTTTGATTTTGTGAGTTTGATGGTTTTTAACCTAGTGAATGTTTCGGGAGTTTATCAGAATTTTGAACTTGAGAGATTTCTCAAGCTTACCCCAAAAGTGCAACAACGGCAAAATAGCAATAATTGATATGATCTGCTAAAAGCTCATTTGTCTCTTTATCAGATTATGACCTTCATCATTTATTATAGATTGCGTAGGAATTTTAATTTTCCACTTAATCAAACATCTAAATCTCTGCACTTCTGAAAGGCATTGAATGAGAGTGCACAAAGCGAATGGATTACCGTCTGAACTAAAAGTTTTGCACTTGAATTCGGGATCTCAGAAAAGCATCAGACCCAATCCTTCGATTTTAGTTTACTTCTGCGGGGAAAATCTCGCATTTAAGACCAGAAAATAATTTTGATTTCCAGACAACAACGGCTTAATTATTTGATATTTTCCTTTCCCGTTTACTTGTAGAGAAGTCCGTAACAGATGGCAATATTTCTTCCATGGTCTAGCAGCTTTTTAAACAAATCTCACTCGATGCGTATAAAATCCCTTGAAAGGGTTACTATCTTTTCTGTAGCCACTCAACGATCTTTAAATCTACGTTTTTTGATCCCTTAGACGAGGCTATTGCCGAGAATGAGGCCTCCAATGAGGGAGACAAAGCCAACGAAGAGGATGGATCTAACAACTCTTGGGAACTCCTACCCCCAGCAGCTCCACCCCCGGAATACTTTGGGCAATGCACTCTACCCATCAACCCTGCTCCAGATCTAGACGTTTCACAGGAATCAGGATTACGTTTTGGTATGAATCTTATTTCAGAAGCTGAGAGTTTAGTGAGGTTTTGTAAAATATGGCATTTAGAAAGCACAATGTTTGAAAGCACTTTTGTTCCAAACCAAAATCACTAGTGATGGACGGAACTTGCCTTCTGTTTTCGAACAGGCCCTACAAACCGAGAACAAACACAAAAAAGAATGGAAGTTGGGAGACAAATTGAAGTTTTTGTTGTGAAAACCTCCGTAAGGCCGAAATTTTCGATATTTTAGATGCCCATGGTCAAGAGGTACGCCAACTGTTAATGTACAGTACATGATTTAGTTGTCACGTCGTTTCGGTCCATCACTAATAATTACAATGATCTTGCATATTCAAAACTATTTGAATTAGAGTGTCTAGAAGAAACAAGACGTAAACTTTCATTTCGCTTTGAGATGAAGCACAAAGCTCACCTTGACAAGAGAGGGGTCTATTTACGCCCGGAAAACCTTTCAGAAAACGACTTTTTCTTTGTTCAATTCTCAGAATTTTAAATGCAGATAGGTGTCTCTAGAAACTAGGACCCAACTTTGGGGAAGAGCACTTGTCTCGATTCAGTATGAAGTCAGCATCTGTTCATGTTTGGAACAGAAACCTTGAGAACAATACCTTTGGCTTTCAGGAGCGAAAAAGGACACATACTTGGAATTCAACACCAAATTGAAGGTGAAGAAACGTGGCGAATTCAACATCGACTTCAGAACCACGCAAAAGGATGGCGTCATTTTCTATGTGGCCGATGAGAGGAACATGGACTTCATTGCTTTGTTCATGAAGGATGGAAAGGTGAGACTTTCTTGGAAAGACCAGCAATGAGACATGCGGGGGAGGTTTGAGTGATCTCTTCAAAAATACAATGACTTTGTCAATATTCTGGCCAACGAACAAACAAATTTGATGGAGAGGCTCGTCAAAACACTTCCCAGAGATGAAGAATTCGTTCAATCATCCGCGAGCAAAAACAAATACTTTCCAAATTGGTTCGGCTGATGGAGACCACATTTTCATTCGAATTTTTGAGTGATCTCTGACATCCATTTCGGATGACTTGATGCTTATTCATTCTGTTTCAGCTGATCT
>CM021312.1:5043247-5106510 GCA_010645155.1 Tigriopus japonicus | reverse complement strand
CGTCAAAAGTGCCCTTCAATAGTTATAGCCAACAACATCTCCGACTTGGACTCCATCTTCTTTCAAAATGAGATCATTTTTGTTCTTTCATTTTCCTATGGAAATGGTTCCTGCGTTGTGGAGGTGTTAAAGAGCATGGGAGAGGAGTAACACTCCAGATACCACCACGGATACTTCTGTTTAGCATTGTTTCACTGAAGTCGGACTAATGGGTGAAGCAAGATTCCATCTACGTATTTTCCTCATTGTTAAGAGGACTAAAATCCTTTGGAGAGTTGAATGTCAAAAGTTCATGAGACGTGTAAAAAGAGTGCTGGGACTTCTAAAATCAAGGTGAAGAACATCCAGTCCACAAATATTAACAAAAAAGTTTGACTGAATTCTTTCAAGACGCAGGTTCATCAGTTTTAGCCGTCAATAAGGAATAAATGACGTTGTGTCAAAATATAGCCTCGGCCTCATACCATTTTTTCAAAAATCGGAGTTTGTGTCCACCCCTTTCAGGGGTTCCTGAATTGATGAACAAGCCTTTTCTCTTCTTTCATCCGCCTGCGATAAGATTTTTGAAGAGATCACCTAAACCTCCCCCTGCATGCCTCATTGGCGACAGAGATATTTTCAAAAATGTCAAATTCTTCAAACAATGCCTTTAATATTCTGGCCAACGAACAAACAAATTTGACGGAGAGGCTCGTCAAAACACTTCCCAGAGATGAAGAATTCGTTCAATCATCCTCGAGCAAAAACAAATACTTTCCAAATTGGTTCGGCTGATGGAGACCACATTTTCATTCGAATTTTTGAGTGATCTCTGACATCCATTTCGGATGACTTGATGCTTATTCATTCTGTTTCAGCTGATCTATGGTTTCAATTGTGGTTCAGGGTCTGGTTACATTGAATCCAGGCCTGTGAACGATGGTGCCTGGCACACAGCTCGTTTCAATCGTCAAGGAGATCGGGGTTCTCTGTTTATAGATGGAAATATGGAGGGTGAACAGAGCTCTTATGGGTCCACCAAGAACATCGAAGTCTTGCCTCAATTCTATTTGGGTGGATTGAGACCCGAGGCTTACGAGGATGACATGGTCAAACAAAATTTGATGGTGAGTAGTTTTCGCCTACTTTTGAGGCTTTTGTAACGATAGCGTCGACCAAGAAAATTGAGAATCAAATGAATTAGGAAATCGAGGGAAATCAACCGTATGTTTTTTAAAAAATCATGGTAGTGACTTTTGTGCAAACTTGTTTGGCTTGATACATCGCTGAAATATGGCTGGAATGTCACTTGCAAAAATTGTCAACCAGGCGAATGTCAGAAAAGGCAAAATAATTTTCTGGAAATACTACTCGCTTAATTTGTGGTTAAGTCCACATTTCCGTTGCTGAGGAAGAAATTAATGTTAAGAGGTGGACATTCACCGAGATGATTTCTTAATTATCACTGTCTTCCGCAGAAAGTGGATACTGGCTTTGTAGGGTGTCTGCGAAATTTCCTACATCGCGGCAAGCCAGTGGGAAAATGGTCCAAAAATCATCGTGTAATTTCCTGCTCCCAAAAAGTGGAGCCAGGATACTTCATTGGTCCCAACGGAGGTTCTATCATGCCATTCAAGAAGTTCCGCGTTGGTTTGGACTTCGACATCACCCTCCAAATTAAGCCCAGGAACATCTCTGGCCTTCTGTTAGCCGTGCAAGGTCGACGCGATTACCTCATACTCCAAATGGTTGATGGTGCTATGTCCTTCACCGTGGACAATGGTCGAGGTGCGATTGTGACCACGTTCAAGCCCAATTCCAAGTTCCAATTCTGTGACGGACAATGGCACGAGATTCACGCCGTCAAAGCCAAGAATGTTGTGACTTTGTCGGTAGATGGCAGTTTCACTCAACCAGGGATTGGTGTCCCGGGGGTTTCCTCCACAGATACCAATCATGGTCTCTTCATTGGTGGCCATCCCAAGGCTGATCGCTTGACTGGATTGTTGACTGACACGCCATTTGTGGGTTGTGTTAGGAACATTGTGATTGAGGGAACCAAGCTAGACATTGAGCCTTATATGCTAAAGGGTGATGTTATGTCGCACGTTTGTCCTACCATTTAATCAGAATAAATTTGATATGCATTCTCGATGGTAGAACCTCTTTGTGTGTTCAAGAGCCCGAAATAGGCCTTATAGCATAACAATTTAGATTGTCTAATCAGTGATCACGGTCAAACCTTTGCGACATGTCGTCTAGAGCTAAAAATATTATTTCAACGACAATGAATGACTTCTCCGTTCCTTTCTGATGACGCATTGAGCAATGGTACGGACAACAAACAAGGAAAATATTGGAAAAGACTCCCACAAACACGACCAAGGGAGTCGAATTTGGCATTTTTTTAGAGGAAATGTGTATGCTTCAACTAGGATTTCATTTTATCATAGTATTCGACGCTCTCAATGAAGACCATCAAATTCGAGATCTTCCACAATCAACCCTATAAAATGGTCTTCACAATACGGCCAGCTTCCTCTTCCAAAAGTCCGATTTCGCCCTCTGGTGTCTCTCGGGAGCTCATTGGTTTCTCTCAGTGCCATTCTCCAACTAGGTTAGGGGATCTCGAGCCTCTTCTTTTTTCTCGCAATGATCTTGATCCACAGAGAAGCTATAGGGCGCTACTTGAACTTGTCGCTGTCAGAGAAACCAACAGTGTCTCATCTACCTTCGTTTGAGCAAGAGGAAATATTTTCCATCCACACATGGATTGTCAAAATCTTCTTAGTGATTGATATTCTCAACAATCATGGAAGACATTGACCCAATAAACGCAACCAACGTGTTTATCAATGGCACGTGGTGGTGTTTGGTTAGCGACTGGATTCAGGGTGACCAAAATGAGACTTTTTCTTGGACAGAAAATGGCAACTCAACAGGATACCTAGCTCCGTGTGATTCTCTCCCAACGGCAAATTCTACTTATATTGAGGAAGAAGACATGAGTGTGTGGCTGGATTCATTCTGGACAATACTGTTCTCGTCCATGATAGCGGCTGCCATTGCTGGCAACTCGATTGTGATATGGATAGTCATTGGTAAGACCACGTTTTTCGTAGACTTGTTCACGGGTATCGAGAATTTCTTGGGATGCAAAACGACCATCCATGAGTGGGATGATTGATTGCCGAGAGAAAGAAAGCTCCCATTTTGAAATTCAATTTTGGTTTTCAAATAATTATTCTCAGAAGTTTAAGGTATCCATATCAAAAAACATTGTTTTCTCCATATAGTGATTTCTAAATAAATCTTTAATAAATAATAATATAAATAAAAATAAAATAAAATATATTATTGATTTATTATGTCTTGGTAAGAATCAATCGAAATATCGATATTTGGTTTTCAAGAGCCCATTCTGGTTTTGGGGTTGATAGATTTTGAAGTTTTCCTGGAGCTCACCATGCTTTTCGTTGGCTCTCAGGTTTTGGTCTTAATCCGACTCGAGAGCTACAAAACGTTGCCTCCGAGGCACAAAGCATAGTTACACAAAATCCGAAACTAAATCTACTTTCCAAGATGGCTTGGAATGGCACTTGGGTTTGTTTTAATTGCAAAAAGCTTTTTGAAACTAAGCTAATCTTTAATGGAGTGTATGGGGATTTCGTGGTTCATGCTGAACTTACGCACAAACGCCCCCCAAATCGGATATTTTTCCTGGGAAACCTACAACCTATGGAAAGGCCGTTTCTTGTTACAAATTACCTTTCTTTAGGGGTTTTCCCACATCCAAGGAAGACTTTGGAATATAAAATGGGCCATGACTTTGCTAGTCATTACCGTACCTTGATTGGAAACAGGTAAAAGGAGTAAGCAATATTGCAATGGGAATCTAGTATACAGTATAGCGTAACTTGGATTACGCTAAGGATTTGAATACGGACATAAAACTGATTTTAGAAATATAATCATTTGATAACTGCGCAACATGAAAACCAAGGGATTAGCAACGAGGGGACTACTGTTTTCTTTGGTGAGTCGCAAAGCTTTTAAGGAAGTGAAAAATGGTGCATCTCAATAGTGTTTAAAATATTGTTCTCGCTGGCCTCCAAACTTTCGAATTGGGATTAGCAATATGATGGTGGAAAATGGGATTCAAAAAGACCAAACCAAAAGCCAATTGCTATTGGTTTTGTGATTTGTAGTCACAAGGGCTTCCCATATCTTTTGCCTGTGGCTGAATGATCTCTCATTGAGAAACATGACTTACCAAAGATGAGATGCGGGATAATCAGAATGTTTTTCGCTTTCAGATTATGGAGGTGTAGCCGAGTATTAAACATCGAGAAAGGTTAGATGGGAAAATGTTGTTCCCATAAGTCACACGAATAGACAAAAAAACTTATTGTACATCAAGGTTGGCAAACAAAGGGAAAACTCGTGAATTGCATTCCTCTTTAATGTACTGTTTGTTCATGAATATGGGAATTATAAAATGTCTCATATTTAGACTGAACTATTATCTTTGAATAGAAGCCATTAAATCAACAAATCAAAAACAAAGTTAGGTGTCACTTTGTCATACAATAATATGTTTTATTCGCTTTCTTATTGGGTCCCCCCATATATACGTGTATATCCCCATTTAGATAATATTTTGTCCACCAAAGAGTTACTGTTGGAAGATCTGGACAACCCTTGAACAGTGGTTGTTCCTGCCTTAAGAGGTGTTAAAATTTAAAAGTTCACCAGGTTTTTCTTGGGTCCTTGTCACAAAAGAAACTAGACTTTTTTCTTTTGCTTTGCATTGCTAAAAGAAGCTATGCATGGCTGGATGGAACTTTGACTTGCTCTTACGCTAATAATGAATTATCCATGAGTGCTTGTTCGCAATTTAGAATCGATTCTAGTGACTTGAGCGCTCCGTGTTTGCTGAAAGTGAAAGAGTGTCATCAATGCAATTACCAACTAATTCCTCGTTCAACCCATCAGATATCACAAAAAATGCATACAGAGTTGCTCCTTTGGCACATGCCGTCTAGTTTTAGTGGTAATCATGTTGAAATACAACTTTTAAAAAATGTTGCTATTTTCATTTCAGCTCACAGACGCATGTGGAACGCGACCAATTCCTTCATTGTTAACCTGAGCGTCGCCGATTTGCTCAACTCTATCTTCAACACAATTTTCAGCTTCATCTTCATGAAATCTAGGTAAGTGGTGTTCTTTTCATTGACAGGCCATTTCAAAATACCAAAGGATTGTGTGAATCCTTGATAGAAAAATTGAAAATTACTCCTTGAAATAGATAAAACATGAAAGAGGGAAAGATATCAGGAGTAAAAGCCAACTCTAGTCAAAGTTTTAATATTGTAGGGGTGTGTGAAACGGTCTGAAAATCCCTGTAGTCTTATTAACAGGGACGGGCAAAAAGTGCAAATAAACAGAGGCTTTTATTTACCAAAAGTTGAAAAATGTACCAAAGAGTGCAAAACAAAGTGCAGAAAAAGGTTGAAAGTGCAAATAAATGTCGAAAAAGAGCAAAAAACTTGCCTTTGGACTACAAAAGTCACTCCTAGAGTCCCGTCACACTGACATCTCCTTAACTTGATGTTATCAAATTAAAAAGGACCTTCTTTTAGAAATAGGAATCTTGGTAGGCAATTAAACCTAAGCCTACAATCTACATTATTAGCCAGATCCTTACGTTACCTTGACCTAGGTTTCCTTAGATTTGATAAGAAACACTTAATTGTAGCTTGCATCTCTAGGTTTGATATTTGTTGACTCCATGCAAAAATGGTAAGCCAATATCTAGGCTGACATGTTGACCATATGAGGGAGAGCAATTTTCTGACAAATGATCCATCAGGGGATGGAATGTTCCTGTTGAACTCAAGATTGTAGATTCAATTGTAGAACTCAAGATTGTACTCACTGTAAGATTTGTGTCTGATATGCTAATATTTCACAACGTTTGATTATAAATGGTAAAGACGCTTTATTAGATGGCAACTGCTTGACAAGTTCAAAATCTGATTTTTTAATCTTCAAATTCCTTCAAAAGTTCAGATTCTCAAAACCTAAAATTTCCTTTACAATTCGTCAATTGTGGCCAAATTTCTAAATAAAAGTGCGATTAAAGGTAAAAAGTGCAAAAAGGCAAAAACTGCGATTATGTTACCAAAAATCGTTTACACTATACATGTATGCCGGCTCGACTCATTAAGATGGAACGAGAAAGGAACCCTTCGAATAGTGAATACATGGCGATTTCCTCACTTCCTCTCGGTCAATCAATAAGCCGAAAAAAGGAAAGGTTGAATAGTAAATATGCCTTCTTTTTTCCTTGTAGGGATGGGCCCAAATTAAGGCATTCATTAGTGTGTAGTTGGTAGCAAAGCTTGGAAAGATCAGACACCCCGAAAATGTTCATCTCAATCTAGACGTAAACGCAATCGGTGCTGTCAAACCTAACAAATCTTAGAATAACTTTTAGGATTTCATAATATTAGAGCTTTTTCTCAGGGTTTGAGCAAACACTAGTTCATTTGTTATTCTTTTTTGATTCCCCCAGATTATTTATTTGCTGACCCACTCCTACGTAAGTTAGGAATACATGGAAATTGATCTCCTAACTGCTTTTAAAGCCAGGGTTAGACAAATTACAAACTCCTTTTCTTTACTCTCTTCCCTTTGTTAAAGGTTATCTAGACATTGTCGATAAACCAAAAGTGGTATCAGCTAATTCTTTTCTATCAGAATGCATCCGCTCAAGGACCCTAAAAATAACTACAAATTTCTAATAAGACGATTGATTCTATCAACCAGAAGACTATCAAATTCTGCTCACGGTTTACGACTGAGTGAGGTTCAAATTCATCTTTAATCACAGAGGTCCCAGAGTGGAGATACCGGAGCAGGCCGGTGGTGAAATATCATTGTGGGCAGCAAGGGCCGTTTATCATCAGCGATTAGTTGAAACTGGCCGAAACAAACGTATTCGTAGAAGGCAATTTTTTGAAAAGCATTAGTTTTTTGGCTATGTGGCCTCGTGTCTATGCTTTGCTTCTCCCAAATTATGTTGAGGTGCTCAATGAAGATGATAATTTGATTCACATGCATTAGTTCACGCAATCATAGGATTTGACATTGAAAATATGTCTTGCGCACTTCCATTTGTACTATTATCTTCCACTTGTTTGGGCAAGTATTTCTCAATATTCTTCGGAAATATTTGCCTTTTCACGCAACTTCTGGCCAGTTTCAGCAATAAGCAAGGCAGACAAAATGACGACATTGGCCTCTCTATAGACTTCTATGTCTTTAATTCGGCAGGGTGGCCAAGAAGAGTAAATGGCCAAACAAGATTTAATCCAAGAAATATTTTTATCAAAAGCGAGGAAAGGTTTGATTTAAAGTATGCTTGTAAAGTACGAAGGAAATTATTGAACAATTGGCAAGTGACTCACATTTACTAACAAAAAATAGACTTTGCTAACAAGCAATCTCTTCATAAATTTCATAATTTGTGGGCTTTCTTTTGTTCCATTTGGCAAAAAACGACGGAAATTATTTCCCTTCCGTTTCCTTTCGATTTTGTCTTTCAAACAAAGAGGCAACTTTTCCAAAACAAAGGTGAAAATCTCTTTCGCATCTATGTATTTTTCAACCTCACCACTACTTCTCCTAATAAATTGGATGTTGTCTGCACCAATTAAATAGCTCATAGATCTTTAGAGCTTTAGAGAAGGGTTTTTTAGCTTACCTATTAGATAATGATAATCAACCCTCTTTCTGGTTCGCAAGACCAAAATCTTTAAAGTTGCAATCACATTTTTTGCCCCTCTAATAATAATTCAATGTCTACCTCTAGGTTGAACCAAAATTCAGTCTTTACTATTCTCTATTGCTTGAAAACCCAAAATGGTGGGCGGCAACATTTTAAGGCCCATCAACATTCTATTTTAGTCAAAGAGCACTCGTCGAGTACTACAGAAACCGCCATTACGTTCCCACTAATGGCTCCAGGGTTTTTTGTTGTCCATTCTTTGTTTGGTCAAAGGTCCGCAGCATGTTTTAGTGGGAACTTATTTGTTGCCCGTGTTTCATAAATGTAGATTGCCGATCCCACAATCTACCCCAATTGCACTCACATGTTAATTCAAATATTTTAAGTACCATGAATTACAGTTACTACTTTTCAAGTGCTATTAAAATGCAGCCTAGTTAACGGCCCACCACTTTAAAATCGGGAAATTAACTCCTTTTGAAACGCAACAACTCTGCTAAGATTTTGGGATTCACACGCTTTTCATTATCCTTTGTTCCATGCTTGTTGCAATATTAACCTCTTTCTTGTTACCACTTAGTTTTAGGTCATTTTTAGGTGACTCACCTTCGTAACGAGATTCAGTCTTTGTACTCCTGGTCAACCAAACGCATTTTTTTAATGTTTTGAATAACCAAAACGAGTCTCCCTGTTTAGCTTAACAAAGAACTGGGTCAAAAGTTTTGCGTCTTTGAAGGTTAAGGTGAAATAGCAAAATTTGGAATTTGTCTCGAGACTGTCTCTTGTGTTTCGGAAGTCAAAAAGTTCAAGAAAAAAGCTCTTTTCACTACAAAATTTATTTAAAACAGATTGTGATATCCTGACTGGAAGAAAGAGGGTTCCATGGAGAGGACTCTTCAATAGACTTATGAAAGAGGAGCTCCGGTTTTGTCACTTTAATGACTTGAGACTTGCGTTGTATTGGTTTTGACCTCCTCAAGAATACACTCGATAACTTTGCCTTCAAGCCTCCATTTTCTGTTCCAGGAATTGGATATTTGGCAAGGAGTTCTGTACTTTGAACCACTTTTTTGCCTACAGCACAGTTTCCGCTTCATCTTTCACATTGAGCGCTATTTCCTTAGATCGGTAAGGATCATCGTTTTTCCTCCACGTTGTTTGTTTGCTTAGGCAATTTTACCATCAAGTGGATGTTTTTCAGGCATATTTCCATTTTGCGTCCCAACAAGCCTCACATAGCTTCCAAAACAGCAGTGGGACTCATCATAGCTGTTTGGGCCTTAAGTGTCTTGGTGGCATTACCTCCAACTTTCTACACGGCTCATCACTCGAGGTAAGAAAGCTGTGTTGGCTCCATTTTGTTGACAAACAAGTATGTAAAGATCTGACTTGTATTGCTTTTTAGTGGAAATGCAACGGGAGATGTAATCAACTATTGCTTACTCATCTGGCCTGATGGACCTCCGACCATTTCTTACTATGATTATCAGTGAGTATTTTCTTTTCTATCTAAGAAACCTTTCATTGGAAAAGTTTGACTTCGGACCGAAAGAAGGTCGAATATTAAGTTTCAAACAAACCCAAAACATGTTTTTATGGACAAGACTTTTGGGCGCTTAAAGAGCTTCAAAATTTTCATTATAGCGGCTCAAAACCTATCCTGTTCTTATAAGCAAGCTATATGTTTTTGTGGGTGTAAGAACGACACATCGCAAAAAACTCAAGGCTCTTCAGTAATTTTCTACGTCATTTGGGGAATTGTTGTTTTTACGTAGTTTTCCCCTTGTATTTTCCTCCTTGATTAGTTACTTTGAAGTATTGGGAATCAACCTAGCTAGATGTATGTGTATCTTCTAGGACTCAAGTGGTCATCACATGAGTGCACATGTTTTTTATCATTAACATTTATCAATGGAGTTGAAATTTAAGTTCAACCGTCAAACTTAACGTTAATTTATCTTTGTTTCAAAACACCATTACTAAAAACATTTCCATTGGGGGCATATGGCCGCCTTTATATCAGATAAGCTATAGATTCCATGGTTTTTTCTTAAATTAACAATAATGTAGGAATTGGTCTGACAAATAATTAAAATTAATGAGCAGCTGCATAAAAATAAGTAAACTATTACAAATAAGTTTAGATCAGTTTTTGATACTTAAGCACTTACATATCATACCCCTAATGTCCCCGAAAGTGCACACATTTTTACTTCAATTTTGGGGCTTGACGAGTTATTACAGTTAGTTCGCATTTGAAATTATATCATGTTTATTGCATGATACATCTGCACACAAGAATACATCAAAGCAGGCAATTACTTCATTCCACAACTTTAAAAACACCTTAAATTTCCCTAGATTCAAGGACACCAGTAGTTTTAAAGCTCTGATTTTCATTAAATTACCTTGTGCATCATTGTTTGAGTCTACAGGGTGTTCCGAAAAAATGAAAAAAAAGTTAATTATTCAAAGCCCGTAATTAAAAACTCATGTTCATCTTAGCTCAGTTGTTCCGGGCGTAAAAAATCACCGAAAAGCATTTTCGCATTATAAAAACAGTTTGCCGTTGGATCAATATTTAGGCGACAGCAATTTATCTTTGAATTTGACGCATCTTTTTGAGCTTTTTATGAGACTCCAGGAATGATACGTTGTTCCGTTTCTTATGAATCACACTGTCCAATGTGGTCCCCTACATTTTAGCAATACATTATGACAAAGTGTCTTTTTGGTAAAAATAACACTTAGGATGATTTCACAGATTAGACCCTGCGTACCTAGGGTGGGGGATTCGCTCTTGAAAATAAAATCAGTTTTATAACGAGTCAGGCAATATAGCCAAGACTTACTTCGAGTATGCCTAAGGATACTTCCTTTCACTGATATTTCTTTAATATTAGTGTGCTATGATTGTGTTTCGAGCTATTCTTTGTTTGGTATCGGGCACTAAATACGAATGACCCAGTAAGTAGATTTTAAAAACTCATGTTGTGTCGGTTTTTTGAAGCATCCAGTTTTTGTAAGCAAAATTTTATCAGAAGTTCATGCAAACACGAATTTAACGTGTCCACATGGATTTCAGATCATTAAAGAGAACCCATGTGTGTTCCCATTTTAACTAGTCTTCTTATACAATGGCTTGACAATTCACTAATTGTCATTAATGATGGTGATGCAATTGCACGTGCCCTAATTAGCTACGTACGTAGACCTAAATTTGTCCTCGCTTTTCGGTGAACAATATTTCAGGAGAACCAAATATAATGGGCTTAATATCTTTAAAAATATATCTGCATATTTGCTTCTATTTAGCTCACTAATTGCCTTGCCAGCAGAGCATTTGAGACACCCCCATTTTCACTACACAGAACTTTCAACGTGTTTTCCAAGGAACTTAATCAGCCCAATAAAAGCAAGAGCTCTTGGCGAGACGTTCGCTTTTGTGCCAAGTGCCATTCACTTCTCTGTTCCTGGAACCGGCCTTTTGTTTGTTTTTCAACAAAACTTTTTCCCGACGAGACTTTGTGGTTTCAAATTCAAATTGTAAAAGCAATTTAAGACTTACCAAACATTAATAGTGGTAGCCAGAAACTTTAGAGCCAACATATGAAAGTGTTGCCCTTCTGCAACTTTGGCGTGGTTCTTGAATAACTCAACATCGATCGGCTTCTCATTTCCTCCTCTCTTTTACGTTCTATTCCAGATACAACATTTTCTTTTCCATCGTCACGTACCTCATCCCAGTGACTCAAATGCTCATTTCATACTCCCACATGAGCTTTGTGTTATGGAAGAAGTCTATGCCGTTTTCCGGTTCAACTTCCGCTAATGGTCAAGAAACGGAAGTGACGACAAGAGACATTCAGCTGGCTCGAAGCCAAGAAAAGGCCATCAATAACAAACGAAAGGTGAGTTCACTCGTTTTTAAGCCTGTATTGTGGGATCAGCAGCTCATTTTGAGCCTTTCTATTTCAAGTTGGTGAAGATGTTCTTCACGGTGGTGGTTCTCTTTGGCTTGTGCTGGTTTCCATACCACTTCTATTTCTTGTATACTTACCACGACAAAAGCGTCATTTCGATGCCGAACATTCAACACGTGTACCTGACATTCTACTGGCTGGCCATGGCTAATTCAATGATCAATCCCATTATCTATTATCTTATGAATGCAAGGTAAGTTTCCTGGAAATCTTAGCATTTGATTGAGGTCAAAAAAGTCGACGTAAGAGGGAAAACATAGTTTGTGTCTGCATTTCGTGGATTAAAAAAGCTTATTGATAAGGAAAAATGAAAATAGAAGTTGTAGATTCACCGCAATATTTACAGAAAATATGTATCAACTAGTTAGTCATGATAGATAGCAGTAACGATATAGCCGCGACAGGTTTTTAGCAATAATTTTCAGTGAGATATGTTAAATTGATCATGGTTACAAAAACGAAAATCGAGCCTTTGGAACGAAAAGTCATTAGAATATGATACGTTTATGCAAGAACCTCTTTGATTATCCAGTTTCTGAAACGCAATCGTCCTTGCTTGCATTTTCCGCTCTGTTTTTTCTCCCTCAAAGAGACAAATGACCTTAATCTAATGGGTATTACCAAGAAGCACGGAAATCGTGGAGTGAGAGGCTAGCAATGAGAATTATGATTTCTTGCAGAAACGAACCATTTGCGTTCTTCTGCAAATGAGACCTGGCTTGCATTGAGCAGAACACGTATTTCAAATTTCAGCCCAATCGAATGCCGGAGTGCAAAGTTATGCCTTCTCAAACTTATGTACTGAAGAGAGCATAGAATGAATGATTGTGGTAAAACGATTACCACAAAAGGGCTAGTTCATTCATTCTCGGTAGGATTTGCACTGAACTTTGAGTGAGCATTACTTTTGTCTCCGACGTTCGGTTGAGCTGAAAATTGAAATAGGTATTCTTGTCAACATATGCAAGGTCTCATTTGCAGAAGAACGTAATTGAATTGTTCTGACTGGAAATCATTATTCTCGTTGTCAGCCTCCCACTCCATGATTCCAGTGCTTCTTGGTATTACCAAAGCTATCCCTTGAGGAAAATACTGAGGAAGTAATCCGTTGACATCTAATGAGAAGTATTGAGCTCACCGCCGACTAATGAGAAATCGTATGGATTACTGTGTGTAAATGTTGTTAATGATTGCTCGAGATACAACAAAACTCCGTTGCTATCCTCGAGCCACTCCAGCCATACGTGAACATTATTGGTCCCATAAAACAGAAACAGTTTTCTCCTGTGTTGATTCAGCCAAAAGAATTTTCCCGTTGACAGCGCCTTGTTGGTTAAAGAACGTTTCTAACGACCATCTTGCTACTAGTGTTGCGAAGTAGGGACGCCTTTCAATGCTCCTTAATGAAAAACCAGTTTGCGAATAAGGGGTTAGGCATGGCATATTGAGTACTGCGTCGGTGTGCCGTGCCCATGGCTGGGGTTCGATCCCGGCTGACTGCCACCCTCCAAACTCAACTCTAAAGGTGAAAATACACAGACAGGCTAAACTCCTCGACAGGCTGCTTTTTCAGCCTGCCAGGTCAAATTCTAAATTGGAAATACCGAGCAGCCTGTTTTCTGTTACGGAAAATAATTCACTAGTTTGGTTTGGCGTGGATTATCCATTTCTCCTACGTTATTCTTTGAATAAACATAACTACCGTTTTCTCGGTCTCCCGCATTGTTGCCCGTAGTAGTATGCCACATAGCACAGTGACCATACCCGTGAAATGGCACAGTGCGCATCAAAAAAGTTAAAGAAGTGAGCTACAACGTTAATATGAGTACTAAAAGAGAAGGATCATTTGGATGCGGTACTTTTCAGGCCATACAAAGTCAATTAAGGTTCCCAATAGTCTTTTCTTAAGTTCTGGCATTTTGAATTTTAACTGTTTGATCAAGACTTCCCCCAAGTAGGAAGATATTAGAACAATTTCTAAGCCGGCTTGCAGGTAGGCTTCATTTTTCAGCCTGGTCAGCTCGAAATTCAGCCGGACAGGCTGAAAAAATGACTGTCCTGCCACTGTCGCCTGCTTGTTTAATTCCGCTCTAAAAAAGCCTAAATAAACGTAGACTTCATTATTCAGGCAGGCTGAAAATATGGCTGGCCTGCCACTTGCACCTGTCTGTGTATTTTCGCTTTTAGGAGTAAAAACCTAGCATTGAACCGTCTTTCAATGCAAACAACTATCAATATTTACCAAACACCAAAGTGCAATCAAAAAGTGGCAAAGATCGGGAATATTCCTTCATGGGGCACCCATTATCAGTGATATACTGACTCTTCAACATGCAAACACTGGGAGTGTTGCGTATTTGGAAAGTCCTAAACGAGGACCAATAAGGCAACATTAGAGTCAAAATCTAGTTCAAGTTCCATCATTGTTTTATTGCTGGACTTCGTGTTGACCATAGTCTAGATGCCTAAGATCGTACTCGAAACACTTCAGGATTCATGTAGCCTGGTAGACACAAAGGGATACGATTACACAAAAGGTAAATAAGCAGCACAAGCTTACGACCTCACGATGAAAAAAATTGCCCAAGAACCAAGTTACATAGCTAGTTGCAAGTACTGATGGATTTCAAACTGATTTAAATGTGCTCAATCTTTTAGGACTGCCATCAATGCTATCGGTCCATTGTAATTATAACGAGAAGAATCTTTTCTTAATGCTGATAGTTCCCTTTATCAGAAGTATCCAAAAACAGGGGTACTTTTTGGATATTCTCATTGACCTAACGCATTTTTTTCATAGAAGTGACAAACGTACAGTTTTACGTGATCACAACGAAGAAGCGCGCAAACATATGATTGAACAGATTGAAAACCAGATGGAACTCCATCAGTAATTGAGAGTCCCCTACAGGGTGTACCACTTAAACTGAGACTCGGGTTTTGTACCATAACTAGAGCTGGGGGAAATAGTTTTTTAACTTTTTTTGACTTTTTTCAACTATTTTGGGTTTATTTGACTTTTTTCAACTATTTTGGGTTTATTTGACTTTTTTCAACTATTTTGGGTTTATTTGACTTTTTTCCGACTATTTTGGGCACTTTTGGCTTTTTCTTTTATTTCTGCATGGCTCTAGAATTTCTTCCCGCCCAAATGCAAACAAAACAAACACATTTCCATGCCGAATACCATCTCACCACCTGCATCACATATTCCCCCAAAATGCCCAACTACATCAATCCACAGGCCGTCATCGATAGGTTAGGTTAGGTTAGGCCCCTCGCGCACCTTCTCAGCCACACGGTGCAAGGCGTGGGACGTGAATCAGGTTCGGAAAGAAGACCTTCAGATCTTGACCTGCCTTCACACAGTTCAACAAGTGTTCCTCCCGCCGCAGCGCCTTCCAGGCATTGTTCCAAGCTCCCCTGCCTCCCTCGCCAGTCTTGACAAGATAGGGAACTTGGCTCAATGCTGCCTTTTACTAGCCTGAATTTGCTTTAATTTTCGCGCACATGTCCCGGTTAGTTCTTGGATTTTATTCAACTATTTTGCCTGTTTAATCAACTATTTTAGTAGATTTTTCCAACTTTTATAGTGACTAAAACGCCCTTTTTAATCAACTTTTTCCCCCAGCTCTAATCATAACTCACTTAATATCCATTCAATCAAAAATTTTGTCTCTTTATTACAATCCCAGATGCCTTACGTTGACTAACAAATGTTCAATTTTCAAAATGGCCACTTTTGGTCTTCACCACGGCCTTCAATCTACTAACTGCAACATCAGCACAGGCACGCACCACAATCTGTTTGACTCAAAGCCTCTACAACATCGACCAAATGGAAATTTCCATCCGATTGAGGCCTGGAGATGAACGAGGACATTCATCCTTGCCTCAGAAATGAGAAAAAACATCTTCACAATAACTTTGCCCAACCAGTGCGGTATTTCGAGGAGCCCGATCTTGTTGGAGGAGCACGAAGATTCAGAGGCCATTTTCGCACATTTAAAATTGTCGTACAAAAAATTGTTGAGAACAAGATATCTTGCCAAAAGAATGCACAACACATTTTGTCTAAACAAAAAGTATGAAACTTAAAATATGCCAGCGCACTAAAGGGAGAAAACTTTCGGTCTTAATTTAGAAGGGACACCCTGTAGTTGCAAGTAGTAATGTGACTTGGGCAAGCTTTTTCAACCGAGGTCGTAAGTTGGGGTTGGCAATTTACCTTTTGTGTAATCGTATTTCCTTCTGTCTACCTATCCTCATTAACCGAGGAAATACATATTATGTTCCAACAAATCACTTATTTTCAGAGTTACTTTTCAAAAATCATAAGTTAATATTTTAGTCAATAGTTCGCAATTTCCCAGTTCAGATGAATTGAGTTCTGGATTCTTGGGGCCAAATAACTAGCATTCCTTTAAGCAACAACTGAATGAGGAGTCTCGATGACGTCATATTCTTTTTAGGGTGGTAGCTCATTCAAAGCACATGTGACCTCCCAAAAAGAACATGGTTCTTTTTGGGAGGTTCAATCGCCAAAGGTTTTTTTTATGTTTCGTTTTTCAGGTTCCGCTACTATTTCCGGACATTGATTCTGAATTTCCGGGCTTCCGTTTGGCATTTTTTCTCGACAGACGACTCAGACTCGTTTCCCGTGGAATACAGCCCCAAATTTCGTCCCAATTTCCCTCCAAATCTCCTCCATCATCAACATCATCCACCTCATCATCATCAGGGTGCTCTCTATGAAGCTCCCAAGAACAACTTTAAAATGGAGACTTTCAAACATTCCGTTTCTGGCGAAGCCAATCCCAATCGTAATAGATATTCTGGAACTCAGACCAGGTCACCCAACAATCCCAAAACCACATCTTTATTGGTATATAAGTAACTGAAAAACGCGATTTTATGTCCTTACACCTGTAATGTGATGGCTCTATAACATTGATCAGTATTTATTTACCCTAAAAAGTTATTGAACAATGAAAATAAACACCAGCTACATCTGAATGCGACATTGGAAGCAAAACTGATCGACTGTAATTGGTCTCCTAAAAATCTGGAGAAAACACTTTTTTAAAATCAATTGGTCTACTATGAAGAAAACAAGGGCTTTCAAATGTGTTTGTATTTACTCAATACTCCAATCAACTAACACAATTTTCTCACAATTCCAATGTTTAGAGAACCCTTGAGTGTTTTCCATCAAAGACTACTTCAAGGTTAAGTCAAGCCCGAATTACTTCCAAAATACACCTTGGGCCTAATCAGTACAATAAAAATTCAACGGAACACCTCACTAGCGAAAACCTCAGATTTTAGTAGCAATCAAACCCAAGATGTATTTTTGAAATCCGTCCTGAAGTATAGTAGTTCCTGGCTACATGAAGGTTGAGTTTGAGACAGAATGCTGACTTGCCTTGTTAATCCCTTGGTTGTTTGGCAAAACAATACATTAGACCAGTTTGTGATCTATTAATGCCCAGGAGACCGTTCATTGTACTGTTTTCCCCACCAAGCGGGCAGTCTTACGACAGCCAGTAGTCTAGATATCTATGGACGAACATACGACAAAACAAGCAATATACCTGAATGTTGGAAGGAGCTAAAATTCTTTATAACGTAGTACAAGTATCCTTAGAGAGGGCTTGCAACTTGTAACCAGATCTACTTCCGATCTTTCTTTTTATCCTCATGGACCGTCTGAAGAAAATATTGTATTGGCATTCACATGTCATAGCCTTGCACTAGGAATAAGCCTCATAAGTCCATCAAGAAGGCCTTATTCATCTATGAAGGACCAAGACATTCGGTGTATTCTTTTCATTTCATTCATGAACATGAAAGCACAAGAACGAAAGCGGTCAGACGACAACTTATGACATCAACATATATTAGCATTAGTCCATACGGAATATATTTGTACAAAACGTGCACAAGTGTTGATTCATTTGCCCTCAAGATGACACTGCTTGGCAATGATTGACTATGGGTAAAAAAGTAAGGTTTGAAAACTGGGTTTCAACAATGTGGCGAGGGCGTAAATAGTTCCATATCGGTTGGAAAATAGCTTTGAAAAAGAAGCTTGCTTTGCTTGCACATGTTCAACGTTTCTCTAAAGCACTACTCGATCTTTTCAATGTCTGCTTTTCAAAGCAAAGATTTTATGAGACGAAGACAGGCGTGAGTGTTCCAAGTTAGCTAAAACAATGTTGTCGAGTTTGAAAATCAAAACTCACACTGAATTTAATTCTGACTTGACAATGCTATAAATAATTCAATATGATGAGTTACTCCATGTCAAACTGTGGGCACTTTAAGGTCGATGATCGATCGAAGGCGACCACGAGAATGGCGTAAATAAGTTAAAAATCCTACAGCATGTCCAGCATTATATGTTGGATGGGGCAGCTGGGATCTCTTCAAAGGTTTCAATTTTAATAGAGGAAGCACAGTTGTCCAGAACAATGGAGGGAGCTGCACCATTAGGATCATTTTGATCTATGGATTCCTCCTCGAGTTGAATAACGTCAATGGGCTCGCTTGGAATCACGAGCTCGTCGCTTTCCATGCCTTCAATGAACTTCCGATTCCTGCGATGTGTCTCCAAAGAATTTTTGTACATCTCATCTCGCTCTTGTCTGTGATTGGTGGATATATGGACCTGAGAGAATTCTTTGATTAAAAACGATTCAGACATCCTAAAAATGTCCCTGCTATTGTTTCTGAATGAAATAGGTAGAAATCATGATTATTTTTGATAGCCTCCCAGTCCAATGAAATTCAGTGCTTCTTGATTGAATCGACAACATGAGCCGCTACATGCTTATCATTAGTATAAAAAAAAATATGCTATTGACCCTAAATGAAAATTGAAGACTAGAATAAAGAAAGTACTTCCGAGGTATTCTGTTAGTGACAACCTACCTGGAGAGATTGTCTGGTTGAGTAGTACTTCAAACAAAACTGACACCTGAAGTTCTTATTCATAAGTTTGTGTTTCCCCGAGAGGATGTGGGATTTCAGATTTCCTTTGGTAGTTGTGACATGCGGGCATTGCGGGCAATGCCATCCAAGTGAAGATCGGGCTACCTCGAGATGAGTTAAAGGGTCTCGATCGTCTCGTCCACCCAAGACTTGATAGCGAATCGTGCCTTCTTCGATTTTTCCAATCTTGCCTCCAAAGGATGAAGACAGACGATGGCCAACTGGAATTGACAAGCACAAAGGCTAACAATACATCACCCTTTATTTTGGTGTCAGTGACGTGATAGACTTCTAAAACGTTGAGCTTTCTTTGGCTCTATTTATAAAGGTGGAGATACGAGGGAAGCTTATTTAACAATGACACTTCCACAAAATGTCTTCTTTAGCATCCTGGTGTGACGGAAGTGGGTTGATGAAAAGAAACGAAAGCTCAACCCATATGCATTTTTAAAACGTTTGTTTTTTTAATTAAATGGAGCGAATCAAAAGCCAGGCGGAACAAGGTACAATCACAATACTTTTTAGGGACTTCATTAAGTAGCCAATTAATGACAATCGTAAGCAACTGAAACTCAAATAGGTACTCAATTTTAACATGAATTATGGAACGTACGATCCCGTTTCCTTGGAAACATCCTCCAAGTACGTCACTTCTGGTGATCAAGAACAAAAGAAACAAATTGCAGGTTTCAAAAGTAGGAAATGCTATGAAGAAAATTGCGAGGCTGGTCTGCTTTCTAATAGGGTATTCCAAGGAATCCCTTTCAGTTTTTCTTCGGAAATCCCCGCTAAAATGTCGACCAATACTAGCTCTTACGTTGCATTCCTACTTTTAATATTTACCATGATTTTCTGAAACTCTATTTTCTCTTTCGAGAGCATATTAATTTATTAGGTAAAACAATGGGGCTAGTTCTAGAAAGCTTCGGTGTGAATAAGCTCAAGCTTTACAAAATCTAAACGAAAAGCATTATGAATCAAATTCCGTCAAGTATGTTTGTAATCCTGAAGGTTAAAATGTGCTTCATTTTTGAGGAAACTTTTGGTGCAGACATTTGCAAGGTTTGAAGCCGTCACTTTTTTTGCATGAAACTTGTACTCACTGATTTCTTAAACTCTTAACGGTGTTTATTTGAGTTGGAGAAGTCATCTTCAAAATCCAAAACCTTTTGAGCCCAGTTTTAAGGCGTGAATGCGATACCGAATACGTACAGTCGAATCTCGATATAAGAAATCTCGGTTTAAGAAATTTTCGTGATATAAGAAACCTTTCCGTGCTTACCAAAATTTTACTGCATAAGAATTCTTGAAATAAGAAATTTTCCATTTTTCCTCAATCTCGATAAAAGACATTCTCAAAGTTTTGGCCATTTTCTCTTGATTAAATTGGTCACAACACAAAACAAAGCATTTCAAAAAGGATCAATGCTGTGCTTCCATATTTTGCGCTTTTGCGCAAACTTGGCGCTTTTTAGGGTGCCTTTTGCGCACTTTTTTGGTCTCTCGCGCTTTTCAATTTTCAGTCAAAAGAACAAAAAATTGCATTTAGAACCTTAAACTCGCTAAAAATTGTCCAACATGCCACTCAACAATAACTATTTCAATGGCATTAAGTTTAAAAAAATGATTTGTAGACAATATAAAAAGAAATATTTAAGTTCATTTTGCCAACAAATTTGCAATGCTTGAGAGTGAAAAAAATTGCGTGTCTACCAAAGCAAAACCTAGTGGAAAGTAAGCAATCCAAGGAAGTGTCATGCGAACCCAAGAAAGTCTCTCAAATTTGAAGAAATTTAAGGTCAAACTGAGAATAGAAGATTTGCAGTTGAGATATTCCAAAAAAAGCAAAAAACTTCGTCAGTATGAAAGCGTGGAAGGCTCAATTTTTTAAAAAAATTGTTAGTCCCTGTATGGGTTAGATAATTTACCAATCATGATGACAAAATTGTACTCTCGTCTTTCATTTTTTCTGTCAAATTGAGATTGAAACAAGTTCTTAAGCTTTGTAATAGAGAAGTAAATGCACGCACTTGTAATGTAAATTTGTGTGTTTAAAGAACTATTTTTCAAAAGCTAAATTTTTGAGTCATTGTCGGATTTTGTAGTAATAAGAGTAAGGTTATATAAAGGTGAGGTAAACTCCTCTGGTAGTTTCCTTGTATCTTTTATCGTTTCTTGAGCCAATTTTCTTGAGTCTCAATAAAAGAAAAATCTCGATATAAGCAACATTTTGCCGCTGACACAAAAGTTTCTTAATATGAGATTCGACTGTACTTGAATGCAGTTAATTAGTTCACGGGCAATAAAACTATATAAGGGCACTTGAGACGTGCTTAAAGATATTTTTATGACCATTTTATTCTCCTCAATTAACATGCGGTTTTATGGGCGTGTCATTCTAAAATATTGCCGAAAAATACTCAGCCGTTTCAATGTCAAACGACCCTCTTGTTTGGTCCTTCGAGAATGCTGACAAAAAGCCGTTGAAAATGGATCCGCGAAATATATTTCCAAAATATTTTAGAACACTACTCTTAGTACATTTAAGACTTTCTCAAAAGTATATTTTCAAATATTTGTTTTTTTTAAGCATGCTTAATTAACGTTATAAAGTTTAAAGTTTGGAATTGAAAAATGACTTCTCCCGCACAGAGAAGCACCCTAAATTGCTTTTGGTTACATCACAATTTGCATCAGTTTTGGCTTCAGTTTGCTCAAAAAAAAATTACGGTCTTTAATCTAGGACAGCTCCATTTTTAGAAAATACCAACTCTCGTCAGAAGTTGAAAGTAAATGGAGTGAAGTGAACTACTGGTATGTTCAAATATAATTGTTCCTCCAATGTTCGCCCACTTCTAATTTTGAAACACAAATTAAATATTTCCAGCATGTGAAGGTTGAAAATTTGCTTCTTTTTTAAACGTAGAAAACATTGATGGTTCTTTTTTAGCAGCTGTAGAGGATGGCGGTAACTTATCTATTCCTATATGATCGTATTTAACACTTATTCAGACAACTTTTGCCACGGTTAATTCGAAAATTACTGAGAGCCTTGGTTCACTCTTTCTTTTGGACCTTGATTTTTTCGAATACCGAATATTTGACCAGGTCTTGGACCATCCAGATCCAATTCTATTTTTCCAATTTATCCAAAGCAATGAATACATCGTGAATTTCACGAACAGACACTTTCAATCATTCGGTGTTAATCTTTAATAGCGCCTTATTCATGAACTGTGTTACCGTCAATGCAATTTTTCATCAGTTTTGGAATCTTGTATCCACTTAAAGCCTTCAATTTTAATTATCTGTGTGATGTTGATATTTTATTGGAATTGGGAAACTTCAACTTCTTTGAGAAATAAATCTTTTGGTGCATTTGATTTGAAATATTGAAACTTCGTTTTTGGGGATTTCTTTGTGCTTTTTTACCCTCGAAATATCCTTTTATGAACCAAGAAAACCAACAGAACCTTCAATTCAGCCGCTGAATCGTTGTTAAAAAGCTTTTATATCAATATTTCTTTAAGGCATCGATTTTTCAAAATAAAAAGCCATTGGTTTCAACGATAACTCGAATAAATTAATATACAATATATGTAACAATTTGACATCAACACAAGATTTGTCGACAGTTCATAATGACGTTTTGGTGGGAGATTCTGCATAAACACGTTGCCATTTGTAAACAGAATTGCATCTATCTCAAAAATGAGTAATAGCACTAGAACTTGAAGTAAGTAATACCACTTGAACTTTCATTAAGTAGATACTTTGATCATTAGGTGGGAAAACGAACTTGTTTTAACAGGTCAAAGGACAATTCAGGATGGATCAGCGGAAGGGGCTTTTGTAAAGACGTTTGTTGTTACACTTGTACTTTAAACTGAAGCGAAGCCTCCAAATTGGTCTTGGTTTTCTTTGTTCAACAAACTTTCTCAAGGGGTCAATTATTTCCTACTTTGGATAGGTATCCTGTTCTTCGGAAACGGACTTGCTCTGCAGAAACGCATAATGATCGGTTTTGTCGAACACTCTACACAAGTCTTAAATTTATAGCTTTGACCTGATTATAAAACGGGAAGTAGAAGACCCTTCCTTCATTTTGTGGTTGCCTATTTTTCACTTTGCTCTACTACTGGTCTAAGTATTTTTTCAGGTATTCGTTGGCATCAATTTTTTCAATGTTCTTGGAAGATTTGGAGTTGCTTTCGGAAGACGCTTGGGGAGAATCGGGTGCAGATTTGCGTGTTTTTTTGGTGGTGCCCAATAAATGGAGCTGATCTTTGTGATTTAAATGCATATGTGTTCTTAGGCTATATTTGTTGCCGTATTTGCGCTCGCAAACCGGACAGATCACTTCGACGGAGCTTTCACTGCTCTCGTTGTGGTAGCGGCTGATGTGAACGTTGAGGGAGTGGGCGTTTTTCATTTCTTTATTGCAATACGGACAGTGCGGACGGGTCATCATGCTCCCACCAACGCCCTCTGTCAAGCCCACAACCCCGGCTGCTGTGTGATGCTCCATGTAAGAAGCCGCAACGGCCGCGGCCGCTTGAAATGCGGAGTGGTCTGGAGGCCAAAATGACATTGGGTGAGAGGAGCCTGAAGATGAAGAGAAACAAAAGAGAACTCAAAAAAGCGTCCTTTTCTTGAAAAGGGCCTAGAGAGATGTAACTAACGCAGGACCGTGCAAAAGCGAGACACACTAGTACTTCTCGAACTGTACTAGTTACGGACAATGGCATTTATTAGCACGGTTCTGGTTAGATACACCCCATTGCCTTCACTCCGATTCTCATCAATGAACACATCATCATCACCGCCACCACAAGATATTAACAATGTTAATGGAGAGAGATAGCGAGCCTTTTGTGCACTTTCAAAGTTAATCAATTCTGTCCAAAACTGCCTACTGAGGGAAAACCAATGGACAAGAGCAGAGCCAATAACAGAAAAAAAGATTCTCGAGTCTTTAAAATAGAGAAAGAAACAAATGAACGCATTTACCTTCCAGGCTATCATCCAGTCGCCCACTCCGTCGAGAATAGTTAATGCTGCTATTATTGAGAGTTCCAGGTTCATAAGGGAATCCAAATTCTGAGAAGCCCTGCTCACTCACACTATTGGAGTCGTCGTGGAATTCCGGAGCAATATCCGGCGTGACAATAAGATCTTTGTTCGTATCCTCTTCGGACATGGTAGACTCGTCCGCTAATCCGACATTGGATGTGGACGGTTGATTATTACTGAGACCAATACCATCACCCCCGCCCCCACTAGAACTAGTATTGGCTTTTTTGGCACGAGGTGAATGACTGGTGGGTTCCTCTTGAGAAGTCGAGGAGTCAAGATCTTGTTGCTTTCGAGGTCGCTTTCGCGGCGAAGATTCCTCACCAGGCTCCGTATCTCCCTCGAGATTGTTTTTGTCGCTCAGACCACGTATCCGGAGCTCTTCAGCGGCTGCCAAGAAGGTTGGCAGATCCTCTTGGCTCACGTTGACTTCACCATGGTACATGAAGTTGAGAATAGCCGTGATATCGGCATAGCGCACTCCATGAATGAAAATCATGGGCTGAGGGTGCGTGTTCTTTTTCAGCATGCTCCGAAACAGAGGCGAACACGCGGAGAGCACGAGTTTGTGAGCTCGAATCGTTTGTCCACCCGTGACAAGAGTCACGTCCAGAAAGTCCTCATCATCTCGGATTTCACTGAACGAGGACGTTATGTTGGATTCAAAGCCATTCCACTTCAGACAATACTGCTCCGAAGCACCCATTTTTTGGTGGATAGGGGGTTACAAGGTTGAGCAGAAACGATCAAGGCCCCCTGGAAGAAGGCGTCATGGATGCCGTTGGATTTGCGTTTGGGTGGAGACTTGATGTCAGGTTGTTTTGATTGATTGGTGGGGAGAGTTGTTGTGTTGGAAGTATGTGATTGAGGCTGACGATGCTAGGAGTGCCTCACGAGAAGTAGTAGTTCGTGGCGTGAGGGTAGACTGGAATGAAAGGAAGGCTCGGGGTTAGCTCCAGGGCGTCAAGGAAATTCACGCTTTAAGAGCTCATAGATTTGCTTTCGAATTTTCATTGCTCAGGTCGTGATTGAGGAAGGAGAAACCCTGGTCCAGAGGATCGATAGTGCGACAATTGGCTGAGGGCCTTACTTGAAGATAGTTTTAACGTCTTTCTTGTTGGAGATCTATCACCAGTCAGGCATGATGAGTAAGAAGTAAGGCTTGCTTTACAACAATGTTCCAGGTCACTTTTTTGGTTCAGCTTTCGGTGTTTGATAAAATGTTCGTGGTTTGGATACTTGGCTTGAGGTTCAGGCCAAAACTAATTCAACTGCAGACAGTCGTGAAGTTTCGTTCGAGACGAGCCACTTTAACCAACATAAATTTTTATTCTCTATTGTGAAGAGAGCGCTTTTCAAGCGGGAAGAAGTTCCAAATCACGGTTTGATGTTGTACTTGCAGTCGAAAAAAAGGATTCTTTCATACACTTGGCAGTAAAACCTTAATCAGCACAGGAGGCAAGGGAGAACTCGTATCAAGTTTCAAAGGAACATTAAGATCAAGTTTATTGTGATTATAACTATCAGAAACTCCCGTGCAAATTGGATCGTTGAAGTATCAAGAGAAAGCAATTCAATCAGGCAATCAGTTTTAACACGTACTGAAAAAGGAACCTGGATATGGGAAATAAAAAGGGAACAGGGCAACTCAATTTGATTTGGTAGACCTGAACGGTTTCAATAAAAAAATTAATCTAAAATATTTCACTAAGAAATGAGTGCTGCAGAGAAGCTGAAAGAGAGATCACATTAGTTTGACTCAAGATTGGTCCAGAAGTTCATTTAAAATCCATTCAACAACCTCAGTGGAACAATGAATCTCGCATAAGTAGTAAAATGAATCAAGTTATTTGGCATTTAGTGGCTCCAGAAAGGTATGTAAAATCAAATCCTTTTTGAGAAGAGTTCTTTATTGTTTTGGTACAAAAAAACACAGGGCTCGAAACAAATTCCAGTTACGACATGTACAAGCGGTACTTCGTGTAGTTGTTGTTGTTGTTGTAGTAGTAGTAGCAGTTATAGTATTGGTTGAAATCATATCAGTAGGAGCAAGATTTACAGGGTTCACGTCCTTCTAGGACCGACAACAAAAACCAAATAACATTCAGAAGTTCTTGTTTCAGATCCGAACTTGATCAATATACATGTCACAGTTGCAAATTGCTTGCCGTATTATCAACCAAACCACATGAAACGTGGTTGGCCCGAGAATGAAGAAGGTGGAATACTTAATTGATGTGGTTGGGATTTGATGTGTTTTTTTTTCAGTTTTAAGTTCGGGACAAGGTAAAGAGTACTAGTTCGAGAGAGGCGCTGCGGTTGGATTTTACAGAAAGGATTGTTTGACTCAAGCATCTAATCCAGTCATGTTTGGGACAAGCCCTTGCGACTGATCATGCGAGTTGATCCGTCTGATCAACACACTCTCCTAGAAATCTAGTATGGCTTAGGGCGTGCCCCGCGCATGTTACCTCGACCTCCGCGCGGTGCTCCACGGCCTCGCGGCATTTTGCCGCCCGGGTAGCCGCCCACGGCGCCGTAGCCACCCCAGCCGCCGTCCCAACCCCCGTAGGAGCCGTAATAATCGGCCATCCCAGCCCCATCCCAATAGTCACCACCGCCGTAGCCTCCCCAAGCCCCTCCGGCGCCATATCCCCCCCAACCACCACCCCGACCCCCGCGCATCCCACCAAAACCACCCCCACGCATGGTCTCGTTCTTGGGGGTGACTTTCTTGATTTCCAATTCATGGTCCTTCACAGACACAACCCCTTCTTTGAGCAGGGTCTTGGCGGGCTCCTCTTTCTCGAATGTGATGAAGCAGAAGTTTTTGCGTTCGTTCTTCACCTTGTCAAAAGGCTGTTCTACACTGACAATGTTGCCGTATTTGGAAAAGAACTCTTTGATGTCGTCGTCCGAGATCTCGGGTTTCAGCTTGCCTACGTAGACCTTGCCTTGCTTGGCCATGGCCTTCTTGACGGCTACTTTCTTGCCCTTCACCTGATGTTCGTCTTCGGCACATGCGCACGCCTTGTTCACGCCCTCTTCGGCCTTAAAAATGACAAAGGCAAACCCTCGAGACCGTCCAGTTTGCGAATCGGTCTTGAGGTTTACACCGTCGATGGCCCCGAACTTGGCAAAATACTCGGTGATATCAGACTCTTTGGCGTCTTGAGGCAAACCTCCCACAAACAGCTTGCGATCATCTTCATTGACGGGATTGGCGGTCGTGGCTCCTTCGGTGGTCCCGGTCTCCATGGACTCTTCAGATTTACCCGTTTGAGCGGCAGGTGTGGATTCTTCGGTGTTGTTGGCATTGGTTTCAGGTGTGGTCTCGTTGGTCAAATTGGCCGTCGAGCCTTCGTTTTGATCGGTCGTCGACATGATCAAGCAACAAAAATCTAAGCATTCATGCCAAGGCACAAAAACGGGAAGGGAAAGAGAGAAAACAGAACAAGTTGAATTTGCGGAATATGAGCTTTTTTCCACTCAGTGAGTGATCAACGGAACGGAATGAAAAAAATCAACATGGTAGTAGGTAGTTAATGTGTGTTTGTGTGTGACAAATCAGCAAATGAAGGAACAGTTTCATCCTCTCCTTGATTGATCAGTTGAAATTACGGATTGAGAAAGAGTTTGCAGTTCTGCCATTGGCCAAGTTACAAAGTGAGAGAGTCGGGCTGGCCTCCAAGGGCGGGATGCCAAGGGCAAACACGCCCCCGGGATGTTTCAGCCAGCCACGAGCTCCTATTTCAGAAAGGTCTTTGCGATCATGGACGCCGAACAGAATCGCGAGGGGAGAGCTCCAAATCCGCGATGAACCCGTCGAATCTTGACTCCTCCGAACGCACAATCTTCTCAAGCACCGACCTAAAATCTTAATTCAATCGGATTAAGGCTATCTCACCTGTTTGTTCAAAGTTTGTTTCAGCGGTTCTTGTTCCCTTTGGATGTAGCGAGCACTTCTGTCGTTCTTGACGATTCAGAGCAGTTTGGACAGGAGTTGTCAGCCCAATTCAAAGAGCAGCCGTAATTCAGCCAAACAGCCGGGGGCGGCAATTTCAACATGGCGAGCTCAGTGTTGCTGAAAAGAAACATTCTTGCTTTTTTTCATGGACTTTGGTACATGGCACTAAAGAAGCTCATGAGAAAGAACAGTCAAGATGTTTGGCTTTTTCGAAACTTCAAATTTTTGCTGTCGTTGTCGCCACCATCAATCAGGAAGTTCAAGGTAAAAAGAAAGTCGAATTTGCAATCAATTTACGCAGATCATGCCAGTAAAGATAGATCCAGTCATTGGATCACAAAATAAGATGTATTCAAAAAGCCCTTCCATGGATATTTTTTGGTCAAAGGCTCCTTTTTGTTGTATTTTTTACTGGTGCACTTCCCGGTTTGTTTAGCTTTTTTAAAGCTTCATGATAAAGCCACTGTCTCTAGTGTTCTGACGACGCTTCTTTTACATGAGCTTCTGTACATGACACGATTTTTTTCCTGTTGGATGTATTTTGCATAAGCCTTGCGAATTTTCCACTAAAGTAATACGTTCCCAAAATTTCTTATCAAAATCCGTCAAAATCAATATGATCGCTTTCTTTGTCCTGTTTTATTTACTACTTGATAATTCTAAATAATTTTAAGCATTTTCTACCTAGTTGAAAGAGTCAAAAAGTATATGAAAGACTGAAGAAATAAGCTCATATTTTCAGGCAATCCTTTGTCCCATTATCCCTGTATACATGTTTTTCCAAAGTGGATAGAAGAGATCAACCTTGGGCTTTTCACAAAGTGCACTTTGTGTTTGTACAGTATGTTTTAGTGGTTCGAAGTACAGAAGATTCTTTAGTTGGAAGTGTTATTTGGGTTTGGGTTTGATGAAGTATTTAGCTGATGGTTATATTTGGCAAGCCTAGATTCGGTCTGAAATGAGGGAGGTGTGCTGATGCTCCTGCCTGTTCGGCCATTCCAGTCATAAAAAGGCAGAACAACGTTTGGCCAATCATGGCGCAATGCTGTGAGTCACGTGATTGGTAAATTGAAGAAATCTGCCAATCCCCATCTTAGCTTGGTTGCAAAAAAATGATAAAATAATTAAGGGGCAGGTGAATTTTGAGGAAAGTTCTTCATAGAGGAAGTAAAATTTTATCTTTATAACACAGACTTTCCTATTGTATCTTGAGGTCCAAAAATGTATAATGTAAATTTTCAAGACGTTGGCAGGCCTCAGGTTGTCTTAGTTGCACCTATTTTTTCGTTCACAAATGTTTGGATTGATTCTGTCTTATTCAGCTGCAGAGTTTCTTTTCCATGATCAACAGGGTTGGAATTTGGAAATGGAGAGGAGCATTATTGTTGAGATCTTGCCTGAGATGCATTGCTTACTTCTTGGCAGTGCGAGCAAAGGGAAAAATCATAAAAGCTTCAGCATCTCCAGAGGTCATTAAACCTTAATGCAGACGCCATCTCTGAGAAACGGAGAAAGATATGTGACGATGGAAAATTATGTTTCTGTTAATTATGTACATTATGTTTGTTTGTACCATAAACTTTAGTTCGTATTTTGCAAGATTGACTTTTTTGACTCTTTAACACGTCAGATTTTTGTTGCTAACACTATAAACCATATCCATAGATGTCATGGCTATTTAATACTTGTAAACGAAAATATTTCTTGTAAGAACTTTCCACTTGAATTTTAAATAAAGTCTTTCTTGAAAATTCATGATTGGAACTCTAAACCCAAAAATCAGCTAAAATTGGGAGAAAAGTGTTAAAAATCGTTTGTCTGACAAGTGGAACCTTCCAATAGCTTCAATACGGTCCTTTAACGAACAGCTGACTGGGAGGTCACAGTACATAAGACTGGGAGGTCACTTTACTAATACAGCTTCAAAAATTGAACCCTGACACAAAAGTTTGACCCATTTTCCAACTTCTCGATGTACACTGGACACCAAAAAACAGAAATTGTGTGTTACAAAGCTCAAAGGTTGCACGTGTTTTCTGTTTCATTGGTTGCGCTTTAAAGGACTCTATAGCTTTCAAAGCTTCATCAAAAATTTAATGGCTGAAGGGATGGTGCGTGTGGCACTTTTCTTAGAAGAGAATTTAGATATCAATTTACTTGCCAACGTGCTTTTAAAATTAAAAATCATGATACCATGATTTAGCTTTTGAGCCTGAAAATTATGTTTTTAGGACTGTATTTGTGGACATCTATCTGAGGAATTACTCTATTTATCCGTCAACGATATCGTCACTGCTTTAACTGCCTATCGCAACGGAACAACGAACATCAAACTCTTCAATTCCTTCAGATCTTTTTGAGTAGCTATTGCATTACATTTCAATGCAATGATCAGACCCCAATTTGGATCTTATTTTATGAATGTATGTACTTATTTATTCAATTTACAGGCATTGCCACAATGTCGGGGTAGTTGTCTACTTCCCTGTGTTTAAAAAAACCCTTAAAATTCGCGCCTTTCATCATTAACCCTTTTACCAAATATAATTGACTACAACTATTCTTTAGGGACAAATTGGCATCGGTGGCTGCTATCAAGAAAATTAGATCAAATTCAACGTTCCAAAAAGAATGAGCCCTATCCGATCCGCTGGTCAGAATTATCATTTTTAAGCTCCTTTGTCGCGTCTGCCGAACTTCACGATTGACTCCCATTTAGTGATGGACCGAAAGGGCTCATAACCGAAACCGAAAGTTTCGGCCGAAAGAGGGCTTAACCGAAACCGAAACCGAAAGTAGCTGATTACAAAATTGTTCAAATGCAAAATATGCTTTAAAAATTAGAATGCTCATGTGTTCGATGTTGAGAAGTCGCAAATTTTGAAAAATCGGAAAACTTAAATTTCAGAGGTTTTTGGACCAATTTTTTTTTGATTTTGTTGTCAAACTCCATTTTACATAGTGCTTGTCTGCTTTCGGTTTCGGTAGGCATAACCGAAACCGAAACCGAAACTGAAATTTCGGCCGAAAGCGCTTTCGGTCCATCACTACTCCCATTCAGCCTTGTCTCTGGGCAAGAAGCACGGAAATCATGGAGTGGGAGGCTTAGAAATGAGAATTATTATTTCCAGTAAAAACAAACCATTTGCGTTCTTCTGCAAGTGAGACCTGGCTTGCATTAAAAAGAACACCTACTTCAAATTTCAGCCCAATCGAATGCCGGAGTGAAAAGTTATGACTTCTCAAACTTATCTACTGATGAGAGCATAGAATGAATGATGAACTCGCCCTTTTGTGGTAAAACGATTACCACAAAAGGGCTAGTTCATTCATTCTCGGTAGGATTTGCACTGAACTTAGCGAGAGCAGAACTTTTGTCTCCGACGTTCGATTGAGCTTGAAATTAAAGTACGTAGTCTACTCGACAAAAGAAAGGTCTCATTTGCAAAAGAGCGTTCGTTATTGACTCGTTTCTACTGGAAATCATAATTCTCATCGCTAGCCTCACACTCCATGATTCCAGTGCTTCTTGCTCTGGGACTTCACTGGTCTCCAACCAAAAATGCTTCCCAAGGGTTGATTTATTTGAACCAGGCCGACATCTTAATGAAATGCTCAGAGTACCTTCAATAATTTGGAACCAGCGTTTCTGTGAGACTAACGGGGGTCCAAACTCGCACGCTTTTCTGAATTGGCTCCGTAAAACCCGATGACTCATGGGGGACTCCAGCAAAAATAATAGATCTCTGGGCTTTGGTTGTGTTAAAACCACAAGACACCTCTTTCAAGGTCGTTCATGGTTCCCAACCCCCAAATCATAGCTTAGCTTTACTCTTCCTCAGGTATCGAAAACTAGTCGATCACCTAGTCTTTGTCTTATTCCGCGACCATTGTACTAAACAAAGGCCAGACTGCCAATGAAAGGCTTTCCCCGCGCTCTCGTCGTCAAGAACTCTTTTTCGCGTCAAGACGTACTGTACGCACATTCTCCTTTGGATCTCTGGTCTTCCCAATCTGTTCCAAACGAAGCTCGGGTCTCCATTGGGTGGACCAACCGAGAGAATGGTCCCAGAAAAGCCCAACCACACGATTTCGGGCCTGCTTGTCTCAGGCGGGCCTTGGTACAATTCAGCCCCACAGACTCCATTGCAGTCTACCAAGAACTTTGACTAAAGACTGACCTTCTTCCCTTCTCCCTACATCGTCTCCGAGATCCTTTTTGGTCTTTCTCCCTCAGTGGTATTCTCCTTCACAAAGTTGCAGGAGAGATAGTGGACCCCTATTCACTTGACTCTGCTACATCTTTCCACTAAGTGGATTATAACTTGGGCGTGACGACTCTGACTGTGTAAGTACTCTTTACGTTGCATTTGGCTGATCAAAACCAAATATTCTCTACTACGCCAAAAATAATCGTGTTGTGCTGCGTGTCAGGAAGCCTTTGTTTTTACGCTTTATGTCCAATTGTTGATTACTAGGCTTGTACCTGCTCTGTGGCTGCTTTCTAAACCGTTTTTTCGACCAATTTAACTTGTTGGCATTGGCTTCGTTGTGGGGAGACTTTCAAGGCCAACATTAAGGCTACATGTTCGTGTGTAGTTCCACTTGGAACTACGATAATGACGAAACAAACGTAACGTGTACTTTGTACGTTGCTCGTACATATCTAGACCTGACTAAGCACTTTCTCCTCAATCAAATATCGCTAGTTTTACTCCCTATTGCGTTACACGCCCAGTAATGATTCGGGATAAATTTGAGAAGCAAAACTAACCTCTTTACAGACTACATTTTTATCCATTACTAAATGCCTCAGTCCAGGTTGTTTTGCACCATTTATGAGTGGATCCGGGCAAAAAAACATAATCGAGGCCAAACCCTTCAAAACAACTCAACCATTTTAATCAACATCCACTTGGCTCACAAACCCTCTATTTTTGCTCAAACTTTTGCTCTGAAAAATACCAGGTTTTGATTATGATGAGTTTACTTCTAAACTTTAATGGTAGGTGTTTGTCACCGAATATGTTGACTTAGACTTGGCTGAACGAATGAATGGATGTATCAGGCTCTTTCGTGTTCAATACAGAATTCTAGATGAGATTACCGGGCAAATTAAGTAATGCATGCAACCCATACCAGAGATTTCCCGAGTTAATCTCAAGATGGTGCCAAGATAATATTGGACCAAAATGGCGGTAGCATGAGGGACTGTTACACGATATCCCAAAAAGTAGGGACAACAAAAGTGCTTACCACGTCCTTCGAGTACACACAGCATTGTACTCGAAGGAATTAGGGTGGTGGAACAATGCCTGTGCCATTTCCACTAAAAGCCAGCACAAACCGGGTGCCTCAATGTTTTAAACTTTTGTAGTGCTTCTTATCAGTTATTCATAGTAGTCATTGATGAGTGGTTGTCATTCAACACGTAGATTGCTCAATGAATACATTGGCTGCATATTATGAACCAATGACGTGGACTCAGGCATGAGTCACTTCTAGTGCCCTGTTCCATAAATGACTCGAGATTATAATGATGAGTAGTGCAAATAAACCTTTGCATGGGTTGAGGCGTGCTTGAGGATATGGGCAAAAACGAGAACTTCCACGAGATAAAAAAAGGACAATTGAAAATTGTCATGATGAGGCCCCAGAGTTGGGCGATCAAGCGTGTTATACAAATATAGGAAATGTCCATGGTTCAATTTATCGACCAAGTTAACGAGTTCCGTGCTCTATAACCTCAGATGACCTGAGTAAAAATGAGCGCACAAATTACTTGATGGCGCAACCAGCATTATGCAGCTCTAATGGGTCTTTAAAAACCTTTTGACAAGCTCGAAAATTTTAGCCTTGAGTGACAGGACAGCAAGCAAGTAGGGACTAGAGAGGAAGGTACGAAGTCGAATGAAGTTTTAACCTCTCTTCCACAACGTACGCCGTTCAACGCGTTCAATGTTCGAGAGGGCCATTCTTGGGCCCGAGAAATAATCAAATATTAGCCAAGGGATTGCTTTACGTTGAGTATTCTAACACTGGCAGAATTTTGCCAGCTTCCAACAAGAAAGGAAAACACCAGAGTTTATGAAACTGTCAAAATTAACACGTTTTGTGAAGCAAAAATGTCAATAAATTCTTGGAATTCATGACAATATAAATCTTGATCTTTAAGGATGAGAAATAGCTTTATTTGGAGTAGTTACTGTTACAAATCAAAATCAAATTAATTATATATGTCATACTTTGAAACAGTAGGACTGGCAAGACAAGGATATGGATGTGCATTGTTCTCCCAAAAATTTCTCAGAAAAGCTCTTCAACTCCGAATATTTCGTAGCCAAAAAAGCACTCTGAAACGGATAAGAAGAATATCAATAGAGAAAATAAGCATAATAGATTAAAATCTCTGTAGTTATGAAGAAAAAGATGAAATAAGTGAAAACAATTTAGACTATTGAATTTTCCCCCACTCTTTCCCTGGAGTGTACAAGCTCTAATTGGAATTTGCTTGTTGATTGGGAAAGAGTTTTTTTGCAGTGGCCGCTCGAAATGAAACGACGCTCAATTTTTTCCTGAACTTCCAACAACGGAAGGACCTCTTGTTCTTCACCGTCCTTCTCGCACTTTGGCGTTTGACTGAGAGCGAGCTGCACATCCCCCCATAAATTGTGAGTGCGGGCAGGATTTTTTTTGTTTCTCAGAGGGAAAACTACACACAGACTATAATTTGAGCTTTTATGGGAGGCCTCCCTCAAAGTATAATGTGACGCCGACAGTTGAGTGCATGCAAATTCCGCATCGACATCCACCCAAGCAAGTGCCTTCCTCGGTTCGTTTGCTCCTTTATGGTGTTCTGTGGACTGTGTGGATCAATTGCAATCCCTCAAGTTGACAGGAAAATTTGCCGAAGAAATTCTTATCTCCTGCATGGCCATCATTCTTGACAGAACTTATCAAGTGAAGCTAGTACCAAACAACCCTCAGTCTCAGAGAGCCTCCAAACTTATCTGACCTAAAGCCACCTTTTCCAGTTATCCACAAAATGGCAGAGGCAAATGCTCCGGAGGCCAATTCGGGTTCGGATTCCGGATCTCGGCCAACATCCGCGAGTACAGGAGGAAAGGCTGCGCTGAAGGAACAATTCGTGGCCTTTGCCAAATTTGGAGACAAAACTGCGGACGGGAAGACCATCAAACTTTCTCAATCGGACAAGTGGTTCAAACAAGCCAAGGTGATTGATGGCAAGAAGGTTACCACCACAGACACCGGAATCGCCTTCAGGAAAATAAGCAAGTATGAAAGGAATCTCTTTGTCTTTGATTGATGGGTATTTCTCAATTTAGGATCTAGTCTGAAAGTGGTTGTTCCAAATGAAAATTGTCCCCAAATCATTACCCTCAACAACAGAACTTTTCACAGAGAACTATCATTAATGTTTGATTGAGAAATTTTGACGTTAGGTTCACATTTAGAACTTTCTTATAAAAATCATGTCGATATCCCTTTGATCACTGATTCACCAAGCAACCTAAAAATGAAACGTCTTAAGTGTTGTCAAGGTTTTAGTGAAGTTAGGTGCAGTGTTAGAAATATCAATTTGAGCAGTTTTATACTATGATTTCTTTGCAAGGATCTGTTTGAAGGGCATGCGCAAAATAATAATTAGAAGGAACCGATCCAAGGAAAGAGAGTTTTTGTACCAAGGGGAAACAAAAACGTTCACTCTTCTTTCGCTTGAAGTTTTTCAGCGTTCAAAGGACATTTTTGGCACAGGTTTCGTTCTGTGAGGATGTGCAAATGCATTTTATGCAAGACAAAAAGTGGAATGAGGATATATGACTTGGCTGGATTCCTCAATTCACAATGACACCTGTTGAATAAAAACCGGAAATGATGCTGAAGAGCTCATTTTAGAGTTGCACATATTACGTGTACTACGTAGCAAAAAATATGATACCATTATCATAAGGCTGGAAAATTGCTAGATGCGTCTTCAACTTGGACCTGAATCTTCCTTTCAAATTTGTGTTTAGGGTTTATTCTTTACTGTATTTTCTTTCTTTTAGGAATGGTCCAAAGTTGACGTTTTCTGAGTGGAACAAATACTTGGATGAGATTGTTAGCACAAAAAAATTGGACCAAGGAGAATTAACCACGAAGTTGGCTGAATGCGGAAAACCAGGTCTATCTGGCGCCACGGTAAAAATAGCAACCTTCTTTCAACTTTTGAGATTTTTCAAGGATTGACTTGTCAAAAAGGGCTTTTTAGGTAGCTTTCTGGAACTGATATCGATTGATGTGCGTGATACCTACTGAATCGATTGTTCAAATTTCAAATTTTTGCAGAAGTGCTTAAACGGGATTGTGCTCTTACAAGTTACGTGAAACTCTAGGACAGGGGTCGGCAACAACCACTTTTGGGTCAAGGCCCACAAATTTGTTTTCATGATGTCAGGGGCCCACCAATCAGACCCGAATCAACGATCAAAGAGATTTGGGACCACGAATATACCATGGATGTCTCGCGGGCCCACTATTTTGGACTTTACACATAGCTTCTGGGCCCACCAGAGACCACCCCTGGCCGTGGCCCGCGGCCCACCAGTTGCCAACCCCTGCTCTAGGACTACTCGGGTTTGTTTTGAAAACAAAATGTCCAACCACATTAAATGGCAATTTCCTTCATGCAATCTAACTTGAACCAATTTGATTAAAAAAATTCTCACCAACGGGTTAAAAATACAAAGGAGCGAGAATGACCTCGGCAAGCCAGCAAATCTACATAACTCGTTTCTAATGGAGTATTGATTCTGCTAGGCGGACTTCCACTTAAATAATGACTCACGTAGGTTTCTGTCTCTCTTTGCGGTAAAATGAGGTCTTGCACTCTTACTTTTTTCATAATTCTTATTTCCTTGTTCGAAAATATTCAAATTTGAAAAATATGGACACAGTGTGGATTAAGTTGATTTATCCACTACTGTACATTCATTTTTGTCAAAAAACATTCGCAGCCAGTAACTATTTTTAACATTCACGTTTCTCAAATAATATTTAACATAGATCTTTTCAAAATATTTATGGCAAGATAAAAATTAAAGAGACCTCGTCTTGAGAATTTTCGAACGGCAGTTTGAAATTTGTACAAACCTAACATCCGAATTTCTTGAATTTGTTGTACTGTCAGATGTATCAAGGATAGCTCTCCCGTTCATTGTCAAAAATTGTTACTTTTATGGAAAACCATTCATCATTTTGATTGCTTCCGCCTCTTATGCTTTACCATTTATTTGAATTTAACTTCAAATCAATATGACCGCCCTGGCCTCATTGTTACCGAAATTTGTGGCTCTCCGATCAAGCGCTTCTACAAATGCCATTCCGAAAATTAAAAGTTGAAGATCAAATCAAGATGTCAAAGATGATTGCAAATATAAAACGTTGGTTATCCCAATGTGAAATCTTTCAGGTTGTCCAGAAAAGCTCAGTGACGGATCGCTTGACCGACACATCCAAATACGGTGGAACTCACAAGCAACGATTCGATGACGAAGGCAAAGGCCGTGGAAAATCTGGTCGTGCCGATGCCAAGGGTGATGGTTACGTCAGTGGATACAAGCACAAAGACTCCTACGACAAGGCCCATTAGTCATCATTGTCCTTGACAGGAGTTTTATGAAGTGCAGCATTCTAAATCTAAATTGGTCTGATTTAATTCTCATTCACTTCCTCATGTGTTCAAGTCTGCATTTAGCGACCGCTTCGCTTCCTTATGAGTGCCGAATACTATGTTCTGATTCCCCCCTGAACTCAATTGAGTGTTCAAATTTGTGTCCTCTTCAACCGCTATCCATTTAGCATATCTGTTCAAGTATGGTTGAAATGAATAAAGGACAGATCCTAGCTTTCGCGAGCGTTTTCCGTCTAGTACATAGAGTCGAGATCGCATCGAGATCATCGCATCTTCTTCGTCCAATGGACAGTTGAGGTCTCCGCCAAAGTCCGTTCTTGTAGGGAGGAGTCAAAAGCCAACCGACCGATTCTCTTCCTTTCTTGAATGCGATCTTGTCCGAAGAGCAAACTTCCCCCGGGAAATCAGCGCTCACCCCTCCAGGACCTGTCTCTCCGGGACGATTTCTGTCTCAGTTCCAAAAGCTTCGTCAAAATGCCAAGGCGGAAAAAGGAGGACGAATTAGCTCTGAGTGAAAGGGAGAAGATTCCACGAGGTGCGGCAAATGCCCGGGAACGAACTCGAATGCGGGTCTTGAGTAAAGCATTTGGACGATTGAAACTGACATTGCCGTGGGTGCCACCGGACACGAAATTGAGCAAACTTGACACCTTGAGGTTGGCCACTTCCTACATTTCACACCTTCAGCGACTTCTCTCTGAAGAGGATGGCTCTGGAGATGATTCGCAAGCATCAGACATAAAATCGCATGTGGTAAGGGCAACTTGATAGGTCATAAACTTAGTTCATGGAAAATTTTGGTTCAGATTAGAGTATATTCTTTGGAGTTGCAAATGGAGGCTACGAACGCCATGTTCAATTAGTTTTCGATATTTCGCACATGTTTTTAAATAGATTATACACATGAATAACGATAGTTCAACAAAGGACGTTAGAAGGGCTTACTCAAAAATATTAACGTACCGTGTCTAAAAACAATTGGAACAACAAGATGATTGAAGGGAACATATTTTAGCAAAATACCAGGTCTATTTTTAAGATATTTCGGAAAGCAAGAATTGATACGAACACTTTTTAGTAAGTCTATTTTCCCGTAACCATTTTTAGTAAGAGATGTCTTAAAAGTTGAAACCCTTTCAAAAATGTTCCTTAACGTATAACCTAACATTTGATTCGAACATTTTTCAAGTCTGATCTAAGTAAACCTGCTTTGATTGCTTGAATAGATAATTAAATAGCTGCTTTAATAAAATATCATTCACGGTCATATCATAACCCATGCAAGGTATTTCATCCTTTATCAAAACAAAAGAAATAGAAACTAATCCAAGGTTCAAAATTTACATGACATTTAGTTTACCAGCTTTTCAGACTTCAGATATTTCTATTCTGCTCATGAATCTGATCTAATATTAAACTAGAACTGAACTGAACTAATGCTTCAAATATCTCTGCTATCTTTGAGGGTTTCTCAAATGCGTCAAATTTTTAATCTCAGGGTTTTGAGCCGTCAGACCTCGGAATCCATTAAAACGTTCATGGACATTCGTGAAAAACCCTTTCAAAGCCTTAAACTAGCCTATTCAAAGTGTCCTTTTATGTCCTGCTTCTACAGCATTCAGAATGCCTAGTCATTGAAGTTTGGCCAACACGTAAGCCTCAAATGAGTCTACCAAAATGCATCGTAATTAGAAAATCAAATTGAAGGGAAACTGAAAAAGCCAAAGTAGGGACAGGTCGGGCTGAGATTTATCGACTTAACATCATTCAGAACGAAAACGTACATGAAGGGATCATTTCGGCTCCAGTAAGATATCAAATGTTTGGATCAGATTTTTAGATATTGTCTTTTTTCATTTTTCTAATTATCCTGATTCTAAGATCTGTGATATTTAAAAAAACATGAAAGAAAATATTTTCACGGAAATTAGTAAGTTTTATTAAATGGAAAGCAGTACAACTTGATGGAGAATTTAGAGGTTTAAAACTCTTAACACTAATTTTTTGGAAGTCGACCCCTCAATCGTCAATTTTGACTCCGTATGGGCCCAGGGTTTTTGGATCCGGATCACGATGAGCCGATTTTCAAAGCCAATACAGTCTAGATCGATCAGAGGTAGACAACCGGGGGGCTGCAGCCCACATGTGGGCCCAAAGGCGGTCTTTGGTGGTTCCAGAAGCTATGTGAAAGTCCAAAAAAGTGGGCCCGCGAGACAGCCATAGTGCTGTACTCGTGGGCCCAAAGCTCTTTAATCGTAAATTTAGGCCCCTGAACATACCAACGTCTGTTTGGTGGGCCCCTGTTATCAAATTTGGTGGGCCCTGACACAAAAGTGGTTGGTTGACGACCCCTGGTCTAGATCCATGTCAGGGTGGATCTGAACACTTCCTTAATAAGCACTGACGTAGATAATTAAAGACAGAGTGTCATCTAAAAGAATAACAATTTATCCAAGCTATCAAAGGATATCAAATAATACATCTCTTCCCTCTGGGGGTTCCTTTGACATTGTTGTATTATTTTCATTTTACTATCAAACTTCGAAACACACGATATAGCTGACAAATGATGGTTCTACACTGGTTAAAGGTTGCTTTCTGATCAAGTTAGGGTTAAAAAAATGTTTGGCTCAATGATATGTTTACTATAGGTCGGTTGTTGAGGTAGTTTGGAAGTACCGTATAGTAGAAGCATAGCAAGAAACACAAAAGAAGCACATGAGACGGAGTAGAAATAGCCATGCTCGATCAAATTTAGCTACATAAGCTGCGTTTTTCAATTTTTCAAACGCAGCTTACGCAAGCAAACTTGATCAAGCATGGCTATTTCTACTCCGTCTCATGTGCTTCTTTTGTGTTTCTTGCTATGCTTCTACTATACTTCCAAACTAACTCAACAACTGACCTTATATCATCTAACTCATACTTCTTGTGATGCCATCTTTTGATCTAGGAATGAACTAATGGGCGCCAAAACATTTAGAAAAGCTAAAGCGCCGATTTACAAAAACCCCAATTTTCAGATATTTTGATTTTATCATTGACCTTAATTTTTGATCACTCAGCATGACCTGATAGTTTGGAAGCACAATAATAAGGCAACTACTCGTTAAACTGAAACAATCACAAAAAGCAGAATTTTCGGTCACAAAGCATGGATTACAATTTGAACGGACAAGTGCTTAAATTCTTGTTTGACAAATAAGAACTAAATATTTAAATTGATATTCAGAGCTAGGTCTTCAATTTTTGTTATAAATGGAATAAAAGTACTTAACGCAAGTTTTCCAAATCAACTTCATCAGCCATTTTGTTGTGGTTAAATATGGATCAAGTGGTTTTTCTTCCTGGAAATGTATGTTTGTATTTTTGGGACTCAGCCAGTCAAAAAATAAAGAAAATAAAGAAATTTAAGTTAAAGTTAGACCCAAGCAATGACAAAATTATACGACGACTTTCAAAAGTTTTAAGATCTAGGGAAGGTTTGGATCTACGTCGCAAAAAGTCCATTTCTTTGTTGGCAGTTTTTTGAGAGGGGCAGAGAATAGAACCTGTCAACAAAAAATGTTTCAGCAAGCTGTAATTAAAGTATTTAGATCTATAATGCAGGTCAACTAATCTTAGCTAAGCTGGAATGCAAGAATAGTACTATCAAAGCATTAAAACAGGGAGTTCATAGACTTTTTGACGACAAGCAATTGATATTCAAGTTAACCTAGTGAATATAACAAGCTCATTCAAACTTGAGATTGCCCTTGATTTTTACTTTATTTTGGAAATTCAAACCATTCCGTTTAAAATCTCCCACCAAAAACGTATCAATGAGTGTTTCCTCCTCAGGCCATATTGTCAATACCAATATTACAAGCAGTATTACAACCCAAAAATGATGCTCATTTCTTATGATTGGTTTAGAAGCGACACCAATTGTTCCATCTACAACTCACGCTGACTTTCCGCCTCATCGAATGTTCTCGTGTGCAATAGATTAGATGTTTTATCTCTTGGTTTCGCGAATCCTGTCTAAGATCTATTGATCAACAAAACATTCCACCATCTAGCTTCATAATCTTTTCCATTGTGTAAGAATCAACCTGATCCATCCTGGATGAGATCAAGTACCAACTATGAACAGAAACTCAGGAAATGAAGGCACCTCATTTCCCATGAGAGAACATTACCCACCCCAAACGAGCTTGTCTAAAGAGCGATCAAGCCATCAAATTCACCCCGATTTGCACTTGAAATATGTCGTCACCTAATATGACACCATCCTCCTCTATGAGAGTAATGTGCACTAGAAGCAGCACCTCTCCGAATTTGTCAGTCAACCTCATGTTGACCCCAAATGAACAGCTCCTCAGCAAAGAAAACAAACCCGACGACTGAATCTCAGACAGAGTCGAAAAATCCCCAACCTACACACACTTTGGACTCGGGAGATGCTAAATGGGATTAATATTGAGTCAACGGGAATGAGGGAATGAATGATGCTGTGTTTGACAGTTCTCACGATCCGTCAAAAGATCGCATTGACTTGTGAATTTTCGGTCAGAACCCTTACCTCGTTAGAGTGATAAAAATATGAAAATGTTTCTTTTTGTTGTTATTGTTGTTTACGGATTTTTGATTGCCTCTACAAGGCATGGGATTCCCTGTAAAGAAAGTCAATCATTAGAAGGATGTTAATCATTAATGAGATTAACGTTTATTGCTAGAAGGCTCTGATTTATACAATCTAGGTGATAACAATTGAGCGAAAAGGTTCAAAAATGCCCTTCACGCTTTATTGTAAGCCGATTCTAATAGGCGTTTTCATAATTTTGTGATCGCGTTATCTACTTCCTAAAATGGGTGCGAAAACCTTGTTTGTTGGATCATTAACCTTTACTTTACTTTTGTGCTAATTGACGTGAGTACCGTAAGTTTCAGACTGATTCACATTCGAAAGCATTCAATTCTGAGGTGTTTAAAAGACGAACACACTAACATGCGATAAGAATCATATTTATTTTGTTCTCGTCAACACATTGTTAAAAATCAAAGGCTCGATTAAAATCGATTCAATACAATCATGTTATGAAACACGGCGTCACGAAACCTGTTTGGGTCAACGTTTCTCAAGATATGAAAAATATCCCGAAAATCTTTGATATCTTCTGGATAACCACTTCGGGTAGCTGTAAAACAAGACAAGTTAAGGTTTCTTCTATTTCATGTCCAATTGTGTGCTCTTCAACTTCACTTCCAAGTTCACTCTTGCAGTAATTATCCCAAGAGAGGACAAGTTTTCAACCTCTTTCGTCCTTACACAAAGTCGCCGTTAAAGGATTAGGTCTGGATTTAAAAGAAATACACATTAACGTTTTTGAAGCTAATGGCCGCACTAAAATTGCATTGGCGAGTGGCTCAAGTTGAGTTCTGCTATTTCAAGCCTTTGGAAATATTGTCAAGTAATGCTCCTGGCTTTTCGTCGGATCTTTTAACGGTTCTCAGAGTCCCAGACAGATTGTCTTCGACTCAATAAAGCACTCCTAAAGTTGAATACCATGGCAAGCTGTCCCTGCCATGTTCAAGCTGTTTCGAAAAGGCTCAATACTTGGAAAACGATTTGCAAGGCACAGACTAGGAGGAACAACATAAGAGGACACATTATTTTAGAGTTGTAATGTCTCAAATATTTTTTTCGTATTCATGCTTACAAAAAACTTCATTTCCACCGATTTTTTAGATCGGTAAAATGAATCGGAAAAGTAAATGGAGCTCAAAGCGGAAATGAACGCTCTCTATATGAGGATGCACTTCCCAAAACAAGAAGAAAAAAGTGATAAGAAGCAAACCAGAATCTTAAAAACCCGGACCGAGAAGAACAATCGGTCTTCACAAAATGTCTATCTACACGTAGAACTATATCGGACTTCTTGATTTGGGTTCAACGTACGTACAGTACACAGCAACATTGATAATTATCGTGTGTTTACCAAAGAACAATCAAAGCACATTTCCATAAAAAGGTTGACTGACCACCTCAGTTCAGTGACCTTCTCGATGAATAATCTCAAATCAGAACGAACTCATGCGTCCAGAATTCTCCATGGTGCGCATGAATGAATATCTTCAATTACACAGAAGAAATATGACTTGAAGGAAAACATGCCGAGATGACAACATTGTGTGTTTTTGTAGCAAATTCAAAGCTCTTGCCAAAGATCACATTGTTAAAGCGAACCAAATGGACACAGGCTCCTCCTCTTGGAATGGAGGAAGCACATGAAGGTGGAGAAGACATGATGAGGTTGTTTGTTTCTCTTGCTTGAATAGACACGAACATCCGGCCTGAATTACAGTACAAGTGGAAGAAGAGGTTAGCGATCCAGCCATAAGATTGTCACACCTCTTTCCATTCCTCCCCCCATGAAATTGGTCCTATAAATGCTGAGTTCCAAGTGGGAACTGGGAACAAAGAGCATAATATTTACGACCGACCAACGATGGAGCTGTAATTTCGAAGGTCAAGAATGGATCGGTCTCTGTGGGAATGTTTACGCTTGCATTTCTATGATTATTTGATTCTCACAAATGCCGAGGTTGAATTCAATCCCTTCAGGATGTTGTATGATGCAAGAGATAAACTCAGGGACATAAGCGCACATCTTTTATGATTTGGGAGCGATCAAATTTCTCCAGATGCCGAAATGAGGCCAATTCTCACCTAGAACTTTGAGGAAAGAGTCGACCATGACATGTTTGGCCATCAAATAGGAATCCAAGATAAGCAAATGCAGCAAGGTAGCTTGGTTAGGTCGTCGGAAGTTCTGTGCTAGTTTCTCCCTCATATGTTTAGTTAAGGACAACAATAGCACAAAAAACGAGGGTGAAAAAAAATCTCGAAGGTAGTAATGATATTGTGAGCCAGTTCGTTTTCCAAAATGCAAAGAGCATTAACACTCTTGTACATCAAGTTTCTCAAACTACGAAAACCATGCTAAAAACAAGTTTTGGTTTGTATAGAGAAGCAGATTAGAAGGAGAAATATGGGCCCCTCTGTTATAGTCAATCACATAAGGTTTAGGCTTATGATAAGTATGAACTAGCTTTGTCTTTGGCGAAAGTGTCAAAAACACCAAAACCAAGAGTGACTGTATCAACTCATCGCTTAGCCAAAAACACCAAAGTGAAGAAGTGGAGGAGTAGAGAACTAAAAACAGAGATCAGTCTTTCTCAGTATATCATAATTTTCTTGAAAAGTATATCTCAATATAGTTTTTTTTATCCCAAGATGAATTGTTTTTCAGAAAAGGTGCATATTTCACGACTTGCTCACTTAATGACAGTTGCATTGCTCTTTCAACAATCGAGCGAACAATAAAAGAGCAAGGAGGGACGCTGATTGTTCGTTGGATGGTTTTAGTAATGGATGACCGTTATTCAAAAACAGAAATCTTGAGATAGTTGGTTACCATGTACTACCACAGTCCTATACATCTAGCTGATCCATTCCTAATAAGAACATTTCTGTTCAAGATATTGCTTGCTCATGTTTGACGCATTTTTTGGCTTGTTTTAACACCACTCTGACAATCCACCAACAGTTATCTCCTCCACCTAAGGGCCATTTTGATTTACTTACAGGTATGCTGGCCATTTGGTCATCTCAGAAACGTTCAAAATGGTCTTGGAAATCAAGAGACTCGAAATGGACGAACTAGTGGTTCAGAACATGGTCCAGTTCGATCTCCCAAATCTGAAGTGACCTCATTGGATGAGTTGCACACTCAGTCATTCCTCGAGGATTTCAGTCCTCATCTGCATAGCCAACCTTCACAGCCTTACTTTGACCAGTATTCTATTCATTATGACCACCAGTCGCATCCAACTGATTCCGATCATCATCGCAATTCAGTCCCAAGTTTTGAAAATCTGACAAATATATGATCAATGCGGCAAAAGTTTTGACTGACTGAACTTCCTTAGCCCTTTTACTGTAGGCTTTGTTTTAAAACTGTTAGGCATTTTAAACTATATTTAAAAAAAAAACAATTATTCGAAATCGACGGGTATAAATAAAAACAAACCTCACACAGCGTTAAAGATAAAACTATTAAGATTTTAAGTGAAAACTTCCAAAAAATCAAGTGGATCTACTTTCTGTCTTTCGCGTTCAGTTTCATGGGCAATCCCGGCAATCGCTTCTCATGTAACACAAAACGAGCGTATCCCGCCTTCGGCCGGCCTTCTTGCCATCCAAGAGAAGGAGGTCTTCAGAATCGAGGCCAAAACAACAAAGCAATGGTCTTACTCAGCAGCGCTAACCAGGCTGGCTGAAAGTTTGCCCCTTAAAGAGGGCGAAAGAGAGTTCAGTTTATGCATTGGCTCGCCCGCCCGTCCGGGATTTGCTCATCCCGGTTCAAAATGCCACATGATGTACTCGTAACTGAACATCGGCACATTGCTTCCCTGCTGATTCAGCTTCTACAAGCCAGTCAAAGCTAACCTCGTGAACCAGATGATTGCTGATGCAAACTCACGAGCAGCCATCTAAGGCCGGAAAGCCAGTCCCTAAATGAGACAGTACACATCCCTTCATGTCCTGTACCGCCATGTGCCATAGAGCTAGAATTAGCAACCCAAAGCATGGGTTTCCTTTTCATGAAAAGAAAACTAATATAATAATCACTTTTACAAACTGAAGCATCACATGGTTTGAAAACAATATTCATTTCAAAAGTGTACCTGAGTAAGTTGCTAAAAGCTGATAATAAAAGTGCCCATTTACTTGAGATTCCACACTAAAGAGTGGCCCTGAAAGCCAATGTTTTGCAGCCCAGCAAGACTTGGCCTGAAACATGTTCCAGAAAGCAGCAGGCCGTGTCTACTCATTTACCCAACCCAACCCGACTTTCAAACCGTTCCGACCTGGTGTCATTGGCGGAGACTGTTCGGCTCTTCCGCCAGGTCTTTGTGTTTTTGAAGCTGAAGCCCCTATGGTGGATCGGCAATGGGCACCACCACCAGCGATAAAGCCCTCACTCGCCAAGGGAGAGGCGAAGGGAAAAGAGCTCTTCTGTGACTGTAAATCTCAGAAAACCCGAGTACAAACTTTAACCTTCAACTCCCCTTCAACACAATCAGTCAATCCTATCTGAATAATCACAACTAGAACATGCCAACCAAGGGTAGTGTCATAATGATGCGCGACGAAAATGGTGAAAATGCCCCTCCAGCCCTCATGGTCAAGTCTGGGGCCTCCCATCACCACCCCCATCATATACATACTGGACCCGTGGTCACTTCGGCTACTTTACGCAAAGACGTTGATAGTTTAGTGCTAGAAATCAAAGAAAACCTCAAGCTGGGGTCACACAAGGGTCGGAAGGCCGCCACGGGTCGCCACCATCGTGGTAGCCACAGGGCCACGCCGTACCATGTTCCACCCAGTTCTCGAGTGGCTTGTGATAATGTGGGGGATGGAAACGCCATCATCCCCAGTCAGTTAAAACGGTGGAACCAGAGACGCAGGTACCCAAGTACTTGTATGAGCTCAGGCAAGGAAACCGACAACCCATTCGAAATGCTTCAAGAGCTGATTTCTGACGGGAGTTTGATAAAAGAGGCTGTGAGGAGACTGCAATTGGGGTTGACACCCAAGTTTGCCAGTAGAAGCTTTTATGACTCTGATGATGAGTGTCGCACTCCACCGGCTTACGAAGGGGAGGATACCATTTGCTGTGAGGTGGGCGGAAGCCATGGTGGTCATGGGGGTAGGCTCTGAAAATGAAGTGCAACGCTCATGAAATCCTCCCACATAACTAAACAAACTTAGTTTAATTGGTCATTAGACAACCATATTACATACACCGCAGAAGAAAAATTCATGAAAAACAAGAAACCAAAAAATCTGTCAAGAAAAAAGAAGAAAAAAATGTTCACTCTCTCTCTCTTTCTCCTGCCGTTTGCGTATAGCATATGTTTAGTGTTGTATTGAACTCTTCTGACCTTTCCTCTCATATCCATGATTTATGTGAGTCTGTGAGAATTGCATTGAAAGTGTTAATAAGCCATTGCAGGCTCCTGCTCTCATCCCATGTTCCCTAATGCGTGACCCATCGTATGGGACATCACTCTGGGGGATCAAGTGATGCCGTCGGAAAGATTGCTTTGTTTTGCTCAAGTTCGCCCAAAACCCATCTGCACTAGCCCATCGAGGGTTTTTCCATTAAATTTCAAACCTATCCGAAAATTGCCCACAGATATTACCCCAGCAGCTTCTACCAGCTGTTCACTTCCTGAGCTGTCGTTCCCCTGTGTGTGTGTGCGTTGGTTCAAAAGTGAACACTGAGCCACCGTCTAACCTCCAGTGGAGGAACAGCTGTGTTCTACCTCTTTGGAACTCCTCTTCAGTACTTCCAGAGGGGGCGAAGGAGGAATCCGTTGAAACAGAACAGCAGCTTGCCTTTCGTGTCACACACAGGCATCCCCGATATGTTGTTGCAGAAGGGGCAGGCAGCAGTTGCAGCAGTACTGCCTCTAGCAAGCACCGTGTGGATGAAAAGCTGTTTGATGGTGGAAGCTGTCTGGAGTGGCAGTGCATACGTGGCCTATGGGCTTGGCAAGAAACATCAAAAACACTAGGGAGAGAAGGAAGGTTGAAGAACAGAGTAAGGCCTCCAAGAAGTGAAACAACACCGTGCCCGCCAGCCATCAAAAGAAAACCTAGTTCGTTTCTCTTTCTCCCCTAACCATTTGTTCTACACCTACGTGCTACCCATATATTTGTGAGATGTTGGGGAAACATTTGCTGAAAAAGTTCATTAGAAAACACAACTTCTCTCTATCTCTTTTTATCCCTCCTTCCAAATTCCCTACAAGCGTTATTAATACTTAATAATAATAACATTATTATTATTAATTTTATTTCTGTCCCCACCCTTCTTGATGGTTCTCGTGGTCGTCAATTTCCCTTAATGTACTATTTGCATGGAACAAAACCTCTTGGAAGACTGAGACTTGAAAGTACATTAAAATGATATCATACTGAATACTGGTCCCTTTCCCATTGAAAATAATCGCTTTGGACATAAACCAAAACTTTACTCCCCTTGGCAATCGATAAACCACACACATGGAACACAACGCCTGTGCCACTGGATTCTTGCTGCATCGGTGTGCCACTCTTCTCTTTCTCTCTCTCTTTCCCTCTCCCTCCCTCTTTCCCTATTTACAAGTTTGATCGAGGAACCTATGGGACGAGATAATGAAGTGTTTTATCAATGTTTTGTGTGAGTTCAGGCATTCACCTTAAATAGTTCAGAGTCAGTCTTAGAGTGAGCTGACTAATTGTGGCGAATTAGAACACTCTTAATCTAAAATATTTAAATATTCACTCATCCGAACTCATTACTCTCTGTATCCCTTTCCTCTTGCTCCTCATCCTCCTCTTGACAAAGCAGTCCACAAAGCGAAAAAGCACCGGAATTCATTCTAGATCTTCTTCACTAGACAGAAAGTGTTTTCAATCATGAACCCCTCGTACTCTTATGATGAGACCACTCACTCTTCCCGATTTAACCCTAACGCACCCACCAGTGTCGGTCTTTTTGGCAACCCTGATTGCCCGCAATTTGCGCTTTGTTCCAAGAGATCATCTTGAGTTCCACCTGGGTTGGACCAGTTCAACAACAAACACTACCCATCAAACAAAACGTGTCGATGATGAATTGATGATACAAATCACTATCTATACAATTACCACCATTACAACTACATCCAACCACTTCTTCTTTCCGAATTACTCGTAAATTACGACAAACACTCATTGAAGTGGTAGTAGTGCTCGTGCTGCTGCTGATTTGATTCATTTTCTTTCAAATTCATTCAGGTCAAACCGTCACCGTTTATTATCAGCAAGATTATTAGCATTGTCGTATCACTTTCTCCAACACTAAATGGATGATGATTTTTCCCCGACATGATCTCACATATTTTTCCATAATACTTTGTAAAAGCCCAACAATAATTAAGCTATGTATAAATTGTTCGTGCTATTTCCACAAGAGAAAATTGACCAAAAACAATAAAAAACACAAAACGATAAAAAACATCGAACATACATTGTCATTTTTCTGCTGATCACGCTCCACGTGGAACTTGTTCGTTCTTCGGCAAAAGTATGATGCAACTTAGGCATTTCTAAGGCATCACTCAATATCCAGAACCTTCTTGATTCGAAAATGCGTCAAAAATAGATTCTGAGTCATGAACCGGCGCACAATTTGTTACACAAGTGTTTTCGAAAAAATCAAGCATTTTTGAAAAGGTGGCTATACTTCTGATAATGGCACACACAAAGTTGTGCTCTCAATAAATGGATTGCACTTTGCAGACACTTGTAGCCTCGCTGTCTGCGGCGAACATAATTGTACAAGTACTTGAATACAATAGGCTGTGACTCATTTGCAATCTTATCAAACTTCTTGTTTTAAGAAGGATTAATTTGCTCCAAGGCTTTGCTTTTGATAACACTTCACCACTTAACACTGAAAATGTGCTCATTAAATTACCTACTAATTTTTCTTCGCTTTTTGGATTTGCGGCGGGGAAAAGCCACAAATACTGGATAGAATTAGACCCAGTCTATTCTTAGTCCAATGGCCTTTAGGACCTGAGTCAAGACCTCGCTAAGGCTGAAACCAGTCATAGAACCATGACGTATAAGATTTTGCAACGTCACATTCAAGTGTTCAAGTGGGCTTGTCAGGTTCCCTGAGTGGTTGGTGGTTGGTGGTGCCAGGCAGTGTCTTTGTTTTGATTTGTAACTCATCTGACGTTCTTTTCGCGTTGAAGACATTGTATTTCGCCAGATCCAGGTAGAGAGAGAGAGAGAGGGGGGGTTTAAGGGTTTGGCCCAGCACAAAATCTTGATATTTCCCTATGACTAATCTCGAAACAAAGATTTTTGAAAACAACTTTTGCAGGGTCACTCATTGGCATGACATATTGAAATATGTTCATTCTTCACATGGGTCTCTAGATATGTTTTGGGTTCAGCGAAAGAGAAACGCTTCAACAACAAATGACGTCAATGTCTGCTCATCAGATTTGAACCCAAACAAGGCTAACTTTTTCCATAGCATGGGCAGATAGGAACGCTGGACACGCTTAGTAGGGTACATACGTACATAGGACTAACTCTATCTGCTATGCTAGATTTGGCAGCAATCTAACTCGGTGAATCCCCCAGGCATAACAAAGCTTGAATGTGGTAAAGAGTCGAATATTTCAGGGTTATGTTATAGAAAAATATGGTCAATGGGAATTTCTGAAAACACGCAAATTGACGGCGGTTTGGGCAGAACGCGTCAGTTCCTCTATTGAGCAGAACGAGAATGTTTGGAAAGAGGAGAGAAATCCCCACCTTCCCATGAAGACAAACGTCGCACATTAAACTACCTCAATGATTTCGATGAATTTGGCTAGCATCTCAGGTATTGGCGCATGAACGACGAGAACGTGAGTGTTCGTAGAACCTAGAGAAGGCCTACATGGAAACGTGTACATACATACATACGTGCCTAGTAAGTTGCTGTAGGTGGAGGCCTGTGAGTGAATTCTCATATCTTGAATGAAACCCAAGCCGATTTGGCTTCTTCGTCTTAGGTTCGGTTCAAATTGCCCAAGGTAAGGTAGAAAAGGTTGGAGTTCAGAGGAAAAGGAAGAAAAAGACACGGGCTCTGACGTTGAAATCAAGATCCAAAATTCAATACTTCAAGGCAAAGTCTCACAGCTTCTAGCTTAGTTTTGAATAAATCCGAGTAGAGAAGGCTTTGTCAAAGAATCTATACATGGGAATCATGTTATCCCAGTTTGAGAATCCAATCCAACCAATCCCCTCGATCCGATTGCCAGAAAATTCGATTGCATAAAGCGTACTCCTCCATCTAGTGGTATGAACATTGTGAATAGCAGTATGAGTTCTATCATGAACATTGGACACCTCGTGAACGCGTGGCTTCAAACAAGAACTGACATCCCTGAACTGAATACTGAAGCAGCGTGGCATTTCCACTTGGATCGTTTCAGGATACTCAAACGTTGATAAAATTTAAAACTCGCTCGCTAAACCAGACAGAACCGCATTTACACACACAGCCGTCTCAGAACATCGTTCACTTAATGCCCAAGCAGAAAGAAGCTTCTCCAATTCTACCATGGACATTGTTGTGGTAAAGTACTTTTGGCGGCTGTTCTGCCTGAGCCATGGTAAAATTTAGACATTGAATCTCACCATACGATTCCATGAATGTGAATAGGGTAGCGTGAAACCGTCCATGGTTGATAGATATTTTCTAGGCAATTTAAAGGCCGGAATTTTCTGTGCTCTTTCATCCCTTCCCTCTCAAACGTCGTCCATTGGTTTGTGTGACCACCAAAAATGTCAGGTTTCAGCGTTTTACTCTCAGGACCGATGAAGTTTGAACCCAAGGCCTTGGTCAAATTACGCATGGCTAAATGTAATACTGATCTAAATCCAACAAGCCGAGCCAGTTCTGGATGGAACGATTGACCAGGCACGATTAGGAAACCTGTTTAATGCTTGATGGCTACGTAAACGTAAGAGAGAGCGTTTGACACGTAATTAGATGGCCTCTCTCTACGTATTGCTCTCGGCATGGTATAATTTTATTCCAAAGAATATCAGATTAGTGCTCTCTTCAGCCTTCCCTGTGGGTGATTGCATTTTTCATTTAGGAGCGTACTGTTCGGTGATCATATAGTATGTTTATTCGACTGAACGGCTTCTTGTACTTTCCCGTTTGCCAAGACTTTGTAATCATTGCTTGAACTCATGATGACACCACGAAGCACCTCGAATCATGCCTTGAAGCCGTGGATTGTGGCCTTTAGCTCTGTGAAGTCTCAAACTACTCGAGTATCAGTTCAGCCAGCCAAGTTGGCAGCTTGGAACTTTCTCCACTTTGCTACGGATAACAAAACACCACGGATCGACCAAACACAATACTTAAGTTTTCCAGCCAAATTGATTCTGTTCTCAATGTCTCGGTCTGGATTGTGCGGCTTCGTTAATTTCATGTAACGGGATTTGTATTGACTCGAAAAACAGTTATCCAGAAAAGGATGAGTGATTTCCTGAAAGCTCTCGACATTTCAGGCTTGCATGGGTGGCATACAAGAAATTGAACGAAAGCAAGGCATTTGTGGACACCATTGCGCCGAACATTGTAGACTCTCAAACATCACTGACCCCAATCAAAGTACACACTTAAGAGAACATGGCCGAGAATGTGGCACAAGTGCATTTGTATGCGTAGAATCAGGGGAATGTCTAGCATTTAAATAGATCAATATTGATTAAGGAATAATTGGCCGGGATATTTATTCATGAAGACTTTGCTTTATCGAACATCCCATGTAACATGCGGTAGACGCACGATCCTTTCCCAAAGAGGTCAAAGTCGAAAGTATTCTAGATTCATTGTTCAATGTAACCCTTTATCTTTGAGAATACAGCGTTCTTTATGACGAAGAAAGGTTGAAAATACATGATTTACATGTAGCCTTGTCAAGTTTACATTTGCCAGCCTTTCGATTAGGTAATACAACCGGTTCATGTTTTAAAGTAGGCATGAAAAGATTTCTGAATAAGCTCTTTATAAAATCGTCGCCAGTTAACGCAATACATGTTTTCTTTGTCTTGGAAGAGCAATCAGTTATAGAAGGGCTTGAAACAAGCCATTTTTATTTTTTCTTCGAGGTCAACAACGCCTTCGAAAACAATGAGGCTTGAGACTCATTTCTGGAGCGGCTGAAAATCTTTAACTCAATATATGAATGTTTTGCCACTTTGAGCACATTTTAAATATCTGGGCATTTTCTTCCCAAATCAAAGGACAAGCACCATTTGTTCATTGAATTGTTGAACGAACTTTGAATACCAGACTATAAGAATTGTGCTAAAAACACATTTTTGTCAGCTTGGCCTTGCAAATTACTTTTTCGGTTTTAACAAAAAATAAAAACCGTTTGTTTGGAAAATTGTAGCTCCTACCAGAAACATACTTTGAAAATATTGGACAGCAAAATATTTATTAAACGCACTTCATACAAGGGCTCTCATCAAGAACGTATTTTCAATTTTTGGTGTTGAGTTTACATAGCACACTATTTTTTAACTAAATTAACGTCATTGCAAAATCTTTATTCAAAATTTTGGAACTTCACAAAAAGTTTGAAAAATACCAATACACAAAAATGCTTTCAATTTTAAATTCTTTTTAAATGATTGGGTCTGATTTAATTACTTTTTTAAAATATGATATTATTTCTTTTATAGTATCTAAATATTTGGCCTTCAACATTAAGTATTTTCGGTTGCTCTACTTATTACTCTTATCAGAAGCCTGATGAAGATTCTATGATATCCAAGTTTAAAGAGTACAACTCCAACTTTTAAAGAGTAAAGCAACGTTTAGATCCTAAACGTTCTTGGGTAAATCTAACTTTTCAAAACAAACGATTCCGTTGATTTTATTCTTGTTCAGTTGCGTGGTGCGTCGTGCGACTGAAAAATCGATGCTACTGGGTCCGTTGTCGCAGTCTGCCCAAGTCCCGTTTTTTGGCCTTTACGTCGCCTTTTTGGCCTTTGAAAAGAGGGCAAGGCGGAGTGGACAAAAGTGAAGTAAAGAGCGACAAAGAAACAGTTTCAAACCCCTCAATCTTGTTAACAGGGCCGAGAAGATTGCGGTTCTTAAAGTACGAAATATAGTTTAGAACGGAATTCTCCCACAAATGGGGAATAACAGATCAACCTTGTATAAATGCAAAACAAATGAACCTCAATTCAAGGCTCCTTTGTTTCGTTTTATTTCCATTTCAAAAGGGGACCTTTCTCATTCGTGGTTCAGGACAAAGGTAATCCGTTTCAAGTGCAAACACAATTGCTTTGTGAAGATTTAGCTAGATAATAATATCTCCAAGCGTTTCATTTCAGGTTTATGAATTTAGAAGGAAGCGAAGAGTGGCATTGAAATAAATATACGACCTCTTTGGTCAATGATGTTTTTGAGGTAAACTACCCTCCCTTATTTGCTTGCATTTAGTCAAAGATAAGCCTTATCGCCAAAAAGTATCGAGCTCAAAATATGGACACGAGCCTCGTTTCCTTACATAGCGGAAAAACATAATTCCTTGAAACTCTGGATCTTCTGAACTTGTCTCTTGATACTTATTTGACAACTCAACTCCTTAACGAAATAAATATGATGCGGATTCCTAAACATGATTCATTTTTTTTTTGAAGTCTCCAAACGACATCAACTGCGAGAACAAAGGAAGGAGATCGATTTGATAATAACCCCTCAACACACCTGCTTTCTACACATCAAACAACCATACAGAGCCGTCATAAACAGCCGCTCAGAGATCTTTGAAATGATAGAAAAAAATCCCAATAACCAATCCATTTGGAGAGATGAATACGGGAGAAATGTTTCCAGAAAATAGAATCTTCTCTTCGATAGAAAATGACGCAGAGGAATAGCAGCTTACGCACAGCAATAACAGCTTTTCTGGCCCGGCCAGGTTTGTTCAGGAAGAGCAGCAGTTTCACAGGGTAATTCAGATGAGTAATATTACTTTTTCTTTTATTCCAAATGACGACGAGGTTTTTTACTTTACTTTTTTATTTTTGTCATCAATGTCTGCACTTGCAACAAGGCGATCATGAACACGCTTACCAAAGCAGACTATAAACCTGGGATGCTATTGGTTGTTTTGGTTCCGTTCAATCTCATGGAAGGCAAAACAAGAGCAAAGTCTTTTGATATCCACATAAAATTGTTGCACTTGACGTTAATTTGCGGGCATTTAGATAGTTGATTTGCCTTTACACTATCCTAAAATAAAAACGCTCCAAAAACACGGAATTGAACAAAACTGCCTGTCATTTTCAGAACATTTTCACAAAAAAAACTATCTTTGCTTTGATCTAAATGGTGGGTGCAAAACTATTTTTATGATGATTTTGGATCAACGATGACTAATCTTCATTGATAAAAAGTTTTTTTTGGGATTTTTTTACATTTTATTTTATTAATGCCGCAAAAACAAAATACTTGATCTTTCAAACACCCTGTTTGAGCAGTTTCGTGCCTTAAGAATTAGACCAGCTGACAGAGAACGCCGTCGTAAGACGTGACTATAGTACATTCGTCGGATTGTTTTTGTCATTCTGTGGCACATTAGAAAACCCTAGGACCTCATTCTGAATCCAGTCAAGATTGTCGTCCATTAACCTCGAGTCCCTAAGCCATCGGGCCTTTGTAGCCACACCTTTAAATTAGACCTTCATCAAAATATGCTTCAACTTCGAAACGACAAACTGGATATGGTTAGTAAGTGAAAGAGAGGGGTACATTTTACTACGCGAGGTCACACTGGCTCACAAAAGAAAAACAAGCATCCGAGTTGCATACATCAAAAATAAGAAGAGGCTGTCTACCTCACATGGCCCCTCCATCTCTCGCAGCTTTGAACAAAGATAGCCTCCTCCATCCAATTTGAGCTCAATTCTCGTCCCCCAAAGGCATCGGCAAGCGCACCTACTACTTTATAGGTCGTATGTTAACGTCAATAAGTGAATTACTCCGACTTTTCTAGAATCCAGTTCATGGGTAAGTGTGGTCGGAGGAATTCAGCTGGGGATTTGTGGGGCCAAATAGCTGTAGATGTATCCGAGGGGCCAGAGCCCAGAATCGCCCTCCAACAAATGTTGAGACGTTTATGAGAATTCCCACGCTCTGTTCATATTTTTGTTTATTAACCACCTGAGATCATTTGCTTTTCCTCATGGAGCAAAATTCTAACTTTGAACATGAAAGCCTGAGATCTCACCTACCTCTGACCATTTAGCCCAAAGGATTTCTGGCAAAACTTCGAGATTGTTAAACTACTAGATTCTGTTATATCTTAGCCATGGGTCACAATGTTTACAAATGTACACCGTTTTAGAGAATCAAGTGAGATAATAGCCCGGATGTTAGATGCACTAATTCAAATGGCTCAAGTATACCAAAGCATAGTATAAATAACGCTGCTTGAGTATAGTCTCTGTACATCCGCTGACTTTCAAGCGCAGGTTATGTACAGAGACTATACTCAAGCAGAGTTATTTAAACTCTACTTCGGTATGCTTGAGCCAATTGAATTAGTGCATCCAACATTCGGACTATTAGGTAGGTCCTCGAGTATACTCTCGGTCAAAAAGCTGTTGTTTCAAACACAACTGATGACATGCGGATCTTTAATCTGAGTTGATTCTGGAATCCTTATTTCTTAAATACATAAACACACTCCTTTTTTGTCTTATCTACGTTAACACGCGACCTAGTACTCGGTACCTTTTTCGCCCTACCTCAAGCTGCGTTCCTCGACCGTCACGGTTCCATTCTCTTGGATGATAAAAAGGGGCTCTTCAAGATTTTTGGAGAACCTCTCTATGCTCCTCCTATTTCTTATGGAGAGGTGAGGATGTACGAGTAAGAAGAGGGGCCATATGGGTTCTAGTTTGGGCACTCAAACGTGTTGTTCGACTTCTCAGAGTTACGTTTGAGATCTTAAGCGTAAGTTGGTCAAAGGTAAATAAATGATTGCTTCTTCAAGATTCGGGTGGTGCTAATCTGATTGAAATGGTATACAGATATCTGTAGAATGGATTATGACTTGATCAATGAGGTTGAATTTGAACAGCTCGAGAATAGGGTCAGATTCCGTAACAGTACAGAAAAATTGGAACTGTGCCAATTTAATCACTCATTCCTGGAATATCGAAGGGGTGAATGGCACGGAATGATGAAATTCAAAATGCCTCTTCAATTTGCTGGAGATCTGCTCAAATGATTCAGGTTTTTAGCCAATATTGATCGGTTTGATTCGTCCATTTTTTCCTCAAATAATTTGATACATCCTAAATCTCTCCACACACGAAACAGTTATTAATGTTAGTCGTTAAGCATGAAAATAATTTTGATTTAAAAAAATATTATAATAATGTTCCTTCTCAGAGGTGCTTGGTTGTGAAACAACATGTGCTCCGTCTTTATCATACTATTTCCGTGTAATAGGAACTCCCCTCTTTTAGCAAAATCATTTCATACAAGAGAGATGTGTCTCAAATGTTTCCCTAGGATAAATTTCCTATTTTAACATGCCGCGTAAATGAGGAGCTTGATTAGTCTCATCTGATTTTACATATGAATCTTTTAAGAACAGGTTAATCCCATTTCACTCCTGGGTTTGTGCGAGATAGGAGGGAAAAAATAAAGAAAAATCATGCCTCCAGTGAGAGTCGAACTCACGACCCCTGGTTTACGAGACCAGTGCTCTGCCACTGAGCTATAGAGGCTGATATGACGATTGGCCGAAACTTAAAAATATTATTCCCATTACTAATTCGCCAGTTAATCCGAAGTTATGTGAGCCAATCAAGTTTAATAAACTAACCCGTCTTTGAGTTGTTTCAGCGAAAAGGCTACTTATATACACTCTCTCATCTGGCATGTCACAACTTTAGTAACATTGAGGAACTGGAAATATTGGTACTGAAAAGTAAGAGTTTGTTCCCCGTTGATAACGTTCTCGTCACAAAATCGTTTGCGGAGCTAACATTTCGTTCTTTTTTACTCCCACTTGGATTATTTGAGTCATTCAAACCAATCCCACTACAAAGAATGACACATCAACCAATGTAATTTTTGGCCCATGAACAATGCTTTCAAATCTTAATGAAGAGGAGCGACTGCAGCATTGCCTTCAAGTTTCCAAGAAATAATATAAGAATTTTTCAGGTGTATATATCTACAAGTAAACGCAACCAGGTGATCATCTTCAAGCTAAGCAGGTTCGTGAGAAATGATTGGAAACAAGAGTGTACTTTAACATACACACATTTTAGAATCAGAGCAAGCGTGGATTTCTGAGTGTTTGAGACGCTCTTACAGCTAAAGAAGATCTTGAAATCATTTTGCTTCAATCTTGAATGGAATTGATAACAAAGTCAAACTACGTACTTGTAAGTTGAAAAATTAGAAAAATGGGTAAATAGGCATGGGATGAGATTGCACTCCGATAATGAGCAAAAATAGAGTTCTGACTAAGATTTTTAACTCAACCTTGTGTGTCACTTTGTCAGCCATGTCAGTCAAGTAATCTGAATGAAATAGAAAGTTTTGAAAACCATAAAAATCCGAGAATGAATCAAAATTTGAAGTATTGATTGAACTTTCAGATTGTGTCATTATTTCCTTTGAATAAGAAATCTACGTTTAGGACCCACGCAATTCATTGCCTTGAATCGCTTGGCGTATCTTCAACCTTCAAAAACTTTGGAAGACAGGATGGATGGAGTTTTTAGCTTGCTCACCTGCAGAGAAAAAGGAAAAAGAACAAACATACGTTTGATGTAACATTTTCTCACTACAGTTTCCGCCCTTCACATTAAGTATTCCTCAGACTGGTTATGATGGCTTATATGAGAGACCTCTTTAGAGAGAAGCGTCATTTTCCCATTTCATAAAAAATTGAAAGAAGATATTTTGTGGCTGCTTCACACGACTTTTTTGAGCCTTCCCTCAAGTTTTCAGTTTCTTGGCGTTATGCAAAATTGTTTGCGTATGAAATTTGCAAGAAGTTGGAAGAGTTTTTTGTAAATGACGAGCCATGCAGTTTTCTGTTTACAAATTGATTGCCACGCAACCAGTCAATGATTTTGGGATTTTTAAGAAGATTTTTAGAAAATCATCCATGTTATATAAGAAAGACTAACCGTGGAGAGCTTGCGGTTGATTCTTGACTGTTTTAGCCAACCTGTTTTAATTGAATTTTGATCCTCCAAGCCTCTTTCAAGTTCAAAGAAATCAACCTCAAATATAATATGGACACAATAACAAATCCGAACATGAATCTGAATTTTCTAAACAAGTGCTGATCCTGGTGATTTCATCATTACTTCTCTCAAGTAAGATATCTACGTTTTTCAAATCGCTGTTTGCTAAATTAGGGGTCTTTTTGTTTAAAGTTAGCCGCTTAATAAATGATTGATCGTGAAAAAAGAGAGTTGACTCAAAGATTGCCAATCGTTTAGAACATGGTTGTGACTTTGATCTTTCTCTTTGCCCATGCCTCTAATAGTTAGAAGTAGAAGGCTAAATGCCTCTAGTTAGAAGATACTTACTGGGTAATGTACTAAGCAGAATGAAATCGATTGAATAGAGATTGCATAAGTTTCTATTTCTGGCTCAATTGTGGATCATTGAGACGGAACAAACATAATTTTTCAGGTACAAATGTTCGAATGTTAAGGCACAATGAATTTCAAGTGATAGACAAACTTTCAATCATATTTGGCCTTCGAGGATTGTAGGTTGAAAATGGGAAGTAGGCCTCGAAACATACACTAAAGTGAAATGCCATGTAAGAAAAACGAAGAGGGCAAACCTAGAAGCAAACCTTCCTCATTCAATGGGCCTCGCGGAGGCGAAACTACAATAACACACAGCGACATCTATGAGCCTTATAATGAACCGTAAGGGGAAAGAAGCTTAAGTACACTCCCATAACTTTTAGTTCAAATTAAAAATCGGTCTGATTTTGACACTATCAAATACATGTTTTGGCCACTAAAGTCAAACAAAAAATTACAATAATGGACGCTTGAAAGTCAAGAAAAAGGTGGCTTACTGGACTAAACATGAATTTACTTTTACATCATGATTCCGAGCCAAAGATTGAGCCAAAAATCGAACGTGATATGGAGCAGGGTTTCCTGAATAGGGTGAACACATTCATTTTTTGGAAAAAGATAATAATTTGTAATTTTAGAAAGACGTGACGCAAAAATATACTTAATATGTTTTAAAAAGAAAAATATCTTCTTCAATCCGGCATTGACCGTTTTGCTAAATGTTTACCGATTTTAGACACTGATATATTTATTATTTTTTGCTTTACAAATCCAACGGTAAATTTCCACTTTTACTAAACTCGAAGGCCAAAAATCGTCAGGATATTCCAATCACCACACTCTTCAGATTGTTTTCTGGTTAAAATCCTAGTCTTGTTAGCAGGATAGGACTTATGAGCAATATCAGAGTCAACTGAAGAAGACCCAAGATTATCCCTAATATCAGTTAGTCACTTGGTTTGTCGGCTTAGGGCACTAGTGAAGGGTTTAAAGTGGCTATGTTCTGAATAAGAATCTCATCAGATTATTTTATAAACTCCGCTCTTCAAAATTCAATTTTACTACGCGTACCTCAACTACTTTATTACGAGAACAATGTTTTCTTCTTGGTGAACCAAAGCAAACTTAGTTTACGAAATTTGATCTATGTTTTTAAAAATCCAAATAGTTAGATTTTAGGAAAACAATGACTTGTGTTGTGTTGCAAGGTAACCAATCCATCCAGAGGTATTTTTTTCAGTGTTATTCATCACATTGCTACTACTAATTTGTCCCACTGCCCCCACTGCTAATTGAAAATGGTCAGAAATACTAGAGGACTAACATAGCCCTCTATGCTGTGCACTTTTTGGCTGTTCCGACTATGCACGGTACAGCCCTTTAAGAAATACTAATGACAATCTTATATATTTCAAATGACATCAATTTCAGCTATTATCAATTGCTTTTTTTTCATTGCTATTCAATTGGAGTCACTTTCAAATCATAATTCAAGTACAAATTGAGGTAAATAGCCGGTTACAAGATGGCATGCAGAGAATTAAACTCATCGCCTTTGTCAGCTGTTTGGTAGGAAATGACACATGTACGAAACTGGTATGGACGGCAGTCGGAGTCACTAGCATGCTACATAGACGGCGACACGACAGCTGACTCAAGCCAGCCAAGCCATCCCTCTACTTGCACTCACTGTCTTGACTATCAGGGTTGTTGGAGGTGTCTTTGCGATACAAAAGTATGACCAAGTACAACCGAGTTGAACTGATGGATACAAGTTCGAGATGAACAAACGACTGCAGGAAGGAAGTGTCACTGCAGAGTGATTTGAAGGCATGAACTTGATTCCATGTAGTTGTAGCTCTCATGTTTTTTGATCTAGATTAGGGAGGCATTGGGTGTCCTGTAATTCTAATCTGATTGTATTATATTGGCTCAGTTAAGCTGACTAAGTAAATCAAAGTTGTTCCTCTTGGTTTCTTGAGTCTGAAACACACCTCATAGTTTGGGAATTTCCAAACAAACTTGATATGAATTTTTCAGTAATGTGCTTCTGCAGGAGTCAGAAGTATGGTTTCCACCAGAATTTCACGGGATCCCCTGTTGTAGTATGGACCTAAATCAGAACGCAAGTTCTTCCTGAAAAAGGATTAAGAACCAACTTTCCACCAAAAATCCCCTGCCTTTCATCATGCTCATCCATTTTACAACTTGCACAACTTCAGAATATCTTGCCTTTCCTTGAATTTTTGAAAACCTCCAAAAAGGGTGATTAAACATGCTCAAAATGTCACAACCCATATCTACTATATTAGCAGATCACTCGATTTTGATTACTTCACGTCTACAACAAAGATATTATGACCCAATGGCAAGGCTTTACGTCCGCTATTTTTGGCAACCTGCAAAGAACAATGCTAGTGACTCCGACTAACGTCTATATGAAACTGGGAACAGTCAATCAAAACATGGAGTAAGAATGACTCTGACATTGAAGCAGTTTATGCTTCGGCAAGAAGTGCTCAAATTGTACCGATCTTTCCTTCGAACCGCCAATCAACTTCCGGATCCAAAGCAGCGCTCTGATATCGTGGATTGGGTCCGCAGCGATTTCAAAGCCAATCGACACATCAGTCCTCAAAACGACGACCAAATCAAGAGTCTCCTCTACAACGGACAAAAGATGCTTCAAGAACTGAAACAATCCATGGATTTAGCTTCCGCTTAATTGAAATGTTACTACGGCCATTTTGTCGAAGGTCTCTGGCCACAACACGTATTCTTCGATTCTCTTCAGAATCGGATTCCAAAGGCGAAGATCAAGACCATGATCAGCTTTACACTAGTCATATTCCGACCTCGATGGTTCAAAAAACCATTCTGGCCATGGGAAGCTCCATCATGGCCTTGAGTGATCCCTGGCGAGCAGATATGGTGGCTGTCAATGGCGAAGTTACTGGAGGATTGGCTTTAAAACACATGCATCGGAAGATGGAAAACCACCCAGAAGGTCAAGAAATTTTGCGATTGAAACCGCGAATCAATACCACCACGGTCGATTTTGATGCCTTGCGGGGAATGCCGCCAAATAGTTTGGGTTACACATATGCCACTTATTCGGATGATCATAAAATCACACCGGATTCCAGAGACACTGTTCAGTTTGTGGACGATGTAGAACTGGCCTATGTCATGCAACGTTACCGTGAAACGCATGATTTAGTGCATGCTGTTTTAGACATGCCTACCAATATGGTAGGAGAAGTGGCGGTCAAATGGGTGGAGGCCCTTCAAACGGGCCTACCCATGTGTGTGGGTGGAGCTGTGTTTGGTCCAATCCGATTTAGTCCCAAACAGATCCAACAATTCCGTCGATATCGCCCTTGGGCCGTGAGAGTGGGTTTGGAAAGTGAATTCTTGTTGAATGTGTTCTATGAACGGCGATGGGATCAAGATACAGATGATTTTCGGCGAGAGATGAGGATCGAACCTAAGCCTTTTTGATCTGTGATCCTTTGGATAGCGAA
>CM021312.1:5002920-5043155 GCA_010645155.1 Tigriopus japonicus | reverse complement strand
ATCCAACAATTCCGTCGATATCGCCCTTGGGCCGTGAGAGTGGGTTTGGAAAGTGAATTCTTGTTGAATGTGTTCTATGAACAGCGATGGGATCAAGATATAGATGATTTTCGACGAGAGATGAGGATCGAACCTAAGCCTTTTTGATCTGTGATCCTTTGGATAGCGAATAAAGCAGTCTATTGTAATTGAAAGGGGGAACTTAAATGAGATTCATAGCGGGTGCCCATTGTCTTTTTGATGTTTCAGCACCGGCAAAATGGCTCCCAAAAAGGCCTCGATCCGAGTGGAAGTGCCCAAGGATCCCGAGGACCAAATCACTTTCAAGAAAATTGTCCTTTATACCTTTTTTGCCTTGATTATGGTCCTCTACGTGGTGTTCCTTCAATCTCCGGCCAAGTTTGAAGCCTACTCGCAAGAATATACGTTCCTCCAACCGGTTCATACCTTCTTTAAAGGGGTGGAACAATTCTCACCTTTCCACGAGTTCCTTGCCGATGACCTAACCGTGGACCAAAAGGCCCAGCCCCCTAAGAGCCCAGAAAAAAGTCCCACCCCTGAAACCAATAATGGTCAAAGGTTATTCACTCGAGAGGAGCTCAAACTCTTTGATGGAAGTGAAGGCAGTCCTGGTCTGTATTTAGCCATGGTGGGACAGGTCTTCGATGTTTCCAAGGGTAAGGATTACTATGGACCTGGAGGGGGCTACAGCTTCTTCACGGCCACTGATGGCTCTCGAGCCTTTGTCACGGGTCAATTTGATGCCGATGGCCTTGTCGATGACGTATCCGGTCTCTCAGGTCAGGATTATCTGGGTCTACAGGAGTGGATCGAGTTCTATCACAAAGACTACACGTTTGTGGGCAAATTAATAGGGCGTTTCTATTCAGAAACCGGTGAGGAAACCGCGGAATTGAAGGACTTTCACGATAACGTGGTCAAGGCCAGAGCGGCCAAGGCGCAACACGATATCGAAAAATTGACCTATCCGCCTTGTAATACTGAATGGAGTCAGAAGAAGGGTCATCGAGTCTGGTGCACGGCCAAAACGGGTGGGACGGATCGAGGATGGGTGGGGAAACCGAGGAAATTGTATTTGCCGGGAAAGAGTGAACGTTGCGCTTGCATGAAGGATTTCGGACCGCCCTCGACAGATCCGAGTGCCACAACTGACTTTGGCGATTTGCAAAGCCCGCATGTAAAAGAATACGAAGGATGTGATCCGGAAGCCGTGTCTTGCCAATTGGCGCCTCCGTCTGAAGAGAAAGATGAGCTATGAACACGATTTCAACCCAATCCCGTCCAACGTCAAGTGATTTTTGATTTTACAACTTCATTCTACTCATGTGATAGCAGGATTCCACCATACATTCCACAAATAGCATCCGATACTCGAAATACAATGAAAAACGTATATTTACATAATGAGAAAACGGAGAAACAAAAACTTTTATGACGTTGCCGTCGCTTCAGCGGTCTGAGTTTCAGTGGGCGTGGCCTCAACTGCAGGCGTGGCTTCTTTTTCCACCTCTTGAGGTTCGGACTTCTTAACAGCGGCTTGGTCTTCTACCGTTTTAGCGACCTTAGCCGATGGACCATCTTCTTCTTCTTTGGTCTTCTCCTCTTCCGTCTTTTCAGTCAGGTTTTCGGCGTTTTTGGGCGGATCCGCCTGAACGGGCGGTTCCGACTTGTCCTTAACCGCCGTTTCTTTAACGGGCTTAACTGGATCCGAGGCTAATTTCGGGTACTCGTCCAAAAGAAAGTAATCCTTCCATCGGACAAAAATGGGACTGCGTTCCCGTTTGCGGCTGGAACCGCGGTCATGGCGATCGCGCGGTGCCGAAGACGCAAAATGTCGCGGTTTCTCCTCAACCAAAAGTCGCTCCACTCCATATCGTTTCAGGCGTTGAACGTGTTCTTCACTTTGATAATGTTCCCGCAGCGGTTCCAAAGCGGCAAAGGCGTTCCAACATAAGAAACAGTTAAAGTCCGTGGTCACGCCCTTATCCGTAAACGGTTTATCTTTCTTTAAAACCGCCTGATGGCGCTGCGATTCGCGATGCAGTTTCTCGCTTTTGCCCGTGACGAATTGTAGATTACATTCCAAACAATGCGGGTGTCCACGGCTAGCTCGAACTTTTTCTCGATGTAATTCGGACATGGAACAATCTCGTCGCATTGGCGATCGAGAGCGACCGCGACGTCCTCGACTTCGCGATCGTCCAATGGAATTTCGCGCATCTTCTTTTTGCGGTGTCGCGGTCTTCTTGTCGCTTTCGGGTGCGGTTTTGGGCTTTTCCGCGATCAAATCCGAGACGTCAATGGGTGTGGGTTTCCATTTGGGTTTGACGGGTTGATCCGAATCAGATTTGGCGCTTTTTTCGGGCGGATCGGAGGAAGGGGGTGGATTTTCGGGCTGAGTAGGCGGTTCAACCGCATTTTGCGATTTGTCGGGCGAATCGGCTTCGGTTTCCGGTTGGACGGATTCCGTGAGAGACGGATCACTGACGGTGGGTGGAACGGGGTCGGATTGGGGTGGGTCGGTGCTGGGGGCGGTTTCAGGGGCGGTTCCGTTCTCACCGGATTCGGACATGATGATCATCGGAAATGGGAAATTGGAAAAATTGGGAAATCTAGGGTTGCCACAAACAGGGGTTATTTTAGGTCAGATAAAGTTTCAAACGCTATCCATCCCACAAATCAAAGCTCTTCGAGATCTTGATATCAATTGAGTAGGTTACCGAAGGTGCATAAAATCACGAATATAAACGCCCCTTTTAAGTTTAGATCGTATTTGTAAACGTTTTTATTGGTCAATCCAAGGGTCTCAAGTTTGCCGTTGTCACGCTGGCAACTCTGTTGGTTTCACAATCAAAACAAACCTTGCGGCGTTTCAGTTGAAACCACAGATCGTATAATGACTAGATGTCGCATTGGCCCGTTCTCTCGGCGAGAGAAGAGTGACACCACTTGGCCCAGCTGCGCTAGCTTCGAAATCTCAGAGCGACCGCGTGCTCAGAAGTAACGACGCTCGCTTGCGTCGAGAACAAAGTACGTACGGTACGTTGAGTTTGTTCAGGTTTTGGCCATGCTGGCAAAATTTTGAAAAGTTCGAAATTCCCACCATTTTAGGGTGTAGTGTTATGTTTCAGCTGATGAAGCAAAGTTGTCCCTCTTTTTCTCGCACCAAGCGAGGTTTAGCCATAATATGGTCTGTGGTTGAAACGCTGCGAGCTTGAGATTAGAACAGTGTTGCCGGATTTTTTCTAATGGACTTTCCCAGGAGTCGTTTAGGAAAAAACGATCTCTAACTTGCGCATTCTGCTGCATTTATAAAAAGAAATCTTTTCTTTTCTAGCGGAGAATTTCGTTACCTTTTTGTCGAAATTTAAGAGAAAGGTTTGGTAAAATAATTTCTACGGTCTAACTACAAAACTGCAGATATGAAGGAGCTAAGAGATTGAAAAAAGAGAAATCAAAAAGTGTTTGCGACTTGTTAAAAAGGTTTTTTTTTTCTTAATCCATCATCCATTCTGCTTTCAAATAGAGTTTTGAACCAAAATCTTCAATGCTTAGGCTAATATTACTCCTATAATCAATGGGCTACGAAATAGCGTCGTCAATTTTTAAATCAAATCGCAAAAACAAAGGATTGTTTGAAGGTAAAATGGGTAAATTACAGATAAGAAGGATTGTTAAACATGAATATGATGTTTGATTTACCAACGAATGAGAATCGATAGATCTGTACAACCCCTTTCTCCGTTTAATAAAGTAAGTAACCTTACTAATAACATTTGACACAACCTTTCTTGTTTCCACAATAATACCTTTATTTCCACTTTCAATTGAAACCATAATTGAGAGGTCCAAAAAAAGTGGGGCATACTCATTCAAATTAAGTACTTGATCAACTTAATCAATTCTTTCCGTGTTTTTGCACCGGACATCGCCCTCGATTCACGTGGTCCTTCATCCTTAATGGAGAGGGAAATACTTTTCCGCAGAGTTTGCAGGGATACACACCGGTCTCGTGACAATCTGACACATGACGATTGAGAATCCCTCGAGCTTTGTACGTTTTATGGCAATAGCCGCATTGTAATTCTGTAAATTAAAATCGAATTCATTCTTTATTAAAATCATTCATCGTAGTTTGATAGTTTGAAAAGGTGTTCGAAAATGAATTTTAAACAAACTAATGGTGGAACGAGGCAGACGAGAGCAATATTTGTTTTTCAGAATCGCACTATAAAGTTTAAAAAATTTCCCTTATCCTTTTGGAAAGGGGAATATCACGGCAAATTTTCTAAGAAAGTGCAATTGTTTTCGGATTCCTCGGGGCATTTTCGGTCCATCACAATAAATAAGTAAACTCTTACCCTTAGACTTTTTGTGATTATAAGCAGCAAATCTGCCCTGACTCTCATCCGTGTCTGGATCGCCTCCTGGTTCCAAAGTGTCTTCAAAGTCTTCTTCCAATTCCATGTCTTCATCAATGCCCATCTCTCCATCACCCGTGGTCAAGGGATCTTCCGTATCGCTATCCACAGGATCTATGTGAAGTGGGGCATGGATTTCGATTTGATCTTCTTCTGAGATTTTTTCTTCGGCCTTGAGTTCCGCCTTGATTCGGATCTTTTTCGTTGCCGGCGTTTTAACTCGGGTTGGAACTATCTTCGAACTGGGAATGAGTGCTGGAATTGGAGCTGAAGCAGGTACAACGGATCCCGATCGCCGATTCTTGGGCAATTGAGGTAGAGTGGGACGGGGAAGGGGTGGTTCTTCCATGGGTTTCAATGGCTTGAGCCTTCTCGATGGACCTTGAGGATGGTACAAACCTCGGACCTCAAGTTTATCGGCGGCGGCGAGAAAATCGTTCAACTTGCTCTCGCTCACGTTCACTTCACCGCAATACATAAAGTTTAAAAGAGTGGTCATTTCCTCCACTGGAATGTCCCAGATCATGATGAGCTGTTCCAAATTGGGCTGGTGCTTGTTCCTCTTGAAAAGTTTGCTGAATACTCCGGAACAAGCAGACAGAACGAGTTTGTGGGCGGGAAAATACTCGCCATCGCAGACGATGGTCACATCGCAGAGATTCTTTTCATCGCGAAGGTCGGAAAAGGTCGCGATAACACTGGTGTGAAAATCGTTCCACTTTAGGGTGAAAGTTTCGTCTTGAGCTCCCATCTGAAACAAGATCATAACAGGGTCAGTAAGATTGACTTTGAAGTGTTGTTGACATATAAATAAGGACTATTTATTGCGACGTTTAAAAAGATCACATGGGTATCTTGTGCGACAAGAAAGGTATTTAAAGTTTTCGACGACTGGATTCCTTTGGTTTGGTATTCCCTGTAATCAAAAAACAACAAATGTGAATTTTGTCGGTAATAATTAAAGATTAAAAAAGATACTTACAATACCATGGTACTTCTGCACAATTCTGAAGTATCTTAACAATGTTCTCATTGGGATCAATGAGCCTTTAAGATTCTGAGATTCGCTTGTTTCCAACAAACAGCTCAATTCTGCTCATTCAAAATTTGTTGCACAATCACATCTGTGGTCATGGATGTATCCAAGCTCTCCAATGGAATATCTGGGCTATTCGGATGATCTCGAAGCTCTGGGAATGTCTCACTAGTATCCAATCCACTCCGACACTTGGATTTACTTTGGTGGTCTTTCATTTTACGATTCGAGGCAAATACTTTTCCACACTCTGAACAAGGAAAAAATCCGGTGATGTGGGTATCAGAAATGTGTCTTCTCACTCTCGATCGTCGTAAGTACTTCTTGTCACAGAAAATACAACGATACTCTGAAACGTGCGGACAAATCAATAAAAGAGCTCTACTAGTTGGATATGTAAAATGGGAAAAGAGTAGCTTACCTTTTGTTCCATCGGGTCCAATTGTGGGAGGTTCAGTGGCGACGTATCTCATGGCTCTGATGTACTCCTCGTTTTGAGCAGTCAAAGGCGATTCATCATTTGAATCGTTTTTGCCATCCACAACCTGATCCATCGCCACCAAATCCCCTGGCTCGTCCTTGACATCATCTGGCAAAACCGATTTCTCTTGATTGACTACAGGAGTTTCCACTCTGACTTTTTTCGAAGAGGGTTGATAATCCGGAGATGAACGTTTGTCTTCGTTTTGAGTTAAACCTCGGATTTGAAGTCTTTCAGCGGCGGTCATAAAATCATTGAATCGATCATTGGTCACGGACACCTCTCCTAAATACATAAAATCCAACAAGGACGCCAGGATATCGGCCGTGATATCCCAAAGCATAACCAGAGGATTTCCCGATGGATGAGTGAGTTTTGTGCTGAGGAAAAGCTGACGGAACACCAAGGAACACCGGGATAGAATGATTCGATGGGCTCGAAAGTTTTCGCCATCACACACAAGGGTGATATCACTGAGGATTGAATCGAAACGGAGATCGGCGAAGGTTCCCGCAGCGTTGGACTCATAGGCGTCCCATTTAAGCGAGAATCCGTTGGATGAACCCATGATGAGCAACTGGAACGAAAAAATGGGGAATAGGGATATCTTTTTTAGGTATCTAGGAGAAGGTATCGACGGTTTATTGAAGTGCAAATCTAGAGGCTAAATTTGTACTTTTGTTGGGAGAGCCTTTGGAGGAATGTTTATCCCATGGTACATTTATCCTTCTTTTGATGGCCGCGAATTCGTTTGTAAGAGGGATACATTTTGCCGCAGAATTCACAAGGGATTTGAGTGCCATCGTGGATCTCTTGGAAATGATTGCGAAGAGCTGAACGGGAGTTGTAGAGCTTTTTGCAATATTTGCATTCAAATCCTGAAAGGCAAAACCGAATCTAGCATTACAGTGTCACCCTCAACGGACAAAGTCGCGAATACTATGAGGAGAAATAGCATTGGGGGAAAGTATCATTTTAAATGGGTCTGCAATCCATTCAAGTATTCGTCTTCTTAACTTAACTATACAAACTTTATTTCAAGGCCTTTTTAAAAGTGATCACGATCTAACTTGAGAAAACCAAATATCTTACAATAGTCATGTTTCTTCAGTTTTTACAAGGATTGGTGGTAAAAAACCGCCAGTAATACTAAACAAGACCTTTTTTTCTTTAATCTGACTCAACATATTCTTTACACCTTACCCCTTATAATCTCCAGTTCTTCATTTCGTTATCAACAAAATTTAGTTTCTTTCTCTCATACTCCCTAATACAAAACCCTAAGTTTTTGTTTAGCCTTTACCACCTCCTAACAATGTAAATATATAGTGATAAACCGAAAGCACCTCCGGTTATGCCTCTCAAATCTGAAAGCAGAAAGGCACTGAATGGAGTTTGAAAGAAAAAATCGATCTTTTATCCTATCCCTACTTCTTTGATCGAGTAATATTTCCGAATGTACAAATTCAATCCAATGAGTGTTATTAATAATCTTAAAGTGAGATATCGGTTCCGGTCTCCGATCTATCCCAACAAATAACATAAAACAATATTGCTCACCACTCAGTCCATTGGGTCCGACTATGGCACCTTGTTTGTAAATCGATTCGAAATATTCGGCTCGTTCGGCTTTTTCCCTCTCTTCTTGAGTCATGGACACTTCCTCCGCTACGATGGGCACTTCACTAGCCTGATGGATTTCAGTCTCTTGGCCTTGGACAATCTCATCCTCCGGACGTTTCACGGTCATATTCACCGTCGTGGTTATCACATTGGCATCCCCGTCGGTGACAGAACTCACACTCGTCTCAATGATATTCGTCGACGGCGGATCCAATTTCACGGGTACTTCCATCGATGTCCAAATCATGGGTGATTCCGCCACCATCGAAGCCATACCCATGGATTCGACCATGGACACTGGAGCGGTCTTGACGACCTGAACCAGCTCCTGAACCACCTTGGGTTTCTTGGACGATTCGGTTTCTGACACGGAAGTTTGGGCGGGTCGTTTGAGTCGTTGAGGTGCGCGACCCATGGTTTGATGGTAGCGATTCAAGCCTTTGAGTTGAAGTTTCTTGGCGACGGCCAAAAATTCGGGCAATTCCGTCTCGGAAAGTTCAATCTGGCCTTGGTACATGAAATCTAAAACGCTTTCCATGTAAAATGGCGGGATATCTTTGAATTTCACCACTTGAATATTCTTGTTGGTGGCGGTTTGAAAGATCTTCTTGAACAATCCGGAACACGCCGAGAGCATCAATTTGTGCGCGTTGAAACTCCGCTCTTGAGCGAAAACGGTGATATCGAAGAAATCCTCCTGATATCGCAGATCCGAGATGGCCGAGACCACACTGCAATGGAAATCCGGCCACATCAACGCGGAACGCTTCTCCTCCGAGGATGACATCATCGAGCACACCGCATAAAGTGCGATTTGGCGACTTACTCTCACTCTTAGTTAGGCGATCACGTGCGACACCGCCGCGGAATCGATCAATAAGTCGCGGCTGATCGAAATGAGGGCGGATTTGGCTAAAGGGATTGGTGGATGAGTTTGCGGTATTAGGTGGTATTTTGAAATGTTTGGTGTCGCGTTGGCGGAGAGACGGGAGATTTGAGGTGGCGACACTAAATGAAAGCTGTGAGGTTGCTGGGCAGTGATGCCATTTTGGAAGCAATCGAGCCAGTCTTCTATTATTTAGCCACTAGAGGGCTCTTCATGATTTCATGCTCCGCTTCACAAAACATTGTTTTAATTTTTGTCAAACTTTTATCAAAAAAATGGAAGAGTATTTTGCCCCCAACCCTAGTGAAGTGCAAAAAACGTGAGGGAAAGCAAGATCTTTTCCAAATTAGAAAAATAACGCGTTTTTTGTTAAGGTATTACAGAAGAGGATTTGTTTATAAGGTTCATAGCAACTGTCATTCATTTTGTAAGGATGATCACAACAGGAATTCATTATTCATTTCACATTTTTTCCTCATCCCATGATTTTAGAAACCAATGGGACACGTAAGGTTTTGAACAACCTTATTTCTTGCTTCGGAACTAATGGAGTGATGTCTTTAGTATTGAAATAAATGCAACTGGTCTAAATGAGCCAAATGGAATTAAGATTTATTGTTTCGAACTTTTCGGCGCTTGCTCTGGAAATCAGCGGGTTTGCATTTGCCATAGGTTTGATGATTCTTGATTCTTCGAACGGATAAGAAGAGCTTTCCGCATAATTCACAAGCTCTCTCCATGGTGTAGTGATTTTCTTCAAAATGAACGCGCAATCGGGAACGGTTTTCGAACATCTTTTGGCAATATTTGCACTTGAATCCTGTAAGAAAATTAAACATGCCCGTGTTAAAAACATATCTTAACCGAGGCATTCCATCCGCACCAAGGGAATGTCATCCAATTGATGGGAGATAATCAATTATTAAATACTTCAACGATGTGTGTCCAATCGGGTACTCAATTAAAAAACTAGAAATAGGCAAAATAAAATGGAAAAACTCCGAAATGGCTAACAAAAAATGGACAAGGTAGATTATTCTTACCGATAGCTTTAATCATTGTATAAATCTTGCCTTTAAATAACAATTCATTTACCCTAGTTTTTAGTGCCAAATTTTAGTTTTTCTTAAAATGATCATTTTTAGCCTAATATCATTCAATTCTTAAAAAAGAAAGGGAAAATTCCAAAAATGAGGCCATAAACATTAACAATACAGTATCATAGTTTACCCTCAAAATCATAGTTACTGTTGACAACCCTTAGAATTATATCGGCACTTGACCCAAAACATCATTGGACAACCATAAACCTAGCTGGAAGTAAAACTGGAATGTACTCAATCATTAACTCACCACTCAATCCATTAGGACCGATTTCCGGTCCTTGTCGATAAATCGAATCATAGTAAGCCTTCTTTTCAGCCTTATCCCTTTCTTCCTCGGTCATGGGCGGTGCAACCTCTTCTGGAGGCGGTGCAATCTCTTCTGGAGGCGGTGAAATCTCTTCTGGAGGTGGTGCAACCTCTTCTAGAGGCGGTTCTGCCGTCGATGGAGCAACCTCTTCTTCTGTTTCTACAGGAGGAGTTTCTACAATTTTAGTTTTCGGGTGGTCGATATCGCCTTCTTCGTTCGATTCAGCAGTGTCAGATTCAGGGTTTTCGAGATCGGTACTATTTTGGCCTCCCTCTGTGTTCCAGATTTCCGGCACTTCCGACATGATAATGCTCTCCAAAGTTAAAGGATTGGTGGAGGGTGTTGGAATTTCGGATTTTATGGGCACCTCTTCTTCTTCAGCGGCAATTTTTGGTCTCTTTTCAATAACCGTTGGAGGATTTTGAGGGATTGATCTTGATACCGACCTCTTAGTAACTATTTTAGGGAGCTGTTGAGCGAAATTGGTAGACTTTCGAACCGATTTGCGATTTTTGAGAGCTCCAGTTAAACCTGTGAGTTGGAGTGTTTTGGCCACGGCCAGAAATTTTGGAAGTTGGCTTTCAGCGAGTTCGACTTCTCCTTTATACATAAAATCCAGGGCACTTTCGAAATAGAGTGGATCGATGTTTTTGAGCTTGACCACGTTGATGACTTTGTCCGGACTGGCAAGAAATATTTGCCTGAGCAAACCCGAAGATGCCGCGAGTATCAATTTGTGGGCGCTGAAACTTCGTTCTTGGGCGAAAATTGTCACGTCAAAGAATTGATCCTCGTTTCGAAAATTGGCAATGGAAGTCAAGACATCGTCGTGGAAATCCTTCCAGATTGCTAAAGAGCGTTGGTTTTGGGTTGAGACCATCATCATGGCACCTGAAACGAGATAGAGCCCTCTTAGGAACTGCTGGAATCTTGGATTAGAAGTTGACTTTGGAAGTATATTTCATGGTCACGATTCCGCCAAAAGATCGGTTTGCATTTGATAACGTGTCCCAAGGCAAGACGGAAAGGTTCATTTATGTCCTCTTAAGGTCAGAATCACCAATGGATTTGTGTGTCGATTATGCTTCTCCTCAGAATTTGATGGTGAATTTGACCGGGTGAGCTTCGTTGGGATGAGGTTAGTCGTATGGCGTGTACTTTATTTAGTCAGAATGTATGATGAATAGAAGATGCGAGAGACACGCCCACATCGATCACCGTTTGGCGTAGCGTTGAACCCAATCTCGAACCTTGAACTTGAAGCCCTCACGGTCGTTTTGAAAGTGCTCGGCGGCTTCCAAATTCAACGGATCGTCAAAATTAAGCAAATCTCCGAAGAGCGAGTACAATCCCCACATCACGTCTTTTAGCCTAAAAAGAACAAATTATTTTCATAAATTGAAAGGTCAGCCATCAAGTGACAAAATTCGGAATAATTCAAGACATTGCGCATCATATTTGACGCTGATCAAAGCAATCAGTGTCCTAACGCTTCGGCTTCATCAAATAGAACATTGGATTACATTATTGGCCCATTTAATTGAAACATAACGAGTATTATCTCTTCCCGAGTGGACATGAGCAAGATGGTGGTGACGCTTGTCTACACGTTAGGATGGCAAAAATATGCTCGATTTCAAATTGGATTTTAACTCCTGTTCATTTTGACTTATTCAGAGACTCATTTAAAATACAAAAGTCACGGTTGAATTAAAATGTGTAAACAATTGGAAATTTTACCTGCGTGTAGGTGCCCATCCCATGCCATCCAGGGCATTCAATCTCAGAATACTCAAACAAACATCGCCCTCCTCATTAATATTGGGGTGCCACAACCGCGTTTGGCACTTGACATTGGGCGGTCCCAAATTGTAATCCTCGCCTACCCGAATTCGAAAGCGAAATTTCCCCCCCGACCAAAATCCCTCTTCGGGAACTACTACCAAAGTGAAATCGTGCAAAGCATTGGGATCTTCAAAGCGCACTTTGGATCCCGGAGGCAGATTTTGTTCCATTTCCTGGACTTCCTTGACCAACAATTGATCGCGAATCGAGGGACGATGGGGCGTGGCGGGCTGACCTGGACCCGTGGACGAGGGAACCCCGGGGGTGGGGCTCGAATCCTCACCCTGGGATTCCTCACGGAGACGTTGACTGAGCGTAATCATGATGAGAGAGGCAAAACCAAAGATTTGGGTTTTCACGCTTTGTTTCCAAAATCGCTGGGATTGCAGCTTATTCTAAGTCAGCAGCACTGACGCGCTTGAGACTGTCCCATTGAGGGATGCCAAAGTAAGAGAGTGAAGGTCAGAAATTGGGGGACCATGTTAAAATGAAGCCAGCATTTTCTTGAGGATTAAGCTTAGCACGGTGATGGAGCGCGATAATTTGGAGGATAGAATGAATGGGAGGGGTTGGAATGGATGGATGGGTGAGATGAGAAACAAATGACTTGAGGAAGGCGGGTTCAAAATGTGTTTTTTTTAAATTAAATTGAACTAGCGCACTGTAATAAGAGAAATCGGCCACAAACTACGCCCTCTAGAGGCTCTGGTACTATTTATTTGGCAAGTGTTGGTTAATTCCATGATATCCGAGTTTATTGATTTCAACGATCATTCAATAGTTTTGAACAAACCAAATTGCGCTAAATGTTTAGTTTGGCACACTGAATCATGGCATAAAGTATCACTCATTTTCTGTTTCAATTTTCAATTTGTTCACGCCAATCTTAAAGGGAATTTGCCTATTGTTTCAACCAAAAACCATGTCAAGTCCATATCATATTATGTCTTTTTTATCCATCCTCAATCAACTTTGTGTATTGTGTATATTTCATTGAGATTTCACTTCCTTGGGAGAATGGCATTGCTAATCAATACTGTTTTCGCCCCCTACAAATTGTCAGCTTAACATTTTCCATTTTCTTAGGTTCCATCCGTTGATCTTCTCGTGGAGTCACCTATTCTTTGAGTTTGGTGTCATTTTCCATCCCCTTAACCACTCCATAAATGATTCGCTTTTCTGCATCTGATGAATTGTATGGTTCTCCTTGATTCTATGTTCTGTTCTCCTTAAAGACAGTGCACTAGATAGAACAGCTGGGCCATTTTGCTGACGTCAAACGCAAAGTGAAGTAAAGGCACAGAGATAGATAGATGATATCCATCCACATCGAGCATTACATCGTCTCAAAATGAGGACCACCACCCGGATTTTCTTGCTTGTGGCGTGCTCACCTATTGCTCATTGGTTGTTCACCTACATCAAAGCGTCATTTTAGGCGGTAACATCTCATCAGAAGCTTCGATCATGAGACATTCTTCGGGTGAGCCCGCGGAAGGCGGAATGGCGGCGATGGCGGCTGTGCCCGCCGTTCCCGCCGGTTTGAGCATTCGCAAAGACGACTTTCTGGGCTCAGACTTCTCCGTGGACAAGTTCTTGACCCGTTGGCACTCTTCGGCCTCGGTGGCGTCTTCGCCAGGAGCCGCTGTCTCTTTGGAAACGCTTAGGGATGATTTAGGCATCTATCTCAAGGTGAGAGGTTCTTGTATTATTTAGTAATCCTAGACGATTTTCATATTTATGCCTTGTTCTTACTTTTAATGGACAATCAGTACTTTCAAGATATGATGATGACCATTAAATTAGGTTCAAAAATTCTTTAAGAAAGCCTTTATATTTTGCAAGTTTGTCACTTGCAAATTCCAATTGAAAGTGAACCCATTTTTTTCACAAGCAATTCCTTCTATTGATACAAGAATTGGCAGAACGAGTGAACAATTGATTGTAATTTTGAATAGAAAAATACTAAAACAATGGAAATCATCAGATTTCTGACAAAAAAAAAATAGGCCGCCCCAACAGGCTTGCCTATGTGAATTTGATTAGTTCTATAAAATAATTGTCGTTTTCCACTTTTTTGTATTTTTCAACAAGATGCGAAAAAACGAAAAACGGGCCAATTATTGCGCTTTTTGTCATTTTATTTCCTAATTTAAGCTTTTTTGCTAGAGATCTGCACGCCTATCAATGAAATGGCCAATCTGATGGCAATCACTTTATTTGCTATTTGTCAAATGGAGCAAAAACATATTATGGTTTTTTACTCCAGAGGTGCTGAAATGCTTTTCCTCTGCTTAGATGTTTTTGTATTTAATAATTATCATTGACCAATAATTCGTTTCAGGTCTTGCGATCGTCCATGATCGAGTTGATCAACGAGGATTATGCGGATTTCGTGAACCTCTCCACCAAATTGGTTGGATTGGACGAGAGTCTCCAGAATCTCGAGCGTCCTTTGCTGGTGTACAAGGACGAAGTTCTGGCTTCCAAGCAATCCTTGTGTCAAACTTGGGAATGTCTGCACGAAACTTTAGCTCGCCGTGAACACGTGTACGCCCAAAAGACCGCCCTGCAAAATTTAGAACACATCATCGGCACGCTCAACAAAGTGGAACGTCTTTTGGGCTTGAGTGGCGACGAATCAGAGCCGGAATTGTCCGGAGATCTGGTCGAACGTGTGGCAGCCGAGATCAATTATTTGAATTTTTGCGTCAGCAAGTGTCAAGCATCCTCTTTTGTCGAAGAAATGCAACCTCGACTCAAGTTGATTGGCGACCGATTACACGGATCGCTCGAAAGTCAATTACTTGAGGCCATTGCCCAACAGAATACCGAGGTTCTCAAGCGTTGTCTCCGGATTTTTGCCACCGTCGATCGAGTTCGAGAAGCTGAAGCCTTGGTCCGAATTCGAGTGATCCAACCCTACTTGGAGCCGATCATTACCGAACAGTTTGTTACCAATGATCCCCTGGGTCTCCAAGGAATGTTCCATCGAGTGTTAAGGGTCATTCCTGAGAAATTGTCGCAATTGTTACTGCTAACATCCGGTTCCCGCAAAGCTAAAAGCAGCAGTGGTCAAAGTGAAAAAGATTTCGATTTCCTGGTCAATTCGCTTTGGCCGGAAATTGTCGAGACGATCGAGGAGAACATCCCGTTCATTTTCTCAGCCGGAAATCCGGACAAGTTCTTCGTTCATTACACCTCGAGTCTCGAGTTCGTGGAACGTTTTGAGCGAGAATTAGGATCAGCCCACGCTTTGGACAAGTTTCGAGCTTGTCCAGCCTATGGCACATTTTTCTCCAAATGGAACCTTCCGGTGTATTTCCAAATTCGATTCCAAGAGATCGCCTCTCCTGTGGAGACTCATGTCAATCACATGTTTCAAGAAACCTCAGCCGAGGACCAAGAGTTTCAGCTCCGGATCACTCAGATCGTGTTCCATGCCATGGAAAAATGCTGGGATCCAAAGCTCTACTTGGATGCCCTGGCCCATCGATTCTGGAAGTTGACCTTGCAGATCCTTTCCCGATTCGCTACAGCCGTCCAAGCAGCCCCGGAAATGACCTTTGAGGTCCCAACCGAAGAGGTTCTCCGACCCAGTGTCTCTTCCGTGTCTTTGAAAGACACCCATAAGAAAAGTCATCATCGATCGGCCTCGGATCAGGGGGCCAAGACCAAAAGTGTGCCGTACAAGAGTCAAACGAAAGAGCTAATTCGTCTGTACCAAGACGTGGATGACCTGGCCAGAAAGGTCCAAGACAAATTGTTCACACACACGATACTGCCTAAATTCCAAGATAAACTGACGCCAGACCAATTGGACGTGCTTGAGCAAGCCATGAGCACGGGTTGCGATCAATTGAGGACGAAACTTCAGTTCCTCTCGGGTCTAATCACGCAGAACATTCTTGATAAGGCCTTGCCCTACTTAAAGCAAGTGGCCGATATCCCTCGTCTCTACCGACGAACCAACCGTGAGATCCCATCCAAGCCATGCACCTACTTGATCGCATTACTCGATCCCATTAGCCAATTCAATTCCAACGAGCTCGCCAAAGGCTGCTCAGTGGACATTTCGCGTGCTTGGAAGTGCTCAATTTTCGCGGTCGTTACCGAGCAGTTCCTCAAGCACGTTTCCGAAGTCTTGGCGGCCGTCCAGAAGATGGAGGAGTCCTTGAAACGCCTCAAACGAGTGAGGGACAGTCGACCTGGGGGCGGGATGGGCGGGGCTGAGGAAGGACGTCTTGCCGTGTCGGATGATGACAAGATTCGCCTTCAATTGTATGTGGATGTCATGTTCCTGGTGGGGAAAATCCAGAACGAGTTCGATTTGGATCCGGGGAGAATCGAACACTTGGCGGAGTTGATAGTTCTCGTTGATGAGGCCACCAAATCGATGTTGGAAATCCGACCCTCTACCACGGCTTGAGGAGAGGTGGTTTGAATTGATTGATTATGCGTCGTCGTTGGGTTTGATTTTGTGCAGAAAATATATCTATATTTGGCATATGATGAATCAATTGATGGTTTGAATTATTCACATCTTGATCGGAGCTTTTACTTAGGTACTAGTCTGAAATTTTGCCTGCACTTAGACATTCTCGACTCCTTTACTGGCTTCTCTTGATTACATCAAGAAAGTTGGAAAAAGGAAAATCATTTTTCATCATTCAAAAACGTTTTAGTGATACTGTGGGTCCCATAGTTTATGATTCCCCACAATACTGATCAGAAAATTACAAATGAACCTTAAATTAAGTACCACATTTTGAATTGCATAGCTTCCTTGCATTACATACAGGGTGACACGTAACGATTTGCCCGTTCAGAAAAATCCCACTTATTGACTAAATAACAAACCTAGAAAGCATGAATATATATCGTGTTACCAGCTTTAGCTTTTTAACTTTTGCAATTTTTAGTCTGGCCAGTAAATTGAAGTAATCTCACTTTTAGGCAACAAATATAGGAAGTATCCATGAATTTAAAAATGTATAAAATAGAACTAGATCCAAAATCTCTGATTGCCCAGGGATAACCCATATGTAATAGTAGTAATAGTAATATAATTCCTTTCAGGTGTCCTTGGATGGTCATATCAATTTGCTCTCATTTTAGTGTTATTGTACAGCGCCAAAATCTGAGATCCTTTGAATTTCTTTGGAATGAGTGACTACCTAACTATGATTTCCAATAAGAACAAATCAATTATACTCTTCTGTAAATGAGAGCTTGCTTGGATTGAGTGGACTCCCTGTTTCAGTTTTCAACTTAAACGAACTTCGGAGTCAAGAGTTATGGTCTCTCAAAGCTTAATGCGTAATCTTAGGCAGAATGAATGAGTTAGCCCTCGTTTTACCACAATTATTCTGGGCTCTTCTCAGTGCCAAAGTTTGAAAAGGCATAGTTTTTCTTTGAGACAGAGAGTGTAACTAATAAACCTTGTAAACACAAACCATATGCTCACAGATCATATGTTTGTGTATGGCAAAACATTCTTAAAGCATACTTCATCATTTAACTTACTCCCTTTTTGGGTGTTTTTAAAGCGCTCAGGCGTCTAAAATGACGATTTATGGTATTTAGTGATTACCCGAATTGCCCGAAGAATGGGGAGAAGCGGTCAAGCGCTTAAGCGGACAAGCCACGAAAAGATCAGCTATGAAGTATATTTCATTTTCAATCACCATTTAGGGTTACGGGGAAGATATGTGGTTGAATAATATTTGAAGTTTGGTGAGAAGAGATTGATGTGAATCGAATACAGCAGGGGTCGGCAACCAGTGGGCCGCGGCCCACATGTGGGCCCAAGGGTGGTCGTTGGTAGGCCAAGAAACTATGGAGAAAGTCCAAAATAGTGGGCCCGAGAGTCATCCACAGTATTGTACTTGTGGGCCAAAACGGCCCAAACCTCTTTGATTTTGTAATCTGTGGGCCCCTGAACCTAACAATGCCAGTTTGGTGGGCCCCTGACAACACGAATCAAATTTCGTGGGCCTTGACCCAAAAGTGGTTGCCGATCCCCAGAATACAGATTGCAAAAGAGCACAAATCTAGGTCTAGGATTTCTCTGCTTCAATCAGGTGTGCATGAAGGCCACGTTGATTACAAATTGGAAGGCCAAGAACACACATTTGCTTCCATTTTACGAAGACTTCCAATAAAAAAAACCTGGATAATCGCATGACCACTACCACTCAAAAGAGAGGAGATGTCGCAAGGGAGCCCAAGAAATAGCATTGCTTCTCCACCAAGCTAAGATTCTATGGAATAGTATCCCAACAGAGCTTAAGGAAATGAAATGCCTACGATCGCCCGATTCAAAAGAGCCATACATATCATTGTTCAATCAGCAAGGAAAAAAGTAGAAAAAAAACAAGAAAAAAGTTTTTCAAAATGTAGAAAAAACGGCAAAAAAGTTTTAAAAAGTTGCCAAATCTAAGCTTTTAAGCGTAGTCAAGTACGTGTACCCTACGAAATCCATGAAAATCTGCAGCCAGGCAGCATTTTAATGTGTTGCAATGACTATCATGCATTTTAGTAATGGAAAAGTTTATGAAATTGTATACATAAAAGTCAACTCTTCATTAAATATAAGTATACATGAATTTTAATCTGACTCTTGGAACTCCTTTGCAAGGTTGAAGTACTAATATCTATCTACACTTGATAAAAAGTCATCCATGAATGAATAAATTACTTTTTTGACCTATGTTTCGTACTTTGTTGTGGTGTTTTGTTCACCTATAAGATTTGTAAACAATTAGATTATTGCGGCTGAAGTAGTTCCAAGTAGCTCTAGTTCCAAGGATTTACCGAAAATTCTTGGAGGAGCCACATCCAATTCTAGTGTTTTTGGTTTACAACGCCATCTTTCTTTCGCACTATTTCAAAAGCTTCTTTTGAAAGAGATTTTGAAAAATTGTAATAGAAAAGGTTGGTTTTGAGCAAATGGCACGCATGAATAATTGTTATTTCAGTGTGTCGAAAAAGTTTGCAAAAGATGTTAGACAATGTTTTTATGATTTGATTTCACGCTAGTAAAATTAGAGATGAAAGCGATTTCAGAGGTCAAACAAACATGTAAGTTTTCGTTATTATCCTTGGCATTGACAAGCACAAGACGCAAAGGGCCCAAAAAACCCAAAAGCGGCAGATTTGCGTGAAAGTGCAAAATATGAAAGCATTTGCTAAATATTTATTTAAAAAATTGCAGTGAGGTACAAATATGGTTGTAAAAAGTAAAAAAGTAAAAGAAGTTTTGATTGAAAAAATTTAATTCTATTAAAAAGGGCAAAAAGTATTTTTTTAAACTTTTAAACTTTTTTATCCTTGCTCTACTGATATCCAATCCCTGAAGTGCTCACCTCAATGACTTGACAAAAAAACACATCGTTTTCATTCCTAGTATGCTAGCTCCCAAAAGCCATTGGCTTATTTCCGATACACTTGTTGGGAGCGAATTGTAATGTATCTTAAATTTTTGATAAAGATTGCTCTCATAGTAAAAAAAAATATTTCGGACGTCTTTTTGAACTTTTGACACTACTTAATTTCCAATGGTCTGATTGCGGGTTAAAGTTTTGTGGCCGATTGCGAGAGAGATTTATTTTCAAAAAAAATTGTATTGCATCTCCCCTTTCACGACGGTCCTCCAAAGTAGCCAATCTTAGGGTATGATGCTTTTCCTCATAAATTCCCCACGGCACAGATGTCGAAAAATACTAAAGTACTAAAGTACTAAACTAAACTAAAGTAAAGTAAAGTACTAAATACTAAAAAAAAAAAGTGCTGTCAAAGTTTCGTTATTTTCCACTTCAGTGCTCCGGTTTTTTTAGCTAAATCTATGAAGAAAAGATGTGCGTTGTTTTCTTTCCTTTATGTGGTAAATTCACTTCTTTAACAATAGGCGTTTAATCTTTGACCCCTGGGTTTAAAGGGAGCCAAATATAGAAGCATGCATGATTTTTTATTCATTTATCCTAAAATTTATCCTAATCATTTCTGGAACAGATCATTTCACTTGAAAAAGTTTTATTGAAATAAGTGCCAATATTAAATGCCTCTCAATAGTAAAAGTTCAGAAGTGAAGTTGTCAGAGCAGTTGTAACGAAAATATTTGTAACGAAACACCAGTAATTTGTTCCCTTTATTCGCAAACGGAACTGTAATGCCATTTCATTTAAAAAATGCTGTAATTGTAGCGACCAAAATACTCAAAAACTTCCCGTTACTCGTTATTTTTTCAAGATTAACTGTTTCTCTCTTTTAACATATTTAAAATTCTAAAACTGATTCTTTTCAAGAAAAAGAGCTCAAAAATTCACAACAACTACAATTATTACCGATATTTGAAGAATAGAAATTATGAATTTTTAGTTGGACTTTTTGCAAAAATATTTGAAAAATGCCAAAACAGTCCGGAAAAAAGTTGCAATAGTTAGTTAAACAGATGATAATTCACGATTTTACGGTACATATTAAAAATCTTGGGTGCATTTTAACGGATGTTTTTGATGAAAGGAATGTTAAAAAATATATAGTCTCCTCCAACAGGATGTTGTTTTCAAAAAATTAAAATATCAAAAAATCAATTATAAAATTTGGAGAGGCTCAAATTTTTCAAATGTATGGAATTCTAATATCATTTTCGGAAAATCCATAAAAATTGGAGTAACCTGGAAAAAGTAAAAAATAAAACATCCAAGAAACAAATGCAAAGTTCCAGAAAAATGTTCAAAATAGTTGGAAAATCGCTCAAAACCACAAAATAATTTATAATGCTCAAAAAGGGCAAAAAAGGTTATAACTTAATTTCTTTCAATTTACTTTCCGCTCCTTAGATATACCATAATGGAGGATGGTGAGCTCCAAGCTGTTTATTGGGGCAATGAGCAAATAGTAGTGATGGGATTCAATCGGATTTCAATCTGTTCAATCTTTTAGGGCTGCCATCAATGGCATTGGTCCAGTGCAAAAATACTGTGAAAAAACTGTGGTTGATCTTGATAGCACCCCTGGTCTGAAGTCTTCAACCACAGGGTCACTTTTTGGATATTCTCTATGAACGAACGCAACATTCACAGCAGTGACGAGTGTACTGTTTTACATGAATTGGCAGTCTCGACGAAGTAGCGCACGCAAAAATCATTGAGCACATAGAAAATCAGATCGAATTTCAACAGTAGCAAATAAGAGCCAATTCAAATTAGGTTTGTCGGAAATATTCTGCTTAGATCTTCCAAGGATTTTGCTTACATGATGATTTCAATGAAAACGATAGTTTGCGTTAAAACAATTTGAACCAAAGTTTGTAACATGGGCAAATCCCCCAAGTTAGTACTATTTGATTATTCAAGGGATTATCCGATGAAAAAGAACATGGTCACTTTTTCTCTTCCTTGATTAGTTTTTGATATATTTTTTACTGTAAGTAATTTTCACTTCTTCAAGTGAAAAGGTCAGAAAAAGAGTAAAAAAAGAAGAAAATGTAAATTTTAGTTTTATTAAGAAGTGGCCAAATGTCAAAAAATGCCAAATGTTCGTACATATTTAGTAGTTTCCCGACTACTCTATTGGTGTACTCAATCAAATTGATACTGATCAATTTAAAAGATCCAGCAAATTCAAGAAAACAGTGACTCCGTCTAATTCAAATGTTATTAACTGGACAAATCAGCAAAATAAATGTTTTCTTTTGCCGCTTTGTTCTATACATCCTATAGGATTCTGAGCAAGTTCATCAACACACCTCATAAAAGTGACAAAGCTCCCAAAAACTAGTCAATTAGGCAAAATACTTTTATAACGAGTAATTTGTAATGCCATTCCTTTTTTTGAAAAGGAATTCGTGAGTACCGCGTTCCTTTTTTCGAGGAACGGTAAAGCTCTGGAAGTTGTAAATATTTGTTTTTCCTCCAAATAGCGATCAGTTTTCAGGTTTTGATACTCGCTAAGAAAATGAAAAAGTAGGTTATGGATAACCCCCAAAGCTACCTTGTGCCCATCATCATTAGACACGGACCATTGTGCTGCAACATGTGAAAGACAAAAATGCATCTAGTTACAAAGTAGAAAAGGAACGAGGCACTTTTCCCAAACTGAGTTTGAAGACTCTTTCTTCTCCATGTATGAAGTAAAGGATTGCCACCGTACGTCCATGGTTGTTTCCACATGTTTGCAACATCAAACGATGGCAATGAGAACCTGAAAGTTGCACCAAACTTTGAGCAAAAAAACAAAGACGAAGCTAACACAAATTGGATTGCTCCAATTTCGTGCCGTTGGAAATGCGTACTCAATTATGTGTAGATAAGATCTCCAGGATAAATGGAAGGTGTCAGCCAGTCGTTGATCCAGGCGTGACCCCGAGACCTTCAAAACTTGGATACTTGGATCGCGTTCCTTTTTCCTTGGGACGAAAAAAATTTCATTTGTCATGCTGGGGGGTTCGAAATGGCCACCGTTTTCCTCACACACTCATGTGCATAGTATATAGTACTCTCATTCTGCTCTTGCTCGACATGGGTCAATTCAACAAAAAGTACGGTATGTACTTCATGTATGTGCCGACGGACATGGACCGTTCAAGTTGGGAAAGAAGGAACAAGAGGTACCGAGCACCCCAAGTTGGCATGAATATTCAGAGAATTGTCGACCCGACCTGACAATCGTTTCCCTTTTACCCAACCTTCCTAAATACGTCTGGGTGAAAAGTGAGAAATGAGAGCACAATTCATTGTTAACAGCTGTGTGAGGACAATGGCCTCGTGTGGTGTCATTAAATGTGGATTTGCCAGGAACAACAACATTTGGCCTCAAAGAGTAGAAAGTCTGTTTTTGGTAACGTGCTCCGAACAAGTGCTCCAAATTGACGTTTGAGGTCAATCCCAGTTGTTTTGAGTGGAGGAGGGACAGTTGTGTCCTCCTCACATGAAGCACGTGATAGTACCTGAATGTTCAGTGGATGGTGATTTGTTTCAGTGCTATAATATTCGACATGAGTGCATTTGACAAGAATAACAATATTTTGAAGGCCCGAGATCCTCAGATTGCAGCCTGCTTTTGGTGTCTGGAGGCCAGTTCATCTCTGACAATGTGCCTCAGATGTGGAGAGGAAATTTATTTTTGCTCCCAGGATCATCTTAAATACCATTTCTCCTTGGACGGCAACCACGATGGATCTTGTCTGCCGTTCCAAATTGACTATGCACCTCTCGTGGGTCGTTTTATGACAGCCACTAAGGATATTGAGCCGGGGGGCCTGATATTTCAGGAGCTTCCGCTCGTGGTCGGTCCTTCTAGTCAGATCGAGAGCCTTGTTTGCGTCGAATGTTTCTGCGGATGTGACGGACGCGTCCGATGTGTCCATTGTAACTTCCCATTATGCTCCATCAAATGTCCCCTCCAAAGCACGCTAAGATTGCATCAAACCCTGGAATGTCCAGCGCTTCAAAGACATGGCTTTCGTGCTCCGGACCCTACATTTAGTGGCAGTGAGAAATCGAAAACCAAGGACGAGAAGAACGTCACCCTGCGTCTGCTGACAGCCTCGCTTCTACCGCTTCGTCTCGTTTTACTCGAGGAACTCGAGAACTCGAAATCAACTTCGAGCATGCTCATCTCTCCGATGGGTCTTCCTACATTCCATGGAGGCGCTAAAGATGAATTGGCTTCAAGGCGACAAAGAGCCAGCTATGAAAATGGAAATGAAAGTGGCTCGTTGTCGCCCGGTGTTGATCAACCCAAGACTTCCATCTTGTTAGACTTGCACGAGCGAATGACGCGGGTCATTCAAGAGGAATTCAAACTAGGGTACAATGAGGTGGAAATTTGGAACTGCGTCGGCAAGATGCTCACCAATGCAAAGTCCTTGGAAGGAGCTGGATTCGGATCAGGATCCGGCTTGTTCGAGCGCTACGCCATGATTAACCATTCATGCATACCAAATACCAATTGCACCATAAACCCGAAGAATTATTGGTAGACTGACAAGCCAGGATTCCCTTTTCGCCTGGCTAAGACCCACCACTCTCTCAGATTAGAACTCAATGTCCTAATATATCTTAGGCTAGTACATACATGTACATGGGCATGATTTTGGCGAGGCATTGCTTTACAATGCACGCTTCTCTTGGGTGGCAATGCAAAATAAGGGATAAATTGAATCAGGAAAAAGTTTTTACAATTTTCAGAGAGCTCAGCATCTTCCGTTGAATTCTCAGCTTGAGTTGGAATTTGCCAAAAGATGTTTTAAAACTTGTGGGGGTATCAAGGTAACGGAAAAGGGAATCCTAGTAATCTGGTTTGATTGCCCGATAAAGTCTTGAGCTGAGGGCTCGCACACTCATTCATAAAGGAGCGGAAATCACCACCCGATATGTGTCTTTCAACATTGGTCTGCCTGACAAACAAGTGGCCTTGGAAGGCCGTTGGCACTTTCAATGCATATGCCTTCGATGCCAAGATCCGACAGAATTGAACTCTTTTGTCAGTGCCCTTAGATGTGAACCTTCCCTGAAATGTGGCTCGTCAAAGGGGTCTCCTAACTGTCCCAGTTATTTGGTTCCAATGGACCTCGGATCGTTCTGGTCATGCTTGAGCTGCCAGAAGGTGCTTGCCAGGAAAAAGATCATTAAGCGTCTTGGAAATCATTCCAAAATAATTGGGTGAGTGAGACGACACACACAAATGTCACTGATGGTACAACAGTCAATCAGTAATTCAAGCTTTGACGTTTAGACAAACAATGCAGCAATCGACGCAGCCAAAGTATCTGATCTCGCTCTTGGACCAACTTTGTTTGGATCTTCATCCCAACCACTACCTTATCCTCGAGGTGAGAAACTTAAAAGTTTTTCGTGGAATACCAAATTCAAATCCATTTTTCTTCCTTAACAAATCTTTGCATCAATGTGGCACCAGCTAGCTACTCCGTGTGCCCGGTCCACTTTCCACTAGATCTCAAGGGATAGGATAGAAGGGGGGCTTTTGTGTTTGGAGCGAGCGTGCGCCTTTGGGTTAGTTTGGAATCAAGTTTGGCGAATTGCATTCTTGCTGAAATCAATGTGCCTTAACTTTGTTCCTCTCACCCACATTCTCAGGTACCTTTTTGTCCCCTTATTTTCTCCCTGGGTTTGCTACTCCGTTTCCATAAAGAGAAGGAGGTTCCAAAGCTTGTGCACATGGCCTTTTGTTCCAACAGAAGTCATTACGGTGAAACAAAAGCGAGATGAGAGAGTGAGAGAATGAGTGCGTGCATGCAGTTCGAACGCAGATCGAATGAAAATCGTCTAGGGACCTTAAAAAGAGCTGTTCGGCATAACAGATGGTTTTAGTTCCCATTAATAATCATCTAAACTTGTAAATAGAAAGGCGATTCATTCCAATGCCCGCGTTTCAAGTTCAAAGCTTAAGCTTCGAATCATCCAAGTTCCAACGTTGATCTTTCTTTTTCCAGGTACGGTATTTACTCATGCTCTCGCTAGCCAAAGAGGAACCTTCTCAAGCCAATTGCTCCACTTTGGTCGAGATCACGCAGGATCTTTTAGCAATCACGTCGATCTTGGACCCAGGTCCAACTAAAACCCGAGGTATCATTCTTAAGCACCTAATCCCGGCCTGGCGACGATTGGCGCAAATGGAATTGGACATGAAGCTCATTCCCGACGAGACCTTTCGCCAAAGAAAGGAAATGAGCCATAAATTTGCCAAAGATTTGATTTCGTGCTACAAGTGAGGGCCTGGCATGAATTTTAGTGCCCATGATTCCCTCGCCTCATTTCCCTGAATGGTGCCATGGAGAATGGAATTGGACGGGGATTCATTACTATGACCAACTTGATTCTCTATCCACGTACGACTCATTTCGACAAACTCGCCAGGGTGGCGAAATCAAGACTGAAGACATGAAGGTCAAAAGAAACGTTTATACATGAAACGATTTTATTTTTGCTCAAGCAACAATCTGTTGTCCTCTTCAACATTTGTTCACATTTCTGATTGCTATCCCTGATCGACATGGATACAAGGAACTCTAGTCTTTCTTTTTGTCTTATTGTTGTGATTGAGGTGGGTTCAAATGGCGATACTGGTGCCATTTGGACAGTATTTGCAAATACTGTCAAGGGCTTATTTTCAATCACCAGAATTGCTCTTCGCTCGGGGGGGAGACAGTTGCAAGTTTCGCCATGGAAAGGGAGCCACTCAGCTGACGACCATAATCCAGGTTTTTTTTCCTCTCAACAGAGAAATACGAAGGCGGCAAGTAAAAAATTAGAGTGACCTTGTTCCAAAACTTTCGGGATGTCATTGGCTTACAATCAAAAGATGGCATGGTTCACAGTTTAACTGGCAGTGTTGTAAAATGCAAAAGACCTTAACGAGGAGTATCTCCTCGTTTTAGTGTTCTCATCATCATTGTTATCGCTATACTTTAACAAATATGTAGTTCTACAAGTTGATGTATTACAAACATAGACCCATTTCAAAACTGACGGGTCGGGGGACGGATGATCTGGTTAAGATAATCAAAGTAGACACACAGAATAAAAACAAGCGACCCCTAGACATCCAAGACCAACCGGAAGCGACAAAAGCACATGGCGGCACAGGGTGACCAAAAGAGACCATTCAGACACACTGTGCCCCTCGGGCTCAGTTAAAAATCTGTGCTTGTGTCGCCCAATTGAGCTTGGAGAGGAATAACCTCAAACTTTGCATATTTTGAATCCCCCCTCTCCACAAAGGGTTTCCCCGGTCCCATAATAGCGATGGTCGTTGTGAAACGTACAAATTTGAAGGGGCCAAACCAAAAGCCAAAGCAGCAGCAGCACCAGTCAAGCTGGTTTGATATGAATATGGGTGGTGTGAGTTGTTGTGGGAAAGTTTGGATGCACACATTTATCTTTCTCTCGTTCTCATCCATTCAAACTGAGGATCATTCCGTGGCAGGGGTGAGTGAGGAACCAGGGGCGTGATTGCAACACTCGCTGGGGCAACGTCTTCATCATTTTTCTACATTTAAAACTTTTTCCTCTGTTTTCCATTGAAAGAAATGATTGACGACAAGTGAGTTTTTTCTCCGTGCAAGATAGACAGAGAAAGAAAGAGACACGCACACACATCTACCCAGAGCGGCACCTCTCCAACAAATCCCGTGGTTGGAACTCTTAAAAGCCCACCGACGCTCTCGATCTCTTTCTCTCTTCTTTTCGTTCTTGAGCCCCCATCCAAGCATATCTTTTGAGCATTCCAAGCGAAGATCTTGATCACCTGATCCAAAAGTGACCTAAAAAGGGAGCTTTGGAACTTGTGCCAACAATTGAACTTCGAGCTCTTTCCTCGGCTTCGCGGTGAGTAGGATGTGCAGATTTTTTTGAACACTTCATGAAACTGTAGGGTTCCACTCTCCTTTGGTTAGTTTGGATTTTTTCCCCATTCCATTCTCGACCTGAAGTTGACTTTTCTTCTAGTTTCTCTTGGAGGTGATGAGATGAGAATGGAAAAGATTTTCCAAGGCGTCACCGTTGCTTTGTATCCTTTCCAACTACTCCACTCGGATGGTGAAGGATTGAGACGCCACAAAACTTGTGAGAGCTCAGTCGAGAGAGGAATAGCTGCTTCTCGTCAAAGCACGTCACACAATGGCTGACAACAAACTCACGACGACTTCGAGTTGTTCCACCTTTTTTCACTTTCTTTCTGTGGTTGATCTCAATCAAAGAAATGATCTTGACCACAACCAATGGCGCTCACTTCTTCTCGGTCTTACATTCAGTGTTCAATAAGTCTTTTCCCGGGATAATTTCCTCCAAGGGCGTCTGTTTGTAGTAGTTGACGCTAACCTGCAAAAGAAGAGGCCACCTGGATCAGGATTCGAGGGAGGCCGGGGAAGAAAGAAAGAGAAAAAATTGGATAAGGTGGATCAGATAACATTCAGTAAACGGCTAATAGTCTAATTTAAAGTCTACGAGAAGAGCGCTTATGGACCTTTCATGAATTAGTTCCAAAAAAAATCCTGTGGGGGGTTTTGAGCAAAGTACGGCATTACTCTTGTTCCATTGGCGGCTCTTTTTTGCAAGGCAAGTCTAGTTTCTTGTCGGAAGCTGAATTCGCGTAAGTGGAAGAAGGTAACATTTCTCAAGTGGAACAACTCTATCCTCCTTAACAAAAAATGTATCGACAGCTTTGCCAATAAAAAACCACCACTAGAAGCTCAAACAAAGAAACAAGATGGCAAACAAACCCATCGAGAACGTCAGGTACTCGATGCAATTCATCATTCATCATCATATTTATGTGAGGCAAGAGGATGATGATCAATTTGGTCATTTCCGTTTGTTCCATGGATCGTGAAGGAAAGCCTCCAAAACAAAGAACGACATTCTTGTGGTTTAACAGCAATTAGTGGCCTAACTAAACACAACGTTTACGACCAACAGACATGCCAAGGACCATGCACACCAAAACCATGAACTGATCCACATCACTGTAGTAAATGCTTCCATGCTAGAAACTTCCCCTCCAGCTCTAATTTTACCGTACCCTTCAGACAAGGATAGTAAGGGGTCTTTGATACTAAATTTCAGGACTTTATCACCAAACACCGAAGAATAAAAATAAACAAAAAAAAATCCTCCATGCAAACCCAATGGGTCGATATGTGGTATTTAGTAAGAGCTTTTTTCTGCACTATGTAAACGTGTAAGAGGACGGATACGAGCTAAGACTAAGACTACGTTTTATAGCTATATTGTCGTCTGTGTTTTGGCATTCTTACCCGTTCAACTTCTTGAAACACTCGGAGGAAATTGAGGCCGGCCAACTTCCTCAAGTCATCCAAAGACCAAGTTCCACTCGCCAGAAGACTCACAAACAGTGCTGGATAACGAGAGACATCTTCAAGGCCAGCGGGAGTACTATGAGTAAGAAGAAGGAGAAAGAAAGAAAATTATATATATGAATGGGCATACATTACGGATAAAGGCCACTCGGTAGACACTTGAGTTTCTTTTTCTGTTTCATTTTATGTGCCAGAACCGAGCACCTCGAAAGCAGGAGCTCTCAGATAACCCTGAACCTCAAAACCATTCAATGGTTTTGGTGGAGCAAGATATGGAGGAAGAGGGAGCGATGAACGAGGTGTTCTGGTACCTGTCGGGTGGTCCTGCAAGGATCTTTTGTAGTTCTCAATTCTTACAACCAGCATAAAACACACCCGAGCAGAAAGGCAATCTAATTTTAATGGCTCTCCCTCGTTCGTTCACTCACTCACTCCATCTAGCATGACTAGACTCTTCTTCCCCACCCAATAAAGACAACCCAATGAGGAACCGCACAACTGAGAAAGCGAGAGAAGAAAGGCTCCATTGAATACTTACGAGTTTATTCCATCATAACTGGCTCCAATACCCACATGGTCGATTCCGGCCACTTTCCGAATATGATTCAAGTGAGCTGTGAGACAAAAAAGAGAAAATATCCATTTTCAATCCTCAATTGACAACTTTAGGGAGTTCCCAGGACAAAAAGGAAAAAGAGATCTCTTTCAAGCTTGGGACACTCTCTCGTTAAGACCTCTGAGCAGGAGGAACGCGCATCATGGGACATTCAGACAGCTCAGAAAGGGGTCTAATAATAGAAGAAGAAGAAAAAGAGAGGACAAGATATCGGGTTCTGTTGCACACTACCACGTAGTGCAGAGCCTTCTTTCGTCCCCTCCGAAATTCTGTCCAACAATCTGGTGAGCAAATAAAGAAACTTCATCCCACTAAAATTGCCCCCCCCCCTTTTTTTCAGGGATTGGGATTTTCGATCCCTCCCCAAGTTGGAACAAGGGCCAATTCCAAAGGTGTCTACGGTTCAAAAGGATTGGCATCCCCCACCCGAATTTGGTATATCTCGAAATAAAGCTACGCTATGTGATGCATTCAAGCCTGGTTCGATGTTGGGGTTAAGAAAGGACAAGATATGATATCAAGAAGCATGGTGCTTCTTTTCTTTCTCTTGGTTCTGCTTGCGCTCATAATGGACAATTGGCAGACGGCCATTTTTCCAGCGATGGTTCTTGCACAGTGCAGACGTTTCTGTCGGCTAAAATGCTTATTTCCATTTGTCTAGGGATCTTTGGCGCCCAGAGAGTCTAGTTATTCATTGAAAATGGCATAATTTGTGTGTTGCCAGAAGTAAGAAAAATGAGCGAGGTTTTCAGAAACACGCAAGGAGGTGCAAGTTCTAAAAAAAAGGCTAAGAATTTGAATGCCAATGATCTTGCTCGCTTACCAATGACGTCGTTCATGGTGGAGTGGTTGTTGCACGTGAGGAAATACGAGAAGAAGTTCACCATTACCAAGCCTTTTTTGTCAGCCTGAAAAACAGAGAGAAAGCAATTTCTTTGAGAGGTCCTCCGAATTGTTGACTCATTTCAATCCTGCTTCTCGTCCTCCTCCTCCCCCATCACTTGAGAGGCCCATCATTGCATTGGAACTGGATCATTTGTCTTGTCGTCTTCCACTTCCAGTTCGTTAGACAAACTTGTTAATAGAGCGTGACCATTTTCTTGGGCATTGCTTCTTTCTACTCTTCATTTATCATGAAACTTGCAAACTGGTTAGATTCATTGCAGGGAATAAAACCCATGAGACCCTGAGACATTGAGGATTTAAAGTGGAAAAGCAGCAAATGGGCCAAACGACCCATCCATAAACTACAATTGCAGATCAATCTTGACCATGCCCTTTGTTGACAATCATTTGTTTTGAGTCTTCTTGCCCTCTGGAGGAGGAAAGAACCTTTGAAAGGAAAAAAAAGAAACTTGATTTTCATTCGGCCTCGACATTGATCGACCTTCGAGACTTGTCCTTGTATTCTGAATTGCATTTACTAGACCCATTTGTTTTGTCTGTGCATTGTTGAGAGACAATTGTCATCGTCTCTATTTGTTACAGAAGCGCAATTCATGGTATGACAGGTTACCATCAGGGCAATTTATCTCAGGCCATTTAGGATTGGTCCAACTGGAGACCACTGACCACCCTATGGCAATTGGTCTTCAAGAGAAGATTCTCATTTTCCATTGAGAATCCCAAAGTCAGGGGTCTCTCTGAATCCATTAATACCAAAGCTCTGACCCTTCAAAAGAGAGATAAATCAATTATACATCACATCCCGACAGTGGCCTCAAAGCCATCCATCGACCAAGAGCCAATCCAAAGCAAGACCGTTGAGTTTGATTAGATGGGTAATTAATTATCAGATCAAGTAAATTGGATTATCCACCGAGGTAGGGGATAATACTGAGGCAATATGTTTGTTCCTTCTTCGAAAGGTTCGATTGATGAACAACAAACAACCCTCAAAAATTTCCAAATCAAGTTAAATTCTGATGTGTTTATGGAACAAACAAATTTTTAATATTTGGCAATCACCGAGTATCAGCACTGTCCATATGAGCGAAAAAGAAACTTAACTACAAAATAAAACAGACTTTTTCAACAGTTTTCGAACACAATGTCTCACGGGATGGATTTCTCTCGTTTCTCAGCCTGAAAAAGGCTTTCAAATTTATCGAAATACTCACCACGAGCCTTAGGAGGTTATCGGGAATGTTCCGGGTTGAGTTACACAATCTTTGAGCACATGAATGAGAATATATCACAGGCGCATCGCTGACAGCTATTGCGTCTGATGCAGTTTGTATTGAACTATGAGACAGGTCGATTATCATCCCAAGGCGATTCATCTCTTCAACCACAGTCTGAAAGGCAAAAGAGGACACCTTTTATAATTGCAAAGACCTTCCTATTCTCAAATCCAAAGCTATTCGCGGGATACTTTATGACCTGGAGCTGTAAAATGCTTTCCAAGTCATAATCAAATTTGTCTGCCATACATTGCACAACATGGAAGCTCTAGCGTTCCAGAGGACCTTCATATTTATGCTCGACAAGAATGTGGCAAGAGCCCATAATTCATCATCGAGAATGGGTCAACCTAACCACGTGTTCAAAATCTTTGCTCCAAGTACACGCTAGGGTGTAAATGATTTTTTCTTTCTTCTTCCCATTTGATAGACAAGCAAGCGTCTATGGATGTTCTTGGATCCAGATCATGGTTCCATTTCCTATGGCTCTAAGACGAGTGAGTGGCTTGTTTGTCAAGAGATTGGATGAAAAACTGCCACAGCTTTGAAGGCCATCCATCCTTCAATCCCGCCTCGAGGTTCCCTTCATCGAAATGGACACACTTCTTGATGTGAAGCTACTTATAGCACTTACAGTCACTACTGCGAGTTCATCGTTATTGGAAAACATTTCAACCAAATCTGTTTCCGATGGGGGAACACGCGTCCATGATCGGCGTTTGGGGATGCTTGGAATCTCTGGATCTTGATGAGCTGGACCAACGTTCGCTTCGAGCAAACAAACAAGTCCAAGTGATCAATGGATGATGATGTTTCAAGCCTTCACCATCCAATCTCAAGGTCGATCCGTGTGGGTGAAGACCTTCCAAGATCTCTTCGAATGAACCATATTACTTGGTTGGATCCTGTGTTCTTTTATTAGTCAGTCTGAATATTAAGAAAGATAGGGGACGAGGTGCGTGACTTTGGCTTGCTAAAGAAACTTTTTATTGCAATATTTCTTCCTTCTCCTGCTCCACCTACAGCTATTTCTCGTTCCTCGTCGAGTGAGTCGCTCGCTTCCTGTCCCTCTTCAACTTCCTGCCAAAGATTGGTCCCTTCTCTCTTTTCTTCTTTCCCTGTTATCTTATTAAATTTTGTTTGGGCAGTACATTAAACCATCTGAAGTTGGCTGGACTAGAAGTCAGAAGTAGTCGTCGAGGTAGTAGTGGTACTTGAAAGGGTGACACGATAAAGACTGGACGCTCTAAATTTGCAGCTTTTTACTCCTTTCAAGAGTTGGCAAGGACTTGGCCAAGTTCCATGGTCCATCGAGCTTCTTCGGAGTTCCAAAAAGGTGTCTGGTCTACTTCCTTGAATGAGAACCAAAAAGCTGGCCTCTATCAAGGCTCTCTGACAGGTTTCTTTCGTAAATCCCACTAGAAAACGAGATGTTAGTCCATCATTTCAAAAAATATAGGAACCATCCTCTCTCTTTCTCGGCATTTGGGATGATTATTGGGCTCGAGAAGGGAAAAAAAACTTGACAGACCCTTCCCTTCCCCTCAGGACCCGATCTTAGAAAGTAAATAAATCGAGGGTAGACGGAAGAGACGTCGATCTTCCGGCCTTCACATTCGTTAGAGGGAGGAAGACAAAGCAGGCGTTAGGGTCTTTTCACTCTCCAAATTCAATTAACGATCGTCAAAAGGAATCGGCGCATTTTTAAGAGCATTTTTGAAGAGTGCTAAATAATGCAGTAACTCTGGGAAGCCAACTTGTTTCCACCCACTTACCCTTCCGAACTGGGTCAGACCATAGTGAACAGGTTTTCCGTCGGGTTCATCGGCTTTGGAGCAATCAGCCCTGGAAGAAAAAAGAGGCACAGAAAAGAACTTTAGTCAGAGCGAAGCCAAAAAGAATCGTGTTTAACAAAGGCTCAGCCAGAGAAGCGACCTTTGGAATTCTTTTTACAGCCTCCTTAAACGGCCTTGACAGGCCGTGGAGCCTTTCACAGGAAATTAAAGCCCTCCCTAGAATCAAAGATATTGAAGGAATTTTCTGATCAAAGGAAACAGGCATATCACAGGAGCCGATTACGGTTATGCATCCCGGGCACACCTACGTTCAACCAGAACCAAGGTCGTCTCGCTGCTTCTTGTTCCTTGTTGCAATTCAGTGAACCAAACGGTCCCTTCTTACTTGAACCGTGAGAACAGGGCTGGAACCATCTCGTTCGTTCCAACCACGGTGGGGCTTAAGGTCTAACTATGAACAACGAGACTATTTGATTTCTTACCAAGGTGTATGGCAGTTGTGAGTAAGCGTAAGAGATCTAGCACCGAGACGATGAAACATTCGAAGCACAGCCAAACTTGTACCGATCGAGTGACCAGACTCAACCGTGATCAGACTTCCAATCCGACCTGAAGCGTGAACAGCCGAGATATCTGGAAGCGAAACATGGAATATGAGACCAAGCGAAATATTTGGCCGCCGATCACCAACAACAATAGCACCCGAAAGAACGCCCATTTTTGACTCCAATTTGCTTGATTTGGAGACTTCCCGTTTTTCCGAAAAAATTCTATTTATCTCAAATCCTGACTCAGCTCCGCTTGGCCCTCATGTTGAAGGCCTCAGACTGAAAGACAGAACGAAACCTAATTTCGTTGTTCATTACTGTACTCTTTGAATTACAGAGCACTACTTCCCCTGCATTTCCTCTCTCATATGAATAGGGTTGATAGTGCCCATTCAAACGAGGCGATCCTTTTACCTTGATGTTGACATGCCATGGTCGACATCCTCAATGTGCCATACCCCTTTTATCACAAGAACCACTTTGAGCAACCAACTGAAACAAGTCTTAGCAAAGGATCGATCATATAACTCATCGCATCGTTAGCTTTCCCCTCCAGGAAATCCCGTGCTTTTTGGTATGACTTACTAACAGAGTACAATCAAAAGTGAACCTAAATGAATGAAATATCAAGTTCAATAATTTGCATTAAAGCCAGAAATGTTTTCACTCATTAACCGAGAGATGCTCTTCATACAATCTCGAGAGTCTACTGATTACGACCACATTGAACCACTTGTTCCATCTTCCCGGAAAAATACTCTACCAGAGTCAAGAGGAACGAACCTACATTTGATTATTCATCAGCCATGGGTGAAATAAGATCGCCCTTGGCAAGCTCGAACATGAGATATTGTTCTGCCTATCCTTCCGCATCTCACTAATGAGAGGCCCCCTTTCAAGATATGTGGTTTTATTGGGCTCCGGTACATAAAACACAACCAAGATAAGGAACTGTGCGTCCATGGTAGGGTTGTCCATTCTCCCCTCTAGAATCTTGATCAGAGGCACAGGTACTTTTCTACGCATAATCCCCATGTGTATACATAGGGTAGGAATACATGCGGCTTTACTCACCTTTGGAGGTTTTCACTAATTGAAGCTGACTGGGATAAGCGTCGGCGAGGCGTTTGATCAGATCAATCTGTTCCAAGGTGACTTGGACCGCGTCCTTGTGTTGGGATCCACACGGGGCATAGGCTACCCATAGCTGGAACAGAGCAGAATCGAAACCGTCTTGAGCTCAGGGGGCTAAACTTTGATCATGAAACAACGATTCCATGAGCACAGATCCTCCCGTCTGTTATGGCACAATCCTCCCGGACAGTTGGCAGTTGTACTCAAATGGGGACCACTGACAATGATAAATATGGACGCCTATATTGAGTTTCCGCTTCTGTGGCTTCAACCTTGGTGGATCCTCGACCCTCCTTGGCTCGAGCTTCTCTGACTATCTGGTTAGTGGTGACTCTCTTCCTTGGACCACGACAATGAAACATGAAACTTTTCCCCTCGAACCCTTTCCATGCTGTACAAGAGGTCTCCAGACACGAGACTACTACATACTTTCCACTTCTACTATGAGATTTTTTTTCTCCTGGCTTGAAATTGCCAGTTCCCTTTGGCATGACGAGGCAAATGGTCCCCTCGACGAATCCTTGTAATGTCGTGGGACAACCATCGTGGATCCTGATCACCTTGGGAATGGCCAATCTCCACTCAAAATTTCTGAAGCCGTCTCCAAACTCATAACCATACCCTAGATTGCGAAAGCCCTCCTCCTCTTTGACAGTTACTGTACGGATGTCAACATGGGACAAACAAGCCATTGGTGTTCCAACTCCGAAAGAGGGATGACCATTGCCATGTAATGATTTAACTTTTCGGTGTTCCATCAATCTGAATTTCTAAATTGAAATGGCCCCCCCCTTTCTTTGACGTTAAGTCAAACTGGTATATGGGGGAAGTTCCACAATAAGTTAGCCAAGACAATGGGACCGAATTCGCTCCGCTTTTGTGGTCTCACTTTCCAGAGCTAGAGACCCTCATCATGGTTCTTCTCGAACGAGGGTAACCAAATGAGCCAAATGGCAGATACATTCTTGGGATGAATTTCCCTCACAATATTCCAATGATATAACGGAATGAGAATTGTTGCTTCGAATTTGAGTTCAATGAATGTTGTCTTCATCCGGAAATGCAAAAAGTCCCAATTTTTTGTTCCAATCTACTGTAATGGAGCATTTTTCATCGGGGACCGTGTTATTTTGGGGACAGTAATGGTAGTTTAACGCTACTAAAAATACAATTTACCTCAATCTGCTCCGACAATGACAGAAATGTGAGTGAACCATATGCTTATTTAACTTGCCAGAATAAGGCAGGTTTATGACTATTTGTCATGGACCGGACTATGTGTTTCTTAATTAATATCTGGCACAACACCTGGTTGAGAATACTGAGCTATTCTTTGGTACAGAGTCGACACTGGAACATGAAATAATAACGTGTTCATGTTGCCGACATTTCTTTTTCCTCACACAGAAAATGAATAACACCGAAAAAAATGTTTCGCATCACATGCTTTGGTTGTCAAGGATTAAGGTTATTGTGTGAATCGTAAGAACCGTACTGTACTGTACGTATTTGGATCCTCTTATTTTGGATTCATCATTTATGATTGGCAGTGAACATCTTTTTGGAATGGTACAATGACTGCCATCAAAAACGGAAAGGAGGCAGTACATGGCCGTTTCTTGCATTATTGTTTTTACGAGGAAAACCCAACCCCTCCCTTGACACTTGCTATTCGGCTCACGGGAGCTATTTTTGTTCCAATTTTTCAATATCAATAAGTCAGAAATATCATTAAATTCCTTTGGCATAGAAACGTCACTATCCAAAACTAATTGAGAGGTATCAATAGTTTCATGTCGGTGTTATTCCCTCCAGCCTAATTCACCAGGTTCTTTCTGGGAACAGAACTCGTTTGCTTGAGCCGCTAAGATATAAATTTTCAGCCCAAAAGTGGGTCCACTTCTCTTTGGTGTACTCTCTCTCTCTTCCACATTTTTTCTCCTCTTCCTCTGTTTTCTTCAACGCAAGCATCCCTTTTCCTCACCTGGCATCCAACTTGGCCCTCCATCAGTCTGGAAATGTCCGTGTGGGACCATTTGCTCTTGGCCCAAGGCTCCACGTACTTGAGATTGTGGGTAAAATTCACAGAATCTAGTTTGTTGTGAACAAACTTGCGAATGTTCCATGGAAGATCGTTGTGTCTGAAAGAACAAGGGAGAGTGGAGCAGTTGAGAATAAGTCCGTTTCCGGCTTTTTTTCTCGTTCTAATACGTCTTTCATTCCCCTCTTTTCCATTCGGAGGGATTTGCATGTTCCATCCTGTTTTTGGATGCCAAATCGAATCAAGGCAGTCGAGCAGAAAGCAAACTAGCCCCAAAACATCTCTCACTATACCTGCGATCAATTTGGCGTGGCCTTCAAGCTATCAAAAGTGGGAGTAGATCCAATTTCACCCACAAAGAACCTTGAGTTTCTAACGCTTGGACCGCTGGTGTGATTTACAGTAGGATGAACTTGCTTACACAAACGACCCAATGTAAGAACGTCGGGAGAACATTGTAGTACTAGAAGAAGCACACGAAAGCCCTTCTTCTTCTTCCTCTCTTTGATCCGCCTGATACGTTAATACAAGGTCGCACTCCGGTAAACCCTACCCAATCATTATTATGTGTGCTTCCCCTCAAAGTTAAGATCCGGAAGGTTCCTCCTAATCAGTGAATGGAAGAAGAACGGTCTTGAGCTTTCTTGTCTGCTTGCTTCTAGGCCTCCTTATTATTCAAGGGAAGACCAAACTTTCTCCATTGATTTCACTTGGGCTGATGATGAGCGTATAATCAAGCCACGAATAACATTACACACATGTCGAACACGACTCAAGTTCAATTGCTACCCTAAAGGTAGACTTTCGATTTGACATCAAACAAGCCCATTCATCACATGCTTTCAAGGGCTCTGGAAAAAGGTTGGAAACACTTCACAGCCATTGAGCACCAAATTCTTTGACTTGAAAGAGTAGACTCATAATGAGGCCGTATTCTCGAATTTTGACTCACCCATAAAGTGAAAGCTCACATATTTAACCAAGTGTGAAATCGGTTGGGTCGTGTCAAGTCCCATTGGGTTCGTTGGGTAGGGGGAGAAACCAATCAGTATATAATCAAAGAAGTAACACGATAGAGCGAGAGAGCTAGAGGTCACATGTCTCATTCATATTCAGATTACCTTTTACCCGAGAACCGTCAGCTTACAGCAGCCTTTACAGCCTAATTCGTGGAGTACAGCTATAGTTCTTGTGTATACTCTATACCTTAGAATGCCCATTCAAGTGTGTCCAAGTCATCTATCTTTAGATTGCTCCAATGATTCAAGCTCAGCGCGAAGTGTGGCCTTGGGATGTTACTCACACCTTGAGCACAATGAATGAGCTTTGCGAGGAACGACTACTAGTATTACTACGTACTACTACAGTATGTTTGTATGGAGGTGGGCAATACCGAAGAAGATGCTATCCACATCGAAGCATGTACACTTCCGATAAATGGGCTGTTGATACCAGTCTTAGAATGAAGGAAACGACGCCTCCAATCGCCCATGGATGGATGCTGGACTTGCCGACCAAATTGATTCGACAATGTGACGATAGACGGACCAAATATTTCTGTTTAGCACAAAGTATGCAAGATCATTAAAGTTGGCCTTTGGCTCAGAGGGATTAAAGACCAAACGTGGGCTTTATTTCTCTTTCTACCTTTGGCCTTGCTTTGGCCAAGCCTCTGGAGAGCAAGTTGAAGAATCAATCTAGGTAGTGGAAGGAAACACACGTTAATAATGGAAGAGAATGCTGCAGAACGACTTGCTCAAAACGCCAAAGAGAGAGAGAGAGAGAGAGAGAGCTTTGCTTGGTTTTCACTAGATTCATGTGTGTTTGTCTCTACGTAAAATATCTGCACAAAGGCAGCATAAGTTTCGAGAGACATAATTTACTTTGCCCATGCCTCTAGGCAAGTCTTGAGTTTCAACCATACTATTCTTGGCATCGTTAACAATCTTCTCTGGGCAGAGAGCAAAGTCAGTTCGCCCCTTTTTTTTAATGTGATTGCAACAATGGCGCACTTCCATTCCTTGAAGCCTTTTTGCGCTCACTCACCCCAATTTCAAAGGCCGTCTGACGCCAAAGCTGTGCTTCTTGAAACGTGGCCTTTCGTCTTGTTTTGAGAAATGGTGGAAGAATTATCTTTCAACGCCCAGCACCCAAGAGCTACCATAAAACAGTAGGAGCTTACATCCACTTTTTTGTTTCTCGACTATGTGACATATGAACATTTCTTTGAGTAAGAAAGACTCATGGAATGGACCCAAGATGCTTGAACTACTTACATTGAGCGCAATTGTTGAGTCCAAGGCGTGTCTGGCTTTCTTTCCATTGTATCAAAACGCATTCCTTCGTTGCCATGTGCCAAACTCTTTATTCTTCCCTCTGTGGCATGTCAAAATCTCGAGAAAAACCAAAGACCCCTGTAATAGGTCCAATATTTCCTTGTCAAACCGATCCAACACTCTCAATTGTATTTTGCAAGACTCTCGCATTCGAGTTGCAAAACCCAAGTTGAGCAATTGTTTTCTTTACCCCGAGCCTCAAATTTCATTCCACTTGGGATTAGATTGCCGACCATTTTCTCCTTTGAAAACAAGTCACAAAAAATGCCAAAGCTTCCCCAGCACTCGTTTTCTTTCCCTTTCCTCCCTCTCTCTCAGTCACCCACACACCGTGAATCTTCACTGAGTAAAAAGATTTTCTTTCCTTTGCATTTGTACTCAAGCACTCGCACACAAACTTTCCGTAGGGAGAAATCGGGCTCAAAAAGAGCCTCCTTGTCATCTACGTAAGTTGTAATAACTCTTTTATTCCCTTAATCCTCGTAGCTTGGAACTTCTATTATCATTATTGATGGCTCCATGATGGTAACAACAACAGCTGACGCATCTTAAGAAACTTGTGCTGGCAATAAAAAAGAGTGACTAAAATGAACCCGAAGAGTCTGCCTAAAGCAAAAATCAAGTTAAAAGAAAGACAGATTGATGAATGTAATGTTTTACCACTTCACCCTTCCCTCTTTTGCCTTTTGTTCATTTCCTCTGTTCTTCAAACTCTCTAAGTAAACATGCTGACGGTTCCTTTTTCAATCCGGCTCCCTAGCTCAATTGTAAGACATTGCGTCACAGGAACAATTGTCAAAAGACTAACGGTCACTGGATAGAAGTCTCACGGTAAAACCGTCACAGAACATGAGCTTGGCAAATTGGTCCCAAAATTTGGTAATTATTTCTAAAAAATGACATTGAAACAAATAATTAATCATGACAATAAAGTAGGGAAATACGAGGACCAAAAAATATATATCTTACATGTTAGACCACTTGAAAGGACCTTTCTGGTACATAGGGCTTG
>CM021312.1:4925560-5002751 GCA_010645155.1 Tigriopus japonicus | reverse complement strand
GTTCATTTCCTCTGTTCTTCAAACTCTCTAAGCAAACATGCTGACGGTTCCTTTTTCAATCCGGCTCCCTAGCTCAATTGTAAGACATTGCGTCACAGGAACAATTGTCAAAAGACTAACGGTCACTGGATAGAAGTCTCACGGTAAAACCGTCACAGAACATGAGCTTGGCAAATTGGTCCCAAAATTTGGTATTTATTTCTAAAAAATAACATTGAAACAAATAATTAATCATGATAATAAAGTAGGGAAATACGAGGACCAAGAAATATATATCTTACATGTTACACCACTTGAAAGGACCTTTCTGGTACATAGGGCATGGATAGGCGATGATGTCCAAGCTCAGACAATCAGCCAAACCTCTAAACATGAACATAAACGGGGCTACAACATTCCTCCATTTACGATTTTCACATTGTGACAATATAGTTCAAGTAATGTGAAGATGAATTGCCATGTGGACTATTTTTTTACTTTATTAACGTAGCAATACAACTTGTGACATTGCAATGGTGAGAACATTTAACCCTGAATATTTTATAGCGTTAGCATTTGACATTAACCTCTGCCCATTTTTTCCCTATGACTAAATGATTTTTTGGTGTGTCCTTTTCATTGTGACTTATTTTACTGTGACCATTTTTACTCAGACTATTTTTGCCGTAACCACTGTACTGCTCCTCAAGCTGATTCTATTTACGAACCAGAGTGCTCTTTAAAGCGGCAAAGATTGTTTCACAACACTCGCCAACTTCCAACTCAACTCAACGGAAATGAAAGTCAATCGTTGCTTCAAGGCTGCATAAATAAGTCTTTTTGGCCCTTGCACCTAAAGGCACATCTATCGCTTGCTTAAAGTTTAAACTGACATGACATGGGATTTTGCGGCGAGCCAACTCGTGTTCGTAGAGCCGTGTTAAAATAAGCCATTATTGAGCTGACAAGTCTCTTTTCAAGTAGAGGAACAAAACGAAGTCCCTTTCTTTCAACTTTCGTTGGCGAGAAGATTTATTGCGACGAATTTGTTGCCTCTTTCGAGTGAGGTGACAATCCACCGGCTAATGAATTGATTACATACATACCGCCGGAGAGAGCCCTTGAGGCTCAGATTGGACGTAATTGTTTTCTAGAAAACAATACTCCCGAAGCTACTCAGGATGGGCGTTCCTTGGGTTTCGTCATGGACCTGCTTGTGGCAATCAAGATAAATTACGATGGCTTCAGTGTAACATGACCCCGATTCGGATAAATGTATATTTATAACTTAGAAGTCTTCCCAAGGACAACATTACTTAGATCATTATGAGCACATAGCCCATCCCGCAATCATGAGTTTCATCTTAAAAAAGGTGTTTCTCCACTATCTTCGAACACGTAGCCGGCTAATGAGTATTTTCCATATCTGTGCGTCAGATCACAGCTGAAATGTACATGTATTTCCGGGGGTTACGGGTTTCTACACAGGATGTCACGTTATCAGCGTGATTGGTTCGTTTCCCACTCACTCACTCGTCACTCGACCTTATGAAAACGATACAACGAGGACAACGTGGCGTGACCAAAGAAAGCCAACCAAACCAAGGAGGTTTTGGTAGTGGTGATAATTTTTTCATGCCGTGCCATTGGTTTATGTAACTCTCGCGGCCATCTCTGTCCAATTTTTAGTTCTTTGGATGACTGTCACCAAGAAAAAAGTTCAGGCAATTTGTCGGGAAGGAGAGACCTCAGGATTAGGAGAAAAATGCCAAAAAGCGACATTTTCCAGTTCTGGCTCAAACACTAGGATCTCTTGTCTGGGTGGGCAAAAACTTTGACCTCGGAAGGCATAGTCAAGGAACAGAGCTCTCAACCAAGTTGGCACTCTAAAGCACTCTCTTTCATGGACGCACCCACACCCACATCCACCTTGTGTTTTGTCGAGTTTGTCACCTCAAGACCAGAGTTTATTGAGCAGATAATCGTTTGCGCCAACGAGAAAAGCCATGAAAGAGGAAGAAGAAGAAGAGCAACGCCACCACTGACAGGGCCACTCTTGGAAGGAACTCCTCCACTCCCATTCCGCTTCACCCGCATTGCACTACGTAGCTCATAATAGAGCTCGAATACTGTCCAAAGTACTGATATGAAAAGGCAACGAACCAACAAAAGGGAGAAAAAGAAGGAGAGAGTGAAGGAGGCCCCTTGAGACGACAAGGATATGATGAGTGGAAGTGGGCTTGCAAATGGTTATTGGATCTTGACCAAAAGTAAACAACTCAAAAAGATGCGTCACATGGATGAGCTTGCCTAATCGAGTGTGAACATATCTTACTTGGCCATGGAAGAGCCCGTACGTAGTAGACGTGATGCTGTAATGCTGTAATGCTGCTTTAGCTTCAAGAACGTATCATTAATTTTCAAGACCCAATGGCCGATTTGTATAAAGAGCTTTAGTTGAAAGCCCTGAACCTCTAAAAGTTTTTTTTGTTACTCCCTCCGTTTTTTTTGTGCCTCGGAAATTCTCCTACTGTCGCCTTGTGTCCTTTGCCATTGTCAGTGATGCCTTTTTGCTTTCAGAAACTTGCCTCTTCCTTCTTCTTTATTATACACCTTGGCACCAGTGTATTTTAGTTACAGGTAAGTAGGGCCAAAGAACCATGAAAGCGAACATAAACCCAAGAGAAGATAGCTCAATATACCGGAACAAAACAAGGATGTTTGGGCGGAGGCATAAAGCTAAAGGTCAGCGTGATCCCGGTCGCTGATATCCAAGTCAATGAGGTTCTTTTTCATCTTGCCAACATGCCATGCATTAAATGAGTCCTCCTAGTGGAACTGATATCAATGCAGAGACACATCGCAACATGTCCTGTACCATAATCAAGAGAATGTCTGTGGATCTACAATGAAACATCGCTCGTCGCCGCCTTTGGATTCAGCCTTGGCCGGCAACTCGGCTCCTCCTTGTAAGGCTTATTCTTCCACTCTTCTCTTTCCTTTTGCTCTCCATCTATTCAGGCGATATTTGTTCCAAAAATAGTCTGGCTCTGGCCTTTATTGATCACACCGGCTTTACGGAAGGCCACACAGCCTTGATTGGACTCTCCTGCTCCCGCTCCAGCCCCAAGATCGAGATTTTGCGTACTTGCAAAGGCCAGATTTGGGTGGGGAGAAGTACCTCCAACATACTTTCTACGACAAGGACAGATGTTAAAGAGCACGAGAAAATCCTGTCCAAAAGTGGTCCCCATGGTGTTCAAGTTCCAGTTTCAGTTGTGAGTTTGTCCTCCCCAAATCCCAGAAGGCCACAAACGAACCTCGCCAAATGACCTTGTTCCCTGGGAGCCTTCTTCTTCTCTTCATGGCATTGTGACCTTTCTTTCACAACATTTCAAATTGAGCTACGAGCCACGAAAAGAAACGCGATAAAAAGCCTCTCATTTTACCGGAACAGGCCAAACCATGGCTTGATGAATCGACTGAGAGCGATGGACCCCGGATCTTGCCCTATATACCTACAAACAACGCTACTTTCTTTTCTCCAAAACATCAAGCCATTTGTCGCTCATGTTGACTTTGAACCTTCTTGAACCACAAGGGTTGTCGCATCGTTTGGTTTTGGACCATTTTCTTTCAAACTACTTATTTATTGATCTCTCACTAAAGCGATTCAAAACTTTAAAAAGCATTTCCCAATACATATGATCCACATTTTTTTCCACATTTTTTTGTGAAAAAATGATTTATATTGTAATATTGAACAACGGCCAAGTCAAACTAAAACTTGCATTTTGATTTATGTACCGAAGCTAAGGATTTCTCTTTCAAAACTTGACAGGTTCACATCAAACTTCTCTTCAATGCATCTGAGACGTCAAATGATATCTGAGGAAAATGAACAAACGTTGAGTAGAGCTAGCTCGGTACGGTAACTTGATCATTGATACAGACTTTTAATGACAAGCCACAAAGTCATGGTTTCAACTTTCAATATTTCAACCACGTGGGCATGATTCGTAACAAGTCAGGGTGGCCATTTCCAGTGGTGACATAAGCCACAACTTAAACCTTCCTTAGAGCCAAAAGCCAAATTGATCGCAGTCGAAACCGAGGCGTCTGCGTCTTCAAAGGGCACAGGAAAAAGTGCTTTAATAACGTTTCAGTCAAAGGGACAGCTGGAAGAAAACTTCATATGTTTAGCAGATTGGACGTGGATGGGTAGACGCTATTTCTGGGCTCCCAGAGGGTTTGTCAGGCAGCAGTCAAAAGGAAAGAAGCCTTGTGACTGTCTTTTTGTGTCTAGCTTATTTCCCCTTAGACTCCCCTCAAGTTTGTTAGGAGTCAAGTTAAGGTTCCACTCGTTAAGAAATATGAGACCTGACAAGCAAACGGACTTTCATTTGTCCACAGCGGAGCTTAGCGGAGAGGGATTTTCGTAAACATCCCATGATTTTCATCCACTCCTCGCTGAGGAAAAGTTTTCGAGGTCAGAACTAACCAACGACGAATCCGATTCGACGAGGCCAAGGTTGAAGTTGTTAAGCTGGCTCGTCCCTGGCCAAGCAAAGGGGTGCTTTCATGCATTGCCCTTAAAGGCTTTCATAGATCCAATGACGAGCTTCCCAAACCTGAGAAATTGATCCCAGAATTGGAATTGACGTCCTCGTCGTCTTCGTCTTCTTGGTCCATAACTTGGGAAGTGACCAGGATTTGGCTTCAAAGTCACAAAACTAGTTCCATTTTCGTCCCGTTTCCCATGTTTGTGGATTTGAGGTCGGCACTGGTAGCAAAGAGAATGGATCTGTGTCTAAGAGGATTGCAAAAGGTCGTTTCTCCATTGGCCTCCACAAGCATTGGATTCGATCTACATTTACTAGCCCTGAAAAGCAACTACCGAATGAACGAAGGGGCGAAAAAGGCCAGGATCTCACCATGAAGATCCTACCAAACCCTAGTCCGATCCCGTTGCGACTGAGTCGTGGAAGAGAAAACGTGAAGGCCATAAATTCTGTTTCAACGGAACCTCAATCAAACTTCCAATGCCGAGAAAGATATTTCTTCGACGGTTCTTCATTTTATTAGTAAAACTAGAAACCCAAAGAAGCCAGAGAGCCCATGAAAGACACCGTGATTCCTGAAAGGGCATTTGGAAGCATGCGAAAAGAAGAGATCTCCTTGTGGATCAACCAACCGCACCTATCGGCCTATCTCCATTTGGGTGACAATAATCATAAAAAATCTTAATGGACTCGTTTATGCTATTCAAATGCTCGTCTGACAGATATTCAGCCTCTTTATTCCAGATATAAAATGGATTCCGAGAGCCGACTTTCCTGCTTGACTGGCTTTTTCACTGAAAGTAAACCGTATTGCTTTTAAGCCGTGAACATGCTCCAATGGACCAAGATTTTTCTGCTCCGTCCTCGCTTTCTACGTACGTACTTACTACAAGTACAAGCACTTGAACCAACTGAGGGCCTCCCTCAATCGTCGCTTCAAATTGGCTCTCGGTAAGTAAAATGACATTTTAACCAGAGGAAAACGGGCACATTGGGGCAATTTTATGGCCTTCTCTTCAACTAGCACGCAATGCAATGCAAGATGCTGCAAAATGGGTGGTCGTTCCACATTCCGTTCTTAAGTGCTCTCGGTGTGTGTATTTTGGTATCGATTTTATTCGGCTGACACTTGAACGTCGGGAAGATTGAATTCCCGAGACAATCGTGCTCTTCGACTAGATAGTCAACGCACGAGTCGTGCTTCCTGCTCCCAAGGGACTCGAGGACGAGTGTTTTTACACAAATCCCGTGATCATTACATACGAAACAACCATTAGATGCCATTTGCCGAAACACGTAACCCAAAAATGGGCACAAGGACAACTCAACAGAAGCCTCTTTTTTTACGATAGTCGAAATGAGTGCGGCCCAAAATAGTTATTTAAGCTTTGAGGGAAAGTTTCTGAAAGTAGCGCTTAGGCTCTCGCTGGAAATCTAGCCTTTTTCAACAGAGCACAGAAAGTCTTAAGTATGAAGCAGTACTGTGTCCTCGAGGATTCACGTGGTCAAAGTGCAGTAGCCTCAGGTATGTCGAGGCTTTGTGGACAAATCTCAAGATTCGACCATGGAAATTCCAAAACCATTCGTCCTGGTACCTCAATTGGCTTCTTTTTTTGAGGTACTAAAAGTCTCAAGAATTGTGTTTGGCTGAGATTTTTATTTTTACTAACTGGTTCCACATCAAGATCTGTTGGTCAATTATTTCTCTTTAATATTAATTCTTATCCGAATCTTTAAAAGAGATTACAATATGATTTAAGTAATACAATGTATAGCCAAATCCAACGAGAACTATTTATTGTCTGTTCTTCTCTTCATTATTTGAGTTGTGGTGGTTTGGTTTTAAAAGCTATCTTCCCTCTTGCGTTAGATAAGCCAACTATAAAAGGTCCCAAAATTGAAGAAGTCCTAAAATCTTGGGTATGTTTACTCATAGTTTCATTATATCTTTTCTCATGGTTAATTGCACCTTATTTTACGGAAACGTACATTGCCAAGAATCGATTTGTAGGGATATTAAATGATCAAACTATATAGCTTCAATAGCTTTAGAAACATTGCATAAAAATGTATGACTACGTATATTTGCATTCAATCGAGAACATGGAATACAGGGAGACCCATTAAAGAATGTACACTTTAAATTTCTCGCCCTCTTCAAAACTGCATAAGAGGATAAAATTGAGAATTCGTTATTGATGAAGGAGAAACACTATCAGGCTCAAAATACGTTCAGGCATATTTTAAGAAAGGATTAACTTTCACAAAAAACTGCTTTTTCTTGATGGGTTGACGAGAGCCCTTGCAATTCTGTCCAACTAAAACTGATAGAAGGCACTGGCTTTTACGTAGATGTCAGAGACAAGAATCTCATGGACTCCGATTTATTAACCTTTGATCATGATCTTCAGACTACAATTTGGTCCCTAAGCCTCGTGCCAAAAGTAGGAACCTGTCTGGCTAGAGTACACTATGAATTGCACGTCATCTCACTACTGCAATGCCATCTAAATGAAGGACAAATAGCTTCTCATATCATCCCAGAGTTTAAGCCGGCTTTGCCTTTGAAGATTCAGAGAGTCTTCTGCCGCAATCTTGGAGGCTCCATCGCCTCAAGCAAGTCCTTTATGTACGTACAAGATTTAGCCAGGGAATGAAGAGGCCTAACAGAAAGGACACCACTGCTCACAAACTATAAAAAGCGGGGCAAACAAGCGACAAAATGAAACATTTCCAACAAACTTGTGCTCAAGAAAACTGAACTTTATCCAGAGTGTTTGGTTAGTTCCTCATTTGTACGATACAATTGACGAAGAACTAAAAAAAACACCGACCAAGCTGTTTCCAACGGTTCGAAAAAGAGTCCTCACTATGGCAACTACAGAATGACTCTATTATTTGCCTAAAAGTAATGGAATTTGAAGCCCTCTCGCCTTTTGGATTTTTTCCATGGCTGCGTAACACACTTTCCAATAATTATAATGATGATCATACTTCAGTGGAAAAGGTTTTGGCCAAATTCTGGCTGGCAAGAGTTGTTTTCACCCTTGGTTATTGTTGTGGTCCAAGTCTGGCCATGCTTCCTTGGTTTCCAGAGATATTTACTGCCAGCCAAACCAAATTTATGGAATCAAATGTAGACACCGAAGCAGAGCAGGCCTCGCTGGCAGTGCATTCTCTCACAGAATCAAGTCAGACGATGAGAACGAGAAAGCAAGCGAAACCTAATTTATGGCAGGAAATACGTTTTTGAGAGGGGAACCACCGTGGACGAAAAAAGGCCACCCCGTTTCAGTGTTGTTGGTATCCTGGTTGGATCAGTCGTGTCTATCTAAACATCCTTTCTTCACTTGGGACAAACGGGAAAACAATAATATTCTAATAGCTCGGAAGGGGGAGTTGATAATGACTTTGTAGTGGTGTCGAGTCAACCTATGGTGACCGCAGATAATACCAATTTCTTGGCCGGATCATTGAAGACTCTTGGCACATTGGATCGGAAATGACAGAGGGGAAATATTCTCGTCTTCCTGGTGGCCATTGCTTAAACGCCTCACAGGAAGGGCGATCCCCTTTTCATGATGGCCTTTGATCCATTTCCCTTTCACCATTCGTCGTTGCTGACCTTGCATGCTATCCGAGCAGTTCCAATCAGGTGTTAAGTGTGCCACTGCATTGAGCCTATCTCTACTCTTTATGCTTCAATTGACAATCAAATGGTTCCTCATCTAGTCGAGATTCTCCAATAATCTGGGAACAAAGTTTGGGTTCATCTGAACTCGGAATCTATCGTCAATCAGCATCCATTCCGCAAATCCGAAGAGTAAAAAAAAGACTGCAAACCCTTCATTCATTCTGTTTTAGAAGATTCCAAGCATTGTTAGTGGAAAAGGAGAGAGAGAGCAAAAAATGCCTTTTTGCGGTTTCTTGCATCTTTGACGAATCATTGATAACGAGAGAAAGATCGATGAGAGTATCGACACCATAACCAAGGGATTAGGGCCCCCTCCTACTTATCAGCAAGATTCCTAATTAGTGATTATGGAAATGATATCGAATTTCCTTCCTACATGCATTCCCTCTGACTTCAAGAATTAGTATGGGAACGCGTGGTTAACCCCACCATTTGATCTGATTATTGTTTATTGGTTGTTTCACTTCAACACCGATAGCGACGATAATCGAGTATCGGAATTTGCCAAAAGGGGAAAAAAGCAGAAAACTGAAACACTCGACCAATGTTTCAAAAACTTGAAAATGTCATAAAAATAATGGTTTTTCTCTCACTTAGAAGTGCTCGTTGAAAGGCTTATTATTTTACTTTTGCTGAAGCAAACACATTTCACTTATTTCAATGTTAGGCAAGACGTATGATTCAGGGTCTCATTCATTTGAAATATGAATAACTGAAATCTTCATAGAGAACCTGAAGAGGATCTACACACTCAAGATGTTCTCTAGTTCTTGCAGGAAACTCCAAATTCAATGTGTAGAAAAGCAAAGTTCTCGTTCAAAAAAAATGAAACTTCAAACATACAAGCTCGCCCTTTTGAAGTATACGTAGATGGTGGAGAGAGTAAATGAAATCACATATCAGAGAACTTTTTGCGAAAACAGATCCTATCGCCCACGTGTTGGATTCTTCGAAAAACCACAAATGAAGCCCCTACTTAATTCTACTTGGTATTTCTATTGCATTTTTCCTCATCAGTGCCACAACTTCTTGAACAGAGGTTACAAAACTAACGAGTAAGGACGGGAATGAAGGACTTTTGACCAAAAAGGAGAAATAAGTTTTTGCCTAAAATGTTTTGTTCGTAGTATATATTGATCACTCAACGGAATAAAAATAATTTCTCTTAAATGTTCATACACTTGCATTCCACTTTGTTGTTGGTGAAACATAATGCTCATTTTCCGAATTTAAGGGCCAGTTTTGCTATATTTTGGTAAATTTTCGTTTCTATTTGCAATTTTATTTGCCATTTTGGACGCTTTTATTTGCCATTTTTGGGGCCTAAAAGGCATGTTTTGTTTGCCAGAAATATGCACCCCTACTCATAGCTGATAGAAAGTAACCAAAACCAAAATCTATGGTGAGCTATTGCTGCACTCTTTTACTTTGCGAGACTTGAACAATTTAACCAAAATGTACTGTTTCATCTGTCCCTATCACAAGTTTCAACATGTTCTAATGCCTAAATCTTCATGGTCTTAAACTTCAATAGGACTCAGTTACTTTACAAGTCTTTTTGTTCGTCGGGAAAAACAGGATTAAATGTCCCGGTTGACAATACCCGAAAAAACGCTTGGATGATTGATTCACCACAGTCCAATAGTCTTGGAGATTTATTTGGCCATAATTCCAAAATGGCAATATAACGTACGTTGGTTGACTTATTCATCTTGTTTAAAAAAAAGATTTTTTTTAGTGAATACATGTTCGTTTTGGATTCGACATTGATTCGATGAAAAAATGCATTTGCGGACTGGATGAGGTTTCAATAGAACGTATGGAAGGAGCGTGTGACAGAATTGGACCCTGTCAAGATGAATGGATCTTTCTTCCTTTCCGTATATCTTTCGATTTCATCTCATCGCGGTAATTTCAAAAAGGAGAACTTTCTCCGAACACATTGAGCCCCAAGTTCCAAATGCCCATTCACTCCTACGCCATGTTCCACCCCATGTCTAGACGGTATTCATTTATCAAGGCACCTCTACAAAGGAACTGGTGATCAAGAACAAAGTGAAGCGTCCTTAAATGGAACAATGTCAGCAATATACGTTCCAACCGATTCTGTTCGTCTATTTTCGCTTAGAGCATGGACATTTTTTGAGTATTTTGCCAACTCCCATCATCCAATGAAGAGAAGCCCTAGGGTGGTGCAGCACAAAACGAATCCCAAGGACTGGCTTGCACCTTGTACATTTTGCCTCCAACATGTCAAGATTTCATTCAATTCATGGCTGCTGACTGTGGAATAATGTCAAAGCTGATGGCTTAGAAAATGGAGCTAAAATATTCAGAAGATCTCCTTGTCAAGAGACGTGGAAATTTGCGGGAGGAGGGAACCAACCTCTGGCTCCTTCGTTTCGTTTCGGCAGCGTGAGAAGATGCCACAGAGAAGGCAAGCAAGTTCCTCGTTGAGAAGTTTCAAATTATCATTACAATTTTGAGAAGCCATTTCACCCGGAAAAGTTTGGGATTTCGAGAAAATAGCGCTCAACCATGTCAGGTTTGAGGTTTTTAGGATCGAGGTGGAACAGTCAGCCTTGAAATGAAAGTGGGGGGGACACAGATCATATCTCTCTGTTCATAGCAGCTAACACGGCTGGAACTGCGCTCTGCTTGGCTGAGCATGATCCTCTTAGAATGTGGGTCATGTAGCAACTGAACATGCTTAATTGAAAGGGGGGATTAATGTGCTCCCATAGTTTTCCACTATGAATGTCACCCTTGGGACTTCTCTCGACTCGCCCCCATCCTCCTCCATTCCAGTCAGACAATGAATCACGGTCACAGAGGCCATTATTGTAATTTGTCCACTCAAGATAGATTACCAGGTGTCATTCGATAAGCGAGAATCCGCGGCCTTCAACAGCGTAATATGCAAGTGTGACGAGCCTCTTTGATGAGTTGGAACCGGGGAAAAGGGGGCTCTTCAAACGTAGAATGTGAGCGCTTCCGACAACGAAAAACTTTTACATTGATCCATTAAGGACTTTTATTCCAGAGGGGAAGAACGAGCCAAAGACAGCCCAAAGCACTAGAGGCGAAGGCAAGAAGAAAATGCACCAATCTCGCCATTCCCTCACTGAGCTTCCAATTGACAGACGGACGGACCGACGCATACTTCACGGACAGAATGGAATTGGGTGAGTTGGCCGACTCCATCTTCCTCATGAGATTCCACCGAGATGGCCTTTTTGCCAAGTTGTAGACGTACAAATCGGCAGCAAAAGGCATCTGATGTACCCGAGTGCATCCTTAGTTCATCATCAGTGAAATAGAATTACCCGACCCATGAAGACAAATCCGAAGGGACGGACCGCGGCTTGCCTGGCCCTAAAATTCAGGTCCGTAGATCGTTGGCCCTGATTCAGGGTTCAAACCCAGCACACGGAATGCATTTCGTTCGAAAATAGTTCCGCGAAATATGGCGGAAGAAGGTCGAGAACCTGTCTCAATAGTTGGAATGGTCATTGCAACAGAATTGGGGAGGCTTTCAAGCATGAAGAAGCCCAATGGCAAAAGCAGCTATGATGCATGATGCCTTCTCGGAGGGACTAAGTAGACGAGGACCGACTGGGTAAGTATGGTATTTGAATCAGGTTGGAGCTTCAAAAGTGTAAAAGGAAGCCTCGTCTCACAAAAGTTTCCAGCGCCTTGTCAAGGTCTGTGGTGACCGACGTAGTGGTGGCCAAATCCGGGGACCTCCAAGCCCGACCCATCTACCTTGATGAACATCATTTAAGATAAAAAGAATTTGCTTGTGCACTACTCTCTCCGTTGCACTTCACGGAGATGAGCTGCCCACTGATGAACATTGTTCCATGCCTATGGAATGGCTAGGGGATGAGTAGTAGTAGTAGTAGTAGAAGTAGAGTATAGTGCAATACAGCAAATGCATCTAAACGGCATTAAATGAGCAACGAGATGAGGCCTGGTGGCTGACTTCGGCAAGCCCCATTGCGGCATAGCTTGATAAACTTTTTTCCGTTGAAGGCCACACTCTCTCCATCGAGGTTATGGCACTCTCTGCTTCTTTGGTAGTGAAGGTCTGCCAATCTTGCTCATATTCCTAGCTGTGATAGATTTGGCGGCAATTTCCTCAATGCACCCAGGTGTGAAACCATTTGCAAGTGGAGTTTGGGTATTTTGGGTTGTTCTAGCCCATAGGAACCGGTGAGACGATTCCTTTATTTAGGGCCATAGAATATGCCAACGTCAGTGCAAGAGATCTAAATTGCAAACGAAAGCCTTTTAACGCTTATTTTTCCTCCTTCATATATGTTGGGCATCTTTAACCACATTTACCGAAAGAGGTCAATTTTTGGAGGTTTAAACGATCCTTCACTCCTCCAATGACGAACGACTTTGTCAAGTCAATGTCGAAATTCGGTTTGATACAAATGGATCGGTTGAGCACGTGATGCAAAGTCAACCATGTGTGCCATTCACTCCAACAAAGTGACAACTCTTGTACTTGGGTCTGCCTTGTCGTGGCATGTTGGCTTTCCCACCCAATTTTCGAGAGCTCCTTAGATGAGCGAGAATGGATGTTTGGGAGGAAACAACATGGCTTTTGTTCGAAGTAATTGAGGCCAGATTGGTTTCGCCCAAGTCAGCAGGAATAAGCCCCCTCTTATCGTAAGGGAATTCCTCATTTGTGGTCAGTGTGTCTAAGTAGGAACTAGTTATTGAGGTGACTAAAAAGGCTCTCTCTCTCTCTTAAAGTAGCTACGTAGCTCCCCAATTAATCTTTGAGTTTTGCCCCTCTTTAACTACCAACAGGATTTTGGACATGGAAAAAGGAAGGCGAAAATCGCTTTCATGCTCACGTTCTCTATCACACTGCAGCCGTGGTCTTGTCCTTCGTCTTCAGTTTTTGGCAAAGTTTTAAGGATTTCTTGCAAAGTTTCATTCCTTTCTTACCCGTCAATTAAGGGGACTTCTTTGAGCAATTTGGTGATGGCTGCTTGCTGTAAGGCTGGCGAGTTGAGCAGGTCGTCAGTGGACTTGGAGCTCCCTGAGAATCCAAATAAAAATCCGAGGAAAATGAACAAGGCGATGAACATCAACAAAAACCAATGCTGACGCCGAAGTGGCAACCCTGAAAGAACAACAAAAAGCGCACATCTTAAAGCTTGGATCGATCCATGGCGAACCACAAAGTCTCCCCCCCCTTTGCCTATATGTGCAGGAAGTTTGCAATGGTGCACACAGCCGTGCTGTTTATGTGGAAAATATGCAGGATAAAAGCCTTATTCAATTGGCGAACGTACATATTGTTGGAGGACCGAAATGCAGGGATGGAGAATTGAGTTTGAGTGAGTTCATGCCATTTTCTGTTACTTTCTCATCAAAAGTATTATTTCTTGTTGACCAGGTATCTAATTAAGGTCCCAAAACTTGATAACCAAAAAAAGACAAATTATTGCCCACCCACAAAACGGGTGGACAAAACAAGCACAGTTTCATTTGAAACAGGCAATAGTTGATTATTGTCAAAAATCACTTCAACCAGTTAAATCTGGTGAATCTTTGTGGTTCATTTCTCTCCACTTAATCACTTGAACATCACTATGAAACAATCAATAAAGATTGTTTGGTTTGCAGTGATTGTAACTGTCAATTGGGATTGGATGAAAATGGGGTAAAACTGGTAACTGGGTAAGTGACTTAAGCACAAAAGTATTTGCCCATCATCATGCAAAATTTAGAAGCTCAATGAGACCAAGTGCTACCTTGGTTTTATTTTCTTAGGGTTTGTAACCGTAGCATTTTAATAGGGTGGGCTTTTCTTCAACCTAAAACCCAACACTTAATATTAAATGTAGAGCTAGGTAAATAATCAGGGGCAAATAAGGTATTCCTGTCTTGAATTAATTCTTTCATATCAATGCACAAACGTTGCCACAGAAATACTTGAGCAGAGAAATAACTTCATCTTTTACATTTCAAAAGGTTAGTAAGAGTTTAGAGCATAGGAATTTGAAATATAAAGGATAACACTATGAAACAATATTTAAGTAATGTTTTCGTCACAACCACTTTTCACTACTACATTTCTAACATTTGCCATCCCTGCGGGAATGCGTGCCTGAGGAATAGCATAGAATGAGGACGAGAGAGCCGCGACTCCAATCAAAGTCCACTCAGGCCTGGACCTTTTCTTTAGGCATGTACTGCAATGGCCCAATGGAGAGTGAAGTTTTTTCATACAAGCCTCACGGAATGTAAACCGTACATAAACAACCTGAAAGCGGTTATTTACATCAACCCAGAAGGCTTTTCTCAGCCCCAAACAAGTTGGTAATCCTTGAGAGCGCAGTCAGCCGACTGACTGCATAAATCAATTTGGGAGGGGCGCTAAGCCTCTAAAAAATACTTAACGCTTCCATAATCAATCTTTCATCGACGACCACGATCTGGGTGATCTTGACAGGTAATGAAATTGGAACCAACTGATCGTCAATGGTTCACCTCCCAGTCTCTCCCTCACTTGAAATGGCCTCCCAAGGCCGTGATGACAATTTTATTCCTTTCGCAAATATTGCCTTGGCGTGTGGCACACCTTCTTTTTCTTACTCGCTCGTCCATATGTCAGTTGTCAAACGTTGGGAGAATATTGAAAAAGAAAATATTTTCCTTTTACCTTACTCGAAATTGAACAAATACGCGAGGTAGCTCCGTCCCCCTCGTTTTTTCAACGTTGGAAGCAAGATCACATACATGACTGTAACTGCATAATCCGTGGAAATCAAATTGAATTTAATCCATTGTAAACCTGCACTACCGGGAACAAAACGTCAAGAAGTAAACCTGGTGATATTCGCGCGTCAAAAACACTCAACAGGGATCTTAGAATGTTTTATTTCTTGCACAAAGCATAACCTGGACCAAATGCATTTGTGCACTTCCATTCCTCCATTCAGTTTTGGGCACAGCTTCACCAATGGTGGCGAAAGAGGCCCTTATTGAAGTCATCGTCGTCGTTTGATCAGTTCCAATGTCCTTCTGTCACCCAGAGGATGATTTATCTCCGTATCCATATGGTGTGCTGCCCATCCAAAAGAGGGATGAAACCCATTTCCACTCATACAACAGTTAGAATTCCGGCACGGGATTGTCCTCGCATAAATAAATGGCTTTCGGCTTGGTCAATGGACAATGTTGGACAATGACCCCGATGATCCCCGTTGTGGATTGTTTTGACCAGGCCATCTGGACGAAATATGGGCCATTGTCTATCTCTTCTTTTTTCGTGCATTGAAGACAGCCGAACTTGGCTTAGATCAACGGAGTATCCAGCTTAATCTTGCCCTTAGGGAGGTGAAGCAAGCAAGATCAGAGTAGATAAGATCAAGTCCCATAGATAGATGGATGGATGGATGATACTTGGCTGACATCTCTGCCGCTTTCCACCACCCAAGCTTGATGCTTGCTTGCTTGTAAAGAGGAGGAAGATCAGGCGGAGTTGGGGAAAGTAACATGATTATCTCCTCAAGATCCGAGCCTCTGATGTCCTTTGAAAGAAATCAAGAGTCAGAAGTTTCATGAAACCTCAGCAACGCTAAAACTTCCAACTTTTTCTCTAAGCGCCGGAATGGCCAAAAGGCTGGCTGTTAGGCCATAGCGTCGCCAGATAGTTGGTGGGTTGGTTTCCTCTCGACTAAGATTCTCCAATTTAGTAGTGGTTGGCTCCTGAACGAGAATGGGTGCGTGCGCTTGCCTCCTCGATTCGCTCATGACCAGACAGACAGTCGACAGTCTTCTCTCAGCATCTGCTTCACTAGTCCCTCTCACACACACATACACTCCCAACCATCCACCACTAACTCACTCACTCACCCAATGCTCAATTGTTGGTGAGGGAAGAGCCTTATCTCCCTTAGGAGCCAAGACGAATTTGTTCCAACTAACAAGGTCATCTTTTCTCTTTTGTCAGAGGAGCAAAACTGACGACGACTTACCACAGTGCTCTGCAATCCATGGCCAGATGACAGCCTGCTATAACCTACAACCTTATTTGTGGGAGGATAGAAAAGAAGGCCGGGGGGCTGCTTCCTGTTGGGTGAAAGCATGATCGAAACTGAGGCCGGTGGGGGAAATGGCGGTTTCACATCACATTATCGACGAAACTACGATTACGAGGGTCATACCGTCGGAATGGGTATTGATCGACGTGATTTCTTCGAGTCTGCTCGGGTTTCGTAGACATGAAGATAGATTTCAGAGCAAGTGATAGGTTAATAGTTTGGATTCGATTCATTTTGCGTAGGGTAGGATTTGATAGTTGTATCGTGAATGCCGGCAAAACTAATTAAGTAGGTTTTAGGGAAAAATCATCTCAAAACTGATTCCTCATATCCAAAAAGTAATATAACCACTATCAGGTTGCTGCCTTTTTAAACCTTTTATGCTCAAATACAAAGCATGACGTTTAATTGAGCTGGAGAAGTCATTTTAAGTTCCAAAAAACATCTGAGACCAGTTTTGAGGTGATGAGACAATGCCACATGTGTAATCGAGTTCTGTTAACTAGGTCACGGGCCAAAAATTGATAAAATGCCACTTGAGACACCCTCGGAAATAATTTCTGAATATTTTCCTATACACGACTGTTGGGCATACTTAGATTGATAACGGTTTAAACTATTTGTGAAATCTATTTTGCCGTTCAATTTTCAAAGACCATTTTTGAAGGACAAAGCCGGACTTTTGTTAACCCAAATTACAACAAATGCTCAATAGATTTGGTCATTATTTCTGGTACATAAGAAAATTCAGAAAATGGGTTTATAAGCATGTTTTAAGCGACATCATATCAATTTTTGGCTCGTGACCTAATTAACAGAACTCGATTACAAATGCGGCAAACTGGTCTCAAATGTTTTTGGAACTTTAAAAGGACTTCTCCAGCTTTTTTAAACGCCGAGAAAGTTATATACAATGAGGAATGAATGATTTTATATCATGAATTTCTTTCCCTCTTCCTAAAGCACCCTCGCAAGAATCAAGCGGAATCTGGAATCTGGCGAACAAGTTACCACAGTTTAAGTTTGCTCCAATCAAGGCCATCTCCTAGTTTGATCCCAATCGAGAACTTCTTTGTTGTTCTTCTTCTTCTGTATCCTCTCGAAAGAAGTACCTTCGATGAAAAGCGAGTTCCATGTAGGCGATCAATGGCTCTGATTCCAAAGATATTTTTATCCATCGCTCAAGTTCCTCTCAATAGACTAGTTGCCGATCTTGACTCTTGGCTCGCTTCTCAGTCTGGCCTTTTATGCAAGACCTTGATGACTCATTGCAACGGTTTTGAATGCCAGAAGTGCTCAAATAGGAGGAGAGAGAGAGACTCAATGGCTTGTAAAGGAAAAAAGAATGTCTTTACTCAGCATGCTGTCTTTTTAATATTCCAAGCTCTGTTTGTTTGCTCTGTTTTTTGGCATACTTTCCAAAGTTTGTCTGCAAAGTGCCGAGCGGCTTCTGTAGTAGATTGAAAAGGTTTCACAGCCTTTACCTCGCTCTTTCTTGCGGCACCACTTGTACAAATGAAGGCATCATCAATGTCAGTTTGATTAGAGCACATTCTGGCGCAAAATCTTTCTTTCTAGCTCTTGTCCAATATGTGAAACCCGACGTGTCTTCAACCCATGATGTGGGAGGAATTCTTTCTTAGGTGCTCAAACAAATGTTTGTGGAGGGAAACCAAGTCAAAAGAAACCTTTTCCTCCTTCCTAATAATAGGCCCTCGTTCAGGAATTTCAATCTTACCTCTGAGCGTGTTGATCACGTTGGCCTTGGCACGGATCAAGGTCGGCAAAATGGCCGATAGCACGTTGGTAGTTGCACTTGTGTTGGCAAGGCCGTTATGGAATCCATTGACGTGATGAGCTTGGGATCCCGGATGACTTTCCTTCAACATGGGATGGGTTGAGGTCAAGCTTTTGGAACTGCCATTCAAGCCCACACAACCAGAGGCGGCACCAAAGTCTTGACGGAGGGATTTATCGCTGAATATGGGCTGAAAAAAAGAAGTTTTCTTTAGCTATTTTTTAACATCTTCGTGTAATGGGGAGACGATCTTTTGTTCTTGGTTGAAGGTCAACGCCAAAAGTAGGTTAGATGGCCATAGAATTTATTAAATTATACCCTATCCCAGAGGCCTCTCTTCGGGAACTTGCTCAACTTGGTCGGAGTAGTTTTTTAAGGGATGGCCAAATTACCACCTGGTTGTAGGTGAAGTGTACGTGACTTTTTTACGAGCCAATACGAAGGCCGTGAACGGATTTTAGGGTCGAGAATCTTTAGCTTCGGTTTATAGGAAGGATTAAACCGTCAGGCTTTCCTATTGTTTTCGTATTTAAACGGACTTCCGTGTTTGTGCGACAGTATGTTCCATTGAATTTTGAGTGAAAGAAATGGACCCTAAGGAACAGATGTGCGCTGAAGGTCCCAAAATAACGTTGCACCAGAAAGCGTTTGAGATTCTAAACAAGTCCGCGGAAAAAGGAAAGGCCAAAGAGAGAATAGGTGAATGAAGTCAGAGGTGCAATGGCCTCAATCGAGATCAGCAATACAGTAATCAAGGCGTTGCGGCAAGGAAGGCATTTTGAGGGCAGTTTTTGCAAAGGAGCAACTTTTTGTCGACCTAAGATCAAAGTTGCCTACCGAAATGAGGTCCCTCGTAATCAAAGAGCCAGGCTCTTTTTTCAAGTTTCTTCAAACTGAAAAAAGGCTGTGGCTCAGGTTAAGGCTGTGCCAATGAGCATGTGTCCTGAATATCTAGCGAACACAGGATGGGCGCTTCACGATATGCAGATGCGGTAAACGAGGTACGCTATATTTCTTCGTTCCATGAAATATCTTCATATGAATCATTAGGGTTTCGGAGTGCAGCCTTGGCCTCAAGAGCCCTTAGGCCGAAGACTGTCTTCCATACGATCCTGGTTGCTTGAAAATGAGATACCACTCACGCCCTTGGGCAAATCACGGACACATGCACAAGACAATTGACCAACGAGGAAAAAATTCGACGTGAGCAAAAGTTCCTTTGAATTCTTGTGGAAGTTTTTGAGAATCGGGTCGAAATTCATCGACATTTTTTCTCAAATGACAGGAAAGAAAAATTGACTGCAAGTAGTTCCATTAAGCAATTTACTTTTTTCAGTCAGTTTAGTCATGTTGATACTGTCAAGCAAGAGGAGAAAACCACATTGTATAGGTTTTATGTTGTTCCGTTAAAAAGTCTGCCAGAATGCGATGAGAAGACATCATAAATCGCCAAAAGCTGTTTACTTGTTTGCCCAAGTTTGGAGGCCATATGGCCTCACAGTTAATCACAACTACTTACAATTTACTCTCAAGAGAAGGATAAGTTGGGAAAACTTCTGTCCAAGTTAGATTTGCCATGGAGTAAGTAAAATTGGTTTAGTGATGATACGGCTCGCGAGCCGAAGGACCGACAAGTCGAGTTTTTCAGTCATTTTGAGTACTTCCAAATTGAAACGAAAACCTCTTAAACGTAAAGTGTATTGCTTCTTTTAATTTACCAACACAATCATCCAGACTTTATCAAGCGCAACAAATTTTACTTGACCTTGGAAGAAATCATGTTCAAATTCTAAAAAAATATGCAAGAAGAATTATTTTAGTTGTTTGCACCCCAATTTTCCATTTTTAAAATGAAAGTGTCGATGAAATACAAGACAAGGAGGGAAGGAGGGAATTCATTCATTACTTTCTTGAATTTATGAACGTGAGAAAAGGTTAAAAAATATTAGGGACATGACTTAGTTGGAAACAACGATGTCGCGACATTAGTTTTCAGGTTGAGAAAAATCAACATCCCTAAATTGGTCCAATACTTTTGTTCCAAGTTCCATGTAGCCATTTTGCGTGTAAAGCGAAATTAGTTGCTGCACGCTTTGTACTTTTGTACTTGCCAATGAAATAGCTTTCAAATAAGCTTTTTCCTATCACGAGCAGAGTAATTTAGATGGTCCGAGACCCTAATTCCAAATCCAGCCCAGATTTACTAGGATTTATAAACCCCACAAGTCTGGACGGTTGCATTAAAGGATCTGGAAAATAATTACGTCTGAAAGAATGCTTCTTCGAATTTCAAAATTCCAAAGACTCCATGAAGAAAGTTTCTTGCCTTTAAAATGGACAAGGCTTGCATCCAATTCAGTACTAGCTGTAATCAAACAAAGGGTGTGATGTTTTCTTCAAAAATAATGTGAAACAGTCTTGTTATTTTCAAGCCGATGGTGCCAAAAGATGTTTGAATTATCGCCACTTAATTTCATTCACTGCCATTTGGAAAGTAAACCCCAGACTGCCACGATTTCAAGATTTTTCCCCGTTTCTCTACGGTTGAGAATTTCAGATTTGGTCATAAAGATTATTTCTCGTTTTTTAGGTCACGAATTTTCATTACTACTGAGTTTTCCACACTGACATTTTTGCCACTTTCTTTCGCACTGCATTTTTAAATTTTCCACTGCCGTCGAATTTTCCAAAAAGCGGCAGGAAAAACTGTCACGTGGCATCGCTAAATTTTAAATTGATGATAATTATCAAGAATGAATTTACCGTCCACTCTTTTTTATAAGTTTAAAAGAATGACGAGAATTAATGCCAACGATCGAAGACTCAATCAATACATAAGGGTTGTTCAAAAGGAAATTAATTTACTTTAATCCTTTTGCTTCAAGCGCAGACCTTCAAAACTTTGGATTCTTTTCAATTTCATGTAGATCAGTCCAAGTGTCTAACTCCTTTGCCGCATTGCCCTAATTAAAAAGACATGATATTCACACTGCAAGTCCAAAGAAGGCTTGACATGACATTTCGTACTTTCTTGTTCCACTTTTGGACCACTTCAATTTCCATTTTGTTTCTGTTCAACATGTAACGAACGTTAACACATGGGGGGGGGGGCCTGACCTGGAAATTATGATTTGGTTTTACGCTAAAAAAATATCAATTTCTCAATTCGCCAAATTTAAAGTCAAGAAGGGCTTCGACATTCGTTAAAGTGATCTGATCCATGATCCATCAAAGTTAATCTGTGACTTAGAATGACCACCTTTGGCATTGTCAATAGCATAAATATGTACGCGTACACTGCAACACCAAGACTCTTTTCATTAGCTCTGGGATTTTTTTCGTATGGAGCTAATTCTAGCTTCCTATTTCCGACCCAAATCATGCCTCAAGAACCATTAGACATTGTCTAAACACTAAGGAAACTTGTCCTCTTTAGTACAAAAGGAGCCATTCTCATCAAACAGAGAGCTAAAGGAAGATGAAGACTCCATGGTGGAGAATCTTGTCCACTTGAGTAAACATTGTTTCGTTATAATGTATCGGACGTGGCATTTCGGAAACTTCTTGAAGCACATGGAAACTACATTGCTTTCAAGCTAGTGGCGAAAGTAATCTGATCCTCTTGGAGTGTTGTTGGATTTGCTATTTCGAGAAACTGGTCCTTGGAGGGAGCTCAAAACAGCTACCAATTGGGTGAATGTGTATTTGCAACGACCATGGTATATTTCTTCTGAACTAGAACCCCCAAAACAATTACACGATGTTTTGGCTCTTTATTTGCCCTCCAAAATTCATTCGAACCCGGAAGGCATTTTCATGTCAGGGTCTCATCGTGAAAACAAGGGTTAATCAAGGACATTTATGTGATTACTGCTCTTGAACGTGGAACAACCCAGATGTCTTGATAGCATTGCAGGCCTAGAATAATCTAATCGTCAACAATCATAATGATGGAACAAGAGGTTGGGCTAAAATTTGTGAGCCCTAAAAAGGGTTCGAAACAAGGTCATAATTAGGACCCAGATTGGTTTTGTTGTAGAGCAGAAATCCCAGACGTTTCAGTGTAGGGTCAGCTGATGCTTGACGAGCGTGATCGTCAGCTGACATTACTCCTTGAAACGTCTACAAATTCTGTTCCACAACAAAACCATTCCGGGCCCTAGTTGTGTATCCAAGCACAACATTTTGTTGGTTTTTTCAAGACATGAGGTGCGTAAACAAATGAGCTTCTAGCTGAATCGGCAGAGATGAGGGTGATGATGGGAGGAGTTGGGCAACTACTTCTTGTTCCTGTTCCTTTGAGTCGATGTATTGGGTGATCAATCAAGGCCTACCCAAGGCATCCCCTGTGCTTGCTTACTCGTTGATGTTGAACATTGGTTATGCAGAGCAACGATCAGCCAACTCTGTTGGTTTTTGGAGTCCACGACAGATTGGTGCATTATCCTGGCTCCACAAACGACCTGACAAAAACAAGAAAGTTGCAACCGCATGGCAATCTCGCACGGACTTCCTCTTTGATTACGTGACTTTTGGGAGGAGGATGACTATGATCTTGAACACACTGAAAATGTTTCATGTTCACCAAATATGGCCTCCAGTTTCCATTCAATCCAGTTGAAAGAATCAATGGCAATTGAAGCGAGTAAAAGGGTTCGTGTTCCATGCTTACCGACCATCGTTTTACCCTAAGCCTTTCGTGGTCGCTCCTTGAATGTCGTTCATTTGGCCTACTTCTCAATACTTTTTTCAAATCTTCTTACAAGGACTTAAAATCTGATATCAAAACCTCTTTGACGGGTGGCTGGCTCTTTGAAAAAAAGGACCCTCTTGAGTCAACAAGGGGACCGCAAGAGTTCGCCAAAGCGAAGAAGACAGCTTTGCCCTTGCAGGAACGGCCTTCTTCTTCTTTCAGCTTGGCTAACCCGAGAACTTCGGTAGGTAAAATGGACACTATTTGCTTCTATTTTGTTACTGGTTATTTGATGGTCTCATTTTAAATTTTAACCAAAGTTGAACGTACTGTGAACTAGATGCTTTCTTAAAGTGCTCCGATGTGTAATTCGTTCCGTGTTTACAGCTTCTGGTATATTTGGAACGGAAATTCAATATGTCAACAACGGAAGCGTTTCTTCAGATTTGGCATATTGTTCAACATCCTTCTTATATTTCAAAAGGCCACTCAAAAATAACTCGGCGAGAAAAAAATTAGGCCCTTTCTTTAATTTCACTTATGGCTTTTAGGGCAAACTATTCCCTAATCATAGAAGAGTCCATTGGACTCTCGTTGTCCTTTGTAGTTAAGAAACAGGCGATGACGATCTTCCCCTTTTTCCTTTCGGGATTTAGTATTTCACAGGGGACAGAGAGTGAGTATGGTAGGGATTTTTGACTATTCCAAATGTAATACGTCAGCAAACATGAGACTGTTCCAAGACTTGCCAAGTTTTTTTTTCATTGATATAAAAGCGACCTAAACCATGGGTCACAGAAGCCCGTTTGCCAAGTCTGATGACAACATTCAAGAGACATTCATTTTGGAACCCCCGATTTTGAAGAGAGGAATGGGTGCGACCTCCCCCAAAGAAAACATAAAAGCCCAGTCCAGACCAGGTCTTCTGAAAAGCTCATCTTCGTATGCAGAGAATTGTCCCGGGGTTCATTCAGTGTGGGTAATAAAACGGGACTGGCCAAGAAAGGAAAGTGAATGTTGGAAACAATAAAATTGTGGACCAGAAGAGCCTCAATCTTAATGCTGGCTCATTTCCTTACATTGATATCAGGCGTTCCAACTTTGCAGGGTTTCTTTCTCCAAGCTTATTTCATGAGTATGTCTTGTATCTAGTGCATTTCAGAAAAGATTCAAGGTAATCGCGTTCCATGACTAAGCAAAACAGTTCTTAACAAAATGCAGGTCCTTTCAAAAAAGATTCCAATCACGTAGTGGTTTGTGTTGCTCGTGAGTCCTCTGCTTTGACTTTAAAGTTTGTTGTCCTCTTTTTAGAGTAAAAAGAGTTTTCAAGGTTGTTTTGAGTAGCTCCCAATTCCACTTTTAATCTCAGTCGACCAACTTTTGGTCACGAATTGACATTTAACACGATCAGATTGAATTTTGGAGCACTCGGTTTTGCACCACTCGGGATTTGGTCCAAAGGCTATCTATCCTCTCTCTGCATTTCAATCCAAATGATTACATTGAATCTGGATTTAATTTAGGTCAAGTAATGAGCCATGCTTTTGGTCTGTCGGTTTTTTTTGGTGAATGGACTCAATCTAATCAACTTGATCGCATCCCTTTTTGCCACTTTCATCCCTCGTTAGAGAAGCTTTGTTCCGCCAATCTAAGCGGAAACTAGGAATTGCCCATGAATGGAAACCCTATTGTGCTTCATGGTTTATTGGAACACCTCATGGGGAGGGCGAACAAAATACAAATAGAGAACGCGAAAGAGCTAGAGAGTCAGTCAAGTGTAGTAGGTAGAGGTAGTGCCCCCGAAATGAAATAAAGGGCGTGTGCCTGTTTTCCCTCGAGACTTCAGTCTCCGAAGGGTGGATTAGTTTTGGGAGGGAAAATAATTGGATCAAACATTCGTTCCAAGGGAGCTCAACCACTGAGGATTTCAAATGGTCAAAATTGGCCCATTGGCCTTTTCCAAATACAAGTCAGTATTGTAAGCTGTAGACCGAAAAGACCGGGTAATGAATAGGGTTGAGGTGGTGCCAAGATGCTTTCTGTTTCGAGACTTATGGTGCCAAAGGTGACTTCAAGAGAGTGTCTAGATTGATGGACGACTTTCACATGCTTGATAAATACGACAAGAGCAGGAAATTTCAATGAATAACTTAGAGTCAGGCAAATGCATGAACTTGGCTCCCAACTCCATCTTTTTGAAGGACCCCTCAAATGCAAGATCGAAGATGCTGCGCGCTTATTCCTCCTATCTGGATCTGGTTCCACTTTCACCTCGATTGGAACATGAGCAGGCAAAGCTACTCCGACTCCGCTCTTGGATGGATGAAAGAGATCAAGGGAGGAAAAATGTGGCAGTTCGACTTCGAGAATATTCAATTGATCGAATTTGAACCACAGAGTGGAACCCGAGATATATATATGACTTTACGTGTTTGAATCACCTCTCACGAGGACAGCACTCGCAACCAAAGCGGTAAAGGTGAGAGTGGGAAATGTGAACCGAATATGGAATCAATCATTAGGGCATGAAACGTCTTTCTTTGACCTTGAGTCTTCTCCGACATATGCATATCTCGTTTCAGCACCGATTCGACCTTGTTGGGGAAATGGCTTCTAGGTTCTGGAACGCCGGTCAGTCATAATATTCAAATGAGCTTGTTCTATACTACCCAACAGAACATGCACAGTACAATGAAGAGCCTAGTAGCCCATTGAAATGAGAAGGAGAAAGAGAGCGCATTGTTTGCAAGTTCCCGAGGAAGAATGGTCGGTCTTCAGTTGTGTGTTAAGGTTGTCGAGAGTCTTTGCCAAGTCAAGCCGCGTGAAAAATGATCCTAGGCAAGAAAACAAAAAGGTTTTTGAGTCCTGCTCCTTCTTCCAACTAGCGAACCTCGACAGAAGTGTTCCAGATGGGGAATTGAGGTGCCCAACAAAACATGCAAAAATGTGTGACGGAATCAAGCCTTGCCCCTCCTATAACAGGAGACAGTGACTTAAGTAGCCACTTTTCCTCGTGGCCATGGCAAATTTTTTTTGGAAGCGCTTTGGAAAATAAGAATGCCTCGGTAATTCTATCCCAAAAAGAGGAGATAGAGATCTCTGGTCGTGACAGATTCGTCTTCTATATTTTTCAGGTCAAGTCGAGAGAACGTGAAAAGAAGCCTTTCATTCCCACTTCGGGTGTCCTTTACTCAGTTTGAGGATCCTCAGATCTCTCGACGCGGACAAGTTTATGACCTCATTTTGTCGATGAGAACACCTTCAATCCCGGCCATGCAACATGTATTAGATGGACGATCACGACCAGAACTTGTCCATTTTCGTGCCCGGTCTTTCTAGGAATCGATCTGAGATCGGACGAACCTCAAGAGGAAGTGCCAAACTTCACAAGAAGCTAAATGAGTCCAAATTCGCTTGGGATAAGTGTCCAGATAATCGAGGATTGGGTGCTACATATATTGATTGTGAAGGGGCGTTGTTGGTTGGCACATGGCTATGCTGATGACCCGACAATGATTCATTAGAACTCCATCAAGATATTTCCAGTGTGGCATCTAAGCAACTGGCACTTTTAAAAAGTCTTTGCAGCTCACCATCCCTTCACATGAAAATTAAGTAAATGGATGCTGACGGCGTCACTGAGCATCAGAGTTACGAAATAATCTCCCCAATAATCACCATGTCTCCATAACACGATGACTGTTGTAAATCATAGATTGAGAGTAAGTGAGAATGGATGTCAATATTTACAGTGCCGAACCACGAGGGAGTTCCTTGGAGGAGGTGGTGCCGGCAGTGCGAGTGCCAAGCCAACAAGATCGCCTATGTTCATTCTTTCTTCCTCTTAGCCTGACAAATGATCATCAACAACGAGTAGGATCTTGAGGAATATACTTTGTACGTCTTGGTACGTTCGTAGTGTATCAATATAAGAAAGATAATGGTCGGTCCTACTGGTACAAGTAGTGTTCAAAACCACTAGGTCCCGAACAATGTGTGATGAACGAGCCTTTATTAAGAAGTGCTACTTTTGGGGGCCTTACGTTCTTTCTCGTGGTCCTCCCACTTCGACCAAAATCCCTAGCTATTTTTAGATTGTCATCCTTCCGAGACGTCGCCTCCGGAAATGAATTCCAAAAGCAGACCCTACCTTGTAAATGGAATAGTCGTCCTCTACATCAAGATGCTCAATGGAGCATCGGCAACTCCGGGAGCCATGAGATGGGAGGTGGCGCTCATAATCAAGATCAGATTCGTAACTGTAGCTCTTGCTACTGTATCTTCGGCTTCGATGACGTCGAGTCGAACTGCTGATATCTGAGGCTCCAGCCAGGCCCCCGAAATCTCTCATTAAGGTGGTATGGTGAGAATGAGATCGACTTCGGGAGTCCCAACTGGGACTCACGGCACGGCTTCCCTTGCTTCTGGGATGCCCTGCTAGTAGGGGGTGATGTGGAAGCGGGTGTCGCTCGATTTCAGCCTCCACGTGGTAGCTGCTGTCACGCCTCCGACGTTCACTGGATGGCAGAGAAGCGTAACCAGTGAGATTCTGGGAGGCTCGGGCGCTTGACTTGGTGGAACGATGATCCCATGTGTGGGAACTTGGTGCTGCAGCAACAGGGACTTCCAAGACGGTTTCTTGATTGCCACTGTCAGTGGGGGATGGGCTGTGACAGGTACATGGAGGGGAAGGGAGGGGTCCGTAACTGGATTTACGTTTGGTGGATGAATGACTAGCTGAGTGAACAGTGCCATCTGGGAAGTCTCGGACCAGACTTGCCTCTTCCATATGTTGTCTGCGAGCATTCTCGGCGGTGCTCCACATGAGAATCTTTTCGACTGCATCCACAATATCTGATGACGAATCCCGCTTACTGGAGCTCCTTCGGACTACCTCTGATCGTGCAAGACTGGGATCCCGGGACTGGCGTCGATTTTCACGCATGCGATCCCCAGAGCAGGATTCTCGACGTCGTTTTTCACGTTCATGACGTTCTTCCCGTTCCAATTGTTTCTTTTGCTTCTGTAATGCTAAAATTTCTTCTTCCAAGCGTTTTTCCAATCGAAGCTGGAGTTTTTCTCTCCGTTCATTTTCGACATAGGCCCGTCGTTCTTTTTCTTTCTCGGCCATCACTCGAGCCCTCTGCTCTTTTTCAATAATTTCCATGGCCTTCCTCTCTTTTTCGGCCATTTCACGGGCAAATTTTTCTTTTTCGGCAATTTCACGAGCATTCCGTTCCCTTTCAAGCAAATCCTTGGCTTCTTTATCTTTAGTCGTTAATTCCCTTGCAAGCCGTTCTTTTAGTGCAAAATCTTGCTCCAATCGCTCTTTTTGAGCCATTTCCTGTGGAATTTGGTCCCTATCTTTATTATCAGGGGCCCTAAGTGGTTTATCCCTTTTCTCCTTGGCCTCTCGATGATGGTCTTGGGTTCTTTGGCCATCTAGTCCTCTTGATTTCTCACCTCGTCTTTGCTTTTCATCAACATGAATTTGTTCTCTACCCGTTTTCCCATCTCGATTCTCCTCCATGTTTCTGAAGTGTTGCTGTTGTTGATGATGGTGGTGATGGTGAGAGGCAGACATAGCAGGACCAGAAACGTAAGAAGTAGTTGAAATAGGAACAGACGAGACAGGGACCACAGAAATAGAAGGGGGTGTTGGCTCAACCAGCCTCTCCTTTTTCTCACTTAAATGCCTTTTCCGAAGTTCCCGTTCTTTCCTTTTACCATCCATCTCATGCCCGCTTCCAATGGGGCCAATTCCATCTATGGCTGATTTGACCCTTTCTTCCTCTTTTCTTATCTCTTCTGTAAACCAAGAAGGATGTCCATAATGGTCTTTGGACTTTTTATCATGCTCTAATTTCACATAATGTCCTGCTCCACCTTCAATGAAAGTCCCACCTTGAGGAGTTGTTCCATTAACCGGACCGCTGGCAACCATGGAACAGACTATCTCATTTGATTGACTTGGGTAGGCTTCAGAGGGGCCTTTACTCTTGCGCCTGGTGCCTTCGGATGAAACTGTTTGTTGCCTATTGCGGTCACTTCTAGGCTCTAGAGTAGTCCCTGGCGATGAAATAGCGCCACTGGCAGTAGCAGGACTAGCAGGACCACCGGTTGTGGTCGAACCAGCCATGGTATTAGCACCCAAGTTGATGGTTTCAGCAGAAGCCTCTCTTTCACTCCGCCGCCGTTCTCGTCTGTGTAGCCTTTCTTTTGATTTTCCTCGATAGTGTTGCTCAATTCTGTCGGAGGCTGAAGTCTTTGGTCGGCGTGTCATTTGCCTGTCACTTTGTGACTTTTCTTTGTGGTGTAGGTGGTGACCGATCATCTCATCAAGCATGGTTACGGCCGTTGCTGACTCAGGTAAGAAGTCAGTTCGTCGAAGCTCTTCCATGGGATGGAGCCTCTCATTTCGGGTTGGATGTTTTGAATCATGATGGCCACCAAAGATAGGCAAATCACGCTTCTCAGTAGAAAAGGTGGACGGAGGTCCAGGGCCTCCCACAAGCTGTTTCTTGAGCTTATCTGAGACAGCAGTGTCTCGCCTTGACTTCCTCTCTCGATGTGAGATTGCTTTTCGAGGGGATGCACCATGACCAGCCACATCATCTTCTTTGAGACCCAGTCGTTCCAAAATCTCCAGTCGATCTTGTTCCAATTGTCGTTGCTTTGCATAGAATTTATCACTGTCAAAAGCATCGGCAAGGGAGGCTTCAATTGGCTGAGTGTCATGGGTTTTGATTGAATGTCGCTTTTTGTGTTGAGGTGGGGTTGGAAGACTTGGATTGACGATGGGATTTGCTCTTCCGGCATGGTGCTTCGCTCTCACTGACATTTTTGGTGGTTTCTCACTTGGCTTTGGAGGCTCAGAAAGACCATCTGCGCTGCTGCTTCCGACTGCAGAGTGATGGTGCTTTTCCGTCAGGTTTCGAGGATCTTGAGGTGGTTCTTTGGGCCTAGTTTGATGACGAAAATCTCCATAGGCCGCAGAGAGGAGGACATTTGGAGGAATGAAATCTTTGGCACGAGCTTTGGCAGGTATGAGTTGGGGTGCAACCTCAGGGCGTCTATTCAATTGGTCAAAAGATTTAATTTGTTGTTGCTGGAAGGCTCGGAGCCAATCTGTCGTAGACGGGGTAGGAACTTGAGGCCGACCAGGTGGGGACAGAGGCAGTGTTCTAGAGGAATTAGGTGGCAGTGGATGATAAGGAGGAGGTGGTGGACTTACATGACGAGACAGATGTCTGAGCGTAGCAGACTTGCGTGCCACCGGAACATCAGGAGAACCGGGTCTGTTCCTCCTCTCTGACGAAGAAGCACTCTTGGAGCGGCGTCTATGTGCCAACTCCCTTTGCAGTTCATGGCGTAGTTGTTCTTGGTGCTGGGTCCAAGGCAAAGCAGCACCATGGTGTGGCAGCCCATGGACCTTTGGCTGTTCCTGTTGTTGTTGTTGATGTTGTTCTTGTTGATGCTGCAACAACTGTCGAAGAACCATTGGCTTGGACGGGACTGGTGGGGGTGGTCCTCGAGTGTCTTGAGCATGTGCTTGGGTAGCAAACCGCCGGGGAGGAGGAGGGTACGTATCACTCTCTGCAGACGGAACTCCTGACGTTCGGCTTTTCCGCCGGAGTGTTGAGGTGGGGTATGCCGACCCTTTAGGTTGGAGGGGAGCAGGTTTTGCTTTTCCTTGATGAGGTTCATCCTGCCAACCAGGTGGGGGCATCATCATTCATAAGTAACACTATGAGTTGGATCCCAATCGTTCAGATTGACGCATCCACCCATTCACAATCATTCAAGGAAGACTAATGAATTGCATTAACTTCGGCTCCTCAGGAACGACATTTTTTTCTTCACCGATTTCTGCAGTCGACAGTGCTCAAATATTGCAATCGGCCTGAGGATGATTTCTTTTCACTATGCCTCATGCATCATTGGAACATTAATCATCTCCCAAAGATGACTTTTTCATCAAGTTGATGAATGAGGATGGACCTCTTCTTCACTGACAATGTCCCAATAATCATGGTGAGATCATTTCATTCCCAAAAACTTGCCGTCTCATCAATCATTGCCAGACCCACAGGCAGGCCAAGTTCCAACATCATTCTAAACCCACAACGACGACCGAGAAGAACTCTACAATACATCTGAGACAACATCATCTTGATGAATACCGGCGCTTCAAGGTTCTTTTCTCACTGGAGGAACAATCTGAAACCCTCATTCAAACCATCCAGTCTCACTCTCACACTCATGGACACAAAGGACTGTTGACACAGACTGAGCACTCAACTCAAAAAATGAAACATGACCATGATTGATTGCACGGATCTTATCACTCTTTAAAAAGTGTTGCCAGCCTCACTTTCACTCTCTCTCGATCTTTCTCTCTCCCACTCCGGCAATCTAACCGAAAGCAGAATCTCTGGCTCGCTCTCTCCGTCCTCTACCAGTTCTCATGGTCTACTGACCCCCTTCCTTATTCGAAGTTCGAGGTCCACAACGGCGAGTCTCTCCCTCTCCTCTCGGTCTCCAGCCTCTTGACAAAACTTACTTTCGATCGAAGGTTTAAGGCCTCCGAAGAGAAAGAGAGAGAGAAGAAGAAGAAGAGAGGTGGGAGAAGAGAAGAGAAGACCAAAGAGGAAAAACAGCTTGGAAGTCGCAACACGCGACTCACGGCGAAGACGACCGACCGAGAACGAGGATGGACCGCGGAGCAGACCAACTACGACAGCTACCCACATCGTTTGTTTAGTTTTCTGTCGTAGTTCGATCTCACTCGGAGAGAGGGTGCTACTTGCGGCCGTGACTGAATTTCCTCGTATGGAGACGAAAGGGAGGAAGGAAGGAAGGAGAAAAGAGAAGCCAAAAGGCCTCCAAAGATAGGACCAAAGCCAGAGCTACGACGGGTTCTGCATAAAGAGTCACTCTCACAACAACATCAATTGGAAATGCCTTGAGAGAACTGATCAAAGTCGACATATTCCGCTGGACTCTCCAAGCTGGGACTATTACATTAAATGGTATTTTTGGTCGGCCCTAGTGAGCCGCGACTAAGTTGGCCCAAGAGACGAAACAATGTTTCTCTGGTCATAATCGCTACTCACTTTAGGTTCAACGAGATTTTTTCCATTTCAAATCTCCGCCCATAAATGATCCAAGCAAAGTTCATTTTTTGAAGGATTCGCTACTCTAAGGAAACGTAATAGAAGAAGATGAAAGGAAAATGGAATTTGGCCGAGGGAGATGAGGCCTTGTTTATGAGGCCTAATGGGCACTTCCGGAGACAAAATTTGGCAATCTATGAGAAATTAAAGACCTGAAAAAAGCTTTCCAAGCGAGTTTTGATGGTCTGAACTTCAGCTGCAGATTATCTTCACCTGGGACATTTTCATCTTTTGGAATCAAAACTGAAGACCGAATTGTGATGATTGTTCGTCTTCTTCCGCCACTCACACACAGAACCTGCTCGGCAAACGTGGTTGTATTAAGAGCTTTAGCTGGCACAAGACGGGATGTAATGGGAAATTCGAAGCAAAGCTGGGATTTCGTTCGTGACTTGTTTAGTCAAAGAGCTTGCTCATGGCGAAGAAGGCGGTCGTGGGTTCAAAGAGAAGGGACTGCTTTGGATCCAAAGCTTAGTACAACTGCCACTGCCACTCTGAACTTGGTCGGGTCAATCTGACCAAGCTTTTGTACTACTGAAGAGAAGAAAGAGAGAACGAATATTCGTTTCTTTATGGAGTTTCCACGTTTTATTGGTTCTTATATCTCGCCAAGCACTTTCATAGCCGTACTTCCATCGAGCGACAATTAAGAAACTTGCCCGGCTAATAAGGGAGATCTGGAGGAACGTGTACGTAGTATGCAATGAAGTACTAAGAGTACGATATCCATGGGCCGATGTATAAAAGCTGGCTGGCCATTCTCTTTTGCCTTACCAAACTTGACAGTACTTAAAAAGTTTCTTGCAAGAAAATGCAAAAAAACAAGCTCCGTTCAATTTGGGACCCCTTTGCTTTCATATCAGCAATGCAAAACCACTGAAGGTATTTTTTATGCTTGGATGACAAGAACTTTCAGGAGGGCGCTAAATTTGCAGTTATCTTGCATAGTTTGTCAATTGAAAGTTGTATCTTTCAGGATAAACCCGGTTGGAAGTAGATTGTAGGAGGTAGCATAAAAAGAAGAAAAAAAATCTCATTTATTGTTTATTGTATGGACCACTCAAACAGTCAGAATTGTTAATAAAAGTGGTGGGGGATTGATTAATGGGAGTGAGTGCATTTGAATATGTTTAATCTTCCAATTAAAACACCTTTCACTATAAATGACTTAATTGGAGACTGCAGAAAAGTTTCAGAAGAAGAAATACACATGAAAATATTCAGGTTCTTCAAGAGAAAAAGAGCATGATGTGATGTGGAATGTGGGCATTGGTAAGACAATCTGAGTATTGGCAAGCGCAAAACAACTAACAAAATTTTGGAGGTTATCAGTTGTAAAGAGGTGAAATGTATTTCTTGTTTTTTTTCAACAAGCTTTTGAGATAACCCATTGGCATCTACATCGTAAAAACGTGTCTCCTGTCGTCAACTGTTGAACGAACAAAAGTGCGGGAACATTTGAAATATGTGACCAGGCAAATGACAATCATGTTGTGTTGCCTAGTCTTTTTTCTTATTCAATTCTTAACCACTATATATGAAAATACTCTTAATACCGATGACAAATACTCTTAATGCACCCAGGGAGTGCTTGAGTTGTCAAAACAATAAATAAACAATTGATGAATCTTTTTATGTTTTTGGGTTATTTTTTGCTATTGCTAGTGGTCACTTTCTTGAAAGAACCTAAGATGTCACTCGGTGACCATGCCATGGATTTGAATCCTACAACTAGGAACTGTTTTTACATACATTAAAAAAAATCATACAATCAGACATTGAATAAGTCACTTATAGGAAAAACACAAATTTAAGCTTTGCGTTATGTAGGGTTAATCCAATACAATCATGGATAAAACTAACTTGTGACTTCAAGAGCGAGTTTAAAAAAGTTGGTCTTGATCACATACAGTATTTGGTCACACTAACTGTCCGCTCAACAGTTGTGAGTGCGACATTTTCCTCACAAATTCAAGCATTCCGCCCCGCTTGCCAAATCAGCCTGACTAAAGCTTGCACGCTATCTGGTGATTTATGAACGATCTATGGGCTGACCGCACATAAATGCGCTTGAACTTGACCCCGTCTCAATAATATTCAAGACAAGCTAGATAAAACGAGTTTTTCAAAAGCAGAGAACATGAACCCGTAAGTTTGTTTTTTTTCTGGAATCAGAACGAAGCTTCGCAGCACATTACCGCTCCAATAAACAAGTACTAATTCTTACCTCATCCTTGGGAATGACCCCAGATTCGCCCATTTAAGCTGCCAAAGCCGTGACAACTGCATGTAAATTAATACCACAGGCCACTTGGGCTCTGCATGGCCGGTATTCAAACCAGTAGTGTTATGGTTAGTTGGTGAATGCTCAAGTCCTATGCTACAACAGCTTACTGGTATGGTCCCTTAGCTTTTGCCACCTGCTTGAACAGTATTTCTCCTTGTTATGGTACTGTCGCTCAATTAGCTAATGCAAAGTCAATCCGCACATACAGAGGTGAAATAATGTGGACATTGGTAGAGATAATCTAAGTTTACTGATGTGGAGTGATGTGGGCATGAATAAAGATGATCTGAGTATACTCAGGTGAAGTGATGTGGGCATTGGTAAAGATAATCAAAGTTTATTGAGGTGAACTGATGTGGGCATGTAAAGATAATCTAAGTTTACTGAGGTGAAGTGATGTATGCAATGGTAAAGATAATCTAATATTCCTGAGGTGAAGTGATGTGGGCATTGGTAAAGATAATCTGAGTATACTGAGGTGAATTGATCATGTGGGTATTGGTAAAGATAATCTGAGTATACTGAGGTGAAGTGATGTGGGCATTTGGAAAGATGATCTGAATATAATGAGTTGAAAACATGTACGCACTAGTAAAGGTAATCTGAGTGTCCTAAAATACATCGAGAGTTTTTATCAAAGCGATGTAGGAATTACAATGCTCCAATGGTCTCAGTATAAAAGCTGAGTTTGGGTTGTTGAAAAGCACACCTTGCGTCATGAGACTCGTCTTGATTATTGTAGAAAAAGACCCTTGGAACCTTAATCAAATCAAAACTAAGACTCAAAACAAGCTTTGGCAGAAAAAAGAGCTCAAGTCTATTTCCGCTAAAAAAATGACATGAACGAAACAAAATATTCCTGAAATACAATATACAATACAATACGTTTTAACTAGGGACGGACAAAAAGAATAATAAATTTTTGGTAACAAACACATTTTTCTGCCTTTTTGTACCTTTCAGCTTTCTTTGCAATTTTTTACGAATTTGGCCAAAATTGCCCAATTGTAAACAAAACTTTACGTTTTGAGAATTTCTAAACTTTTGAAAGAACTTTAAGTTTCAAGATGAAATTTTCAACTGGTCAAAAAGCCTTCATTTGCGTATATAAAATCAAATCAAATATTCTCAACACCCTGATGAAATGTGTGTTTCAGACACAAACCTCAGTGTGCTCTCAATGTTGGGTTTAATCCTGTCCCCTGATTAAGGATCTCATTGCATGCAATCAACATATCTCAAACCTAAAAAAATCAAGGTATGGCAACAGAAGGATCTGAAGAATATTGTAGATTGTAGGCTTAGGTTGATTGGCAACTAAGGCCGCAATTTCTAAAAGAAGCCCATTTAAACTTGAAAACATCAAGCTATGGAGATATCAGTGTATAGGTACAAGGCGCTTAATTGAGCTAAAGAAATCATTTTTAAGTTGCAAGATACTTGCGACCAATTTTGAGGTGTAAAGAAATTTATGAATAATTTCTTTAATACAATTGCTCGGCTCAAGTAGGTCGCAGATTGTCTAAAATTTTGGTGAAATCTATTTTTCCATTTTCCATGACTATTTTAGAAAACCATTCTCAAAGGACGCTATCGGACTTTGGTTAAGCCATATTGGAACAACGGCTATGTTCTAAATGACTTTATATCATTGTTTGGCCCCTGACATAATAAATAGAACTCGATTTTATCGGCGGCATTGTCGCTTCACCTCAAATGTCTTCGGAACTTAAAAATGAGTTCTCAAGCACAATTAAGTACCATGGGTTTAATGACGCTTAGGACAGTACTTTTTAACTCCAAAGGCTTTTTGTTATGACTTTGCTCAAAGTCCAATGGACTTTGTTTTGCACTTTTGGGTACATTTTTCAGCGCCTTTTGGTAATTAAAAGGCTAAGCTTCTTTCAACTATATTCAAAATAAGCATGCTCAATTGAAGTCTCAGAATATTTTCAATGATAGTGGGTGTTTCACGAAATTATCTTTACTATCATCCAGCTCCTTGCCATATTTTGTGTGTCAGTGGTTTACATTTGCAACTGTTTGTATTGAAATGCGGTTTATTGACCGCCTTCTCCTTTTACGAGACTTCCTCCAAGCCCGAAGAGGTCAGGTCCAAAATATTATTCACCTACAACTTACTTTATTACCCTACAAATCATTTTATTACCCTACCAATCACTTTATTGCCCTATGAATGAATAATGTCTTTCCAAATACATCTCAGACGCACGATTACTTGCACGTCTGAAGCCCCCGTCTCATTGACGGAGAATGATCGACTGAAGAAATCATAGTAGGATTTTATACCATGGCACTGGGTAGCCAACACACCAACTGATGTACTTGAGGTGAACGGAGCTTGCTCCTAATACCGGTATTGAGTAAGCAAAGCATGCTAGTTGGATAGTACGAATGTCCGTGGTTGAACTGATTTTCAGGGTTGAAAAATTGTAACGGAAGTCCCAAAAAGGATAAGTTGGTCAACAAAATACCATATGCACCCACAAATGAAGGGAGGAATGGTCAAAATCCGACATCACTCGTTTCATTTTAATTGACGCCCCTCGGGCTGACGCCCTCGGGTCGCCAATAAAATGAAACTCCCTCCGCCGGATTTTGGCCATTACTCCCTTCCTTTGCAGGTGCATAAATAGTATTTTGACGCTTAGATCATTTATTAATCACTAGATGGCGTGCAAGCTTTAGTCAGGCTGATTTGGCAAGCGTTGATTTGCAGCGTTGGCAATGCGTTGAATTTATGAGGAAAATATCACCCTCACAACTGCTGTTGAGCGGACAGTTAGTGTGACCAAACATGCGAATCAAGACCAAATTTTTAAAACTCGTTCTTAAAGCCACAAGTTATTTTTTGCCCATATATGTATTGGATTAACCCCACATGACGCAAAGCTTAAATTTGTGTTTTTCCTACTAGTGACTTATTCAATTACAGCAATTACTAGTGACGTCATCATTTTTGGCGGGAAAAAAAGTTCGGAAGACCCATGTTTCTGATGAGCGTGCGAGGTAATAAAATAAAGGTTTAGGCCTTGTGATTGCAACAATGCCTTTCTTAGCTGCACAAATTGAAGTTGAAATAGCAATTCTTGACATTGTATTTGCAAAAAAGTATGTTTTGTTGCTTTTATCTAAAATTTTGCTACATAAGTTGAGAGGGTTCTTCCGAACTTTGAAATTAGGAATGCCCGACTTTGAATAACAAGATGGCCAGAGGAGATCGGTTCCTGGGGCAACTAAACCTAGAACCTAAAAACAAATAATTTGTTTAATTGAAGGCTTCCAATTTCTCCATTTGTTTTCAAATTACTTTGCAATACTTCTCAACATACATTCACCTTGCCATTGCCCATAAATGCAACATTTTTCGAAAATCTGACCCTTGAAAACTGAGATTTTTTTGGCGAGCCTACACTGTTAACGGCAGTTAGAGACGGCAGCAGGTCCGTAAAATGATACGGTAATCACTCCCATGGATTGGCAAAAAAGTTCCTATTTGTTGTATTCAAATCCAAGGCCTGGTCACCTCGTCACGTCTTTGGTGCTTTCAAGAAAGTGACCACTAGCAATAACAAAAGATAACCCAAAAACATTACTCAATTCCACATTTGATTAATCAATTGCATGGTTGACATTTCCGGTCACACATTTCAAATGTTCCTGCACTTTTTTCCGCTCAAGAGTTGGCGACCGTAGACACATTTTTAGGCTTACGCTCCCTCTAGTATTAATAGAACTCAATGTTTTGACGCTACATTTGGACTCTAAACTGTCACATTTTGAGGGTGGTAATCGCCGTGATTGAAGCTTCAGTTTTCCTCACGGCAAACAAACGCACTACGCAATACCCAAGCCTCAATCCCAATCAAACTCAGCTTTAAGTTAATCTTGAGAAAAGAAAATCTGGTTATCTTACATCCCTCTAATTATTACTTAATTATGGGTTGAGAAAAGGCAAAAGAAATGCCAAAATGTGTTGTTGTTTATTGTTTGATACCACTCTGAGGCACCATTAGATATACGTGTATTACTAGAATATTGGCATGAGGGCACTAGATATTTACAAGAGAATAGTTAGATATGTAAGAATATTGAGAAGAGTTGTAAAGAGGAAAGAAATATGAATGTAAAGGAATGGTTAAAGCTAAAAATCTCAAAGGCCAAAAAGCACACAACTCTCAATTTCATGCAATCTTTCTTTTTTGCGTGTGCCCTCTGATTTTCGTGGCCTCGTTATTATATCGATGTGCTACGAGTACTTTCATTTGTTTGCATGCAAGCAAAAACTTTGGTGTGTTTTGATTTCCACCAAATTTGACCTTTTTTCTTGAGTTAAATTCAGCTACCATAATTTACAATTGTTCAAACATCCTTTACTCATGATTCTGACGATTAAAGAATTGTTCAGGCAAATATCATCGAAATAGAATTCGGCTGTTTATGGAGTTAAACGCCTGGCTCTGCAAAACGTTACCTTCATGTACGTACTCTTTTACAAGGGGGCCCTAACTCATACAAAATTTTATTAGCAGGTAGGTTGACGATAATGGTTGAATTGCTGGGGGCACCAGAAGTAGAAACGCTTTTTTTGTGGTCCATTGATGACATTTAGCCTCTCTGACCAGAAAGTATAACAGCAGAAAAAGTAATCTACATACAACCAACGTGGAGCTTACGTGCTCCAGCTTGGTTGGCTAATTCTTGCTACTGTTCTTTTTCTTTCCTGGAATTACTCGTCTTGGTGTCCTTAACAACTCGCCTTGTCGAAGTCAAGTTTAGAAAGTTTTAATTTATAGTTACAATCAGAGCGACAAGATGGCACTTCACTTTTTCGACCTCCAGGGCGCGAAAAATGTTCCTTGGCGCCGAGCCTCATTTGGCGCTCTTACTTTTTAGCTGTAAGAAATGTGTAGGTATAAATAAATGTAAATAATACGTAATAGTATGTAAAATACGTAATGATATGTAAAATAGTGTAGATAAAATGCATATCAAAATGGAGATTTCTCTTTTAATTATGAGTAGTAGTTTTGGAAATAAAAATGAAGCTTGAAAAAACACCAAATAAAAGCATTGTGTTTTCGATGGGATAAAAAACTAAATTTAGCTCAAAGTTTAGTTGAAGGATGCATGTGGAATTTGAAACCAATACAAAAAGTGTATTTGTGACATTTTCAATTACAGTTTAATGCCAAAACATAAGACCTGACATGACCTTGAGTCGCAATAAACATATTATTATTAATAAATGGCCAATTTTGGGGTATCAGTAGTGGTGAGCCTGTCAAAATTGGCGCGCGTACTAACCGGTTCCTTAGAAGGGCTAATTGTAAGTGTTGCCCCAAACAGCGAAGGTTCGAATTCCATAGGATGATACTAAGTTGTCAAGAGATATCCAAAGATGGTAAACGTGGTATCGTGGTCACCACAGGTTCCTACAGTTAAAGTGGTCTCAGGTTCAATTCTCCTGCCCAACCCTTCTCAAGGAAGCGTTTGCTGTGGTGCTTTGATTTTCGGTGTTTTCTTTAAGCAGGGTTCTAACTCGCATTGAACCTCTGTTTTAACAGTGAATGGCGGGAATCAACAACAGAAATTTTATTGTCCACCATAAGTCAAGAACTAATTGATTCCGACCGTACATGAAACATTTTTGTCTAATAAAAGACATCATAAATATGTGGGCAAACATTATAACTTTCACACCCTCGCATTTAATCCATAACATAGCAAACATAAATTAGGTCACTTTGGAGACTATTTGGAAGTATAGTTGAAGAATAATGGAAGCATAGTTCAACAAGGAAGAAAAAACTATCTCGAGTAAAGCCTCAGTACATAAGCTTTGCTTTCCCTTTAAAAACACGACTTGGACCATAGTGAAACGTTAATCGAGAATGATAATTTATGCTGTGTATTACTATGCTTCTACTGTGCTTCAACTGTTATTCCGAATGCCCTAAACAACTGACCTATGATAGGGACAGAGACTAGCTAGATGAGGATAGAAAGGATATTAAGTTTTTCAAATCCATTCTTACATCATGAAGACATTTTGATTCAAACTGAGGATGTTTTTTGAGACTATAGCGTTCGTACATTGGGTGGGGGAGTCGTTTTTGAAAACAAAATCAGTTTCGTAACGTGTTTATCAATTTCAAAAATATTTTGCCTAAATATATCTATTACTGTTTCCTTCAATAGGTATTTATACAGTATAATCCCAAACTGTATGTGTCATGACAGTTCGTGACCAAGTTTGTTTACAATACTAAAATTTAATTGATTTAGGCTCTTTATTCTTAGCCCCTCCCCTGAAGCTTAGCTTGTTGGAAACAACGAGAAACAGTCAAAGCTGGATCAGATGTAAAAAACACGCGGATTAAGTATTGGGTCCTTTAAGGAGCAGCTGACTGGGAGGTCACAGTACATAAGACTGGGAGGTCACCTTAGTAATACAGCTCCAGAAATTGCACCCTGACACAAACATGTGACCCATTTTCGAGCTTCTGAAGGTATATTAGAACAGAAATTTTGTGCATCAAAGCTCAAAGGTTGCACGTGATTTCCATTTCACTGGTTGCGCTTGAAGGACTCAATAACTTATGCAAAAAGAACACTTCTGCCGTTATCGAGGTATACGTTCAGGCAAGGAGGACTTGGAGTGGGATCGAGCGGGGGCGCGTTACTGTGTTGGTGTGAATTTTCCTGCGTGATAGCCTGGAGTTAATGAAGAAATCCAATATAATTCGAATTAATGTCGTTTTATTGACATAAGTCATAAAACAAAAGTCCACAAGGATTCAATGAGCAATCATTTGATGCCCAATTGATGTCTCTCAAAGAATTCAAACTGTGTTGTTTCATTGTGTTAAGTCAGATATCTTCAAACTACTGATCTACTGACTTGCTTTGTGTTAGTGATTGTCCACCTTTTTATTGAAAGCAACATGGTTTTTATCATTGGGATTGTTTAAGGATATTTTTCTCTTCATAGAATGCAAAAAAAAATCTTTTTTTGTATCTTTTTTTCAACATTTTACAGTCTTCTTTTGGCTTTAGAACCCCAATTAAGTGCTAAAAACAAAGACAGAGAAGAACATTCAAATCATTGTGCAAAGGGAAGAATGTCTTAGAACTATCCAAATGATAAAAACAATGTTGCTTTCAATAAAAAGGTGGACAATCGCTCGATCCCACTCCAAGTAATACCGTCCTCCTTGATTCAGCGCATAGCATCTCTTGACAAATGAAATACTTTCCTATATGCAGGGATGACAATACTATTTATGCACCTGCATATCTCTTTTCCAGAACTTCTTATTTTACCCCATACCAATAAACCTCTCAAGAAAGAAAAAAAAATAACACAAGGTTTCGATAACAACCACAGATTTCTCTAACTACCCCGAAGCCTTTGCCTTTTTGATACTTTTCTGGTTCATGTCCTGTGCCCTTCTCAGAGTTCCTGCTGGCAATTTCCAAGCACTTGAACGATAAATTTTATCCGATCCTGATTGGCACCACCGCGAACCAAGTGAAGCGAGCATTTTGTAAGTGTTAAGTTCGGTACAAAAAAAAGTTGTTTCATCCTCATTGGAGAGACCGTCCAACGTCTGGTTGTTCTCCCCTTTTGTCGAGGAACAAGTTCCCAATGCTAGCTGGTACCAATCATGCTTCAAGTTTGGGTTCTTAAAGCCGAGTGGGTATTGGGTACTCACTCGATCCTCGCTGAACTACCAGTCTTCTTCTTCTTTTGCTCCTTCTGCTACCACTTCCACCTTCACAACCAGGACTTTGTCCTTACTTTACTGGCAGCCTTCCATGGCCAGAAAGCTGAGCGTGAGAGTGTTCCATTGAGAAGGAGAATAGTAAGAAAGAAAGAGAGCGAAGAACCTTGAGCGGACCTTCTTTCTTGGGCAATACTAATTCCAAGCTAGACAAGCACCAGTAAAGATCACTCGAAGACGGGCAATATGACGGATGTCTTTCCAATGAGCTTGACCAATGAATACCAAAAGGAAGGGAAGGCAGGGGAAAGGGGAAATCCGACTTTTGATGGCTTGATCACTTGATCCTTTTCTCTCTTTCCTTTTTGGGCCTTCAAATGGCCCTTTTCAAGATTGGAAAGTTCTCTGGCCAATAAATCCATTTCAATCCACCGAGGATGAGTGGCTTCATAAATCGAGGCAAGCAAATTATAGAGGTCCTTGTCCTCCTCCTCCTCCTCCTCCTCCAACCTTTGCTGCCTAACATCCATCCAGTCAGATTGTTTTTGTTCTTAAAGTTCGCTTTGGTCCATGCGTTTATGCGAACGAGAAAAAAGACCTCGAATAGTACGCAGTGTGCCAGGACAGGGAACACGGCAATCCGTGGTTCCAATAGCAGGACACTTTCTCATACACTAAGTCTGTAAGTAGGTTCTTTGGCGCGAAACGATAGGATTTTCCTTCTTGAAGATCGCCTAGAGCCTGTAATATGATCAGACGTGATATCTGAAGTCTTTCGAAAAGGCCGCCTTTGATAACGATGAAGCGGAGGAGTTGAAGAAATCCGGAACACAAGGGAGGGACCAAATTTCCACTAAACTAGACTTCTCCGAAGACAAACAAGGACTACCTTCCTGATCAAGTTAAAAAAATAGAAGGATTTATATCAACATATCCTAGAAACGGGTGACAGCAGATACCCTGAGTATCTCGGACTTGAGAATTCTGTGGAAATAATTTGGTAAATATCAAAAGATTCTGATTCTTGGAATTAGCTTTTAGCTTTTAACAAATAAATGGCATATCAATTTCCATTTCATGTTTATTCTAAATAAGGATACAAAAATATCAGGAAAATTAATCATTCTAGGTTTATTCAATCCATTCTAATTTTCTTTGATTTGAAAGTTGGGGCTAAATCTACGTATGTCTTGAAACTTAAAATTACGATTGTTTCTAAGGTTAGTGGGAATAGAAATATGCAGAAAAAATGAGCCGACAATACATCTGCACAAATAGTAACTCATCAAAAATACACGAAAGATCTAACACTTTTATTTTTCATAAAAACGGATTCTTTGTTTGACAAAGCAAACGAAAAATACAATAAAAGAATCAAGCATCAATTTGCTTGTTAAAAATTAAAGTTAAAAAAACAAACGTTGAAACGGCTATGTTCAAGGACTCACTAACCAGAAGACTATCTGACCAAAGGCCAACAATGAAGCTTTCACGAAAAGGCTAAAACACGTTGTTTTTTGTTTGGAATCGAGAACCTCAAAACAACCTCCAAAAACAAACCATTGGTTAGCGATCTTTGCTTTAAAATGTATTTGATTTGAAAAAAAACTGTCTATGAAAAAATATGTTTTATTTTTTGGAAGAATAAAGAAGGTTGAGCGAAAGAGGGCAACATTTTCCCAGAGGCTTGAAACTCTCTCCCTGAAATTTTTTCTTGAGGTCAAGGTTTGAGCAAACCCGTTCTCGTTTGGGTCAGTTTTAGTCGCTTACCACCCTCAACCAGTACGTAAGCGTACCTCTTTTAGAACATGGAAGGAATAATCCCCGACGAAGAAAGGGGTGTTGCCACTTTGGGTGGGCGGTCTACCCTTCCCACAATGTACGTTGAGAACGAACTGAACAATTCCAACGTGAGCAATGCTCATCTTCGCTTCCGGAAGATCAGCCATGAGGCTCCGAATTCTTCAAGCGGTCGCTTCAACCCTTGCTATGGCACGCCCACTACCTATTGTTCATCGCCCAGGGCCAACCATAAGACACCCGATTCCGGAATCGATGTTTCCCAATCATCCCTGGAGGACTCACCCGAGTCTCTCGGTAATCAGCCTCAAACTGTGAGGTTTCCAACTCATAGGAATCTTTATCAGGTACACGAAAAATTTATATTAGCGTTCTTTAGGAAAAATTTGGTGTTCCTAAAGCTCTTGTCGGTTCAGTAGTGCTGCAAATTACATTCCAATTAATTTTATTACAAAAAAAAGTCTTATTAGGGCTCGGAAAAAAGCTGCAAAAATGCAACTATCACCCATATTTGAAACTTTTGCTGATTTGGATTCAATTTTGCAACTTGAGTCTTTTTTTCTCAACATACAGTTTTTTTCCCTTTTTCAGCATTTACCAACAAAATTCAATGAAAACTGTTTGAAGAGAAATTGTTTTCAAACTCTTCATAATTATTTAATTATCAATTAATACTAAGGCGTTCTTTAAAGAGCCGAGTGTAAGTGCTTCCCCAGACGGCGTAGGTTCGAATCCTGTTGGGGATTGGATTGAAGCTGTCGAGAGAATTTGTTAACTCTCAAATTTTTGGAAAGATGTGATTCAAGTAAAAAAGCGACATTTAGCCAAAACAAAAACATTTAATTTTTTTTTTTGCCAAATTGGCTTCTATTTTGATTCTAAACAAACTGCATGTTTGTGCCAAAAAAAATAGGCGCCTTTTTCGAGGTCGAATCATGGTTGAACTATTTGTTTGTCAAAATTAATGAACGTGGACATTTCTTACTGCTACTTAATTGATAATGAACTTTTAAATCTTAAATACATTACTAGACACAAATCCAATATTTTCCTCTTTTTTGTGAAAATGTTAATTGTTCCTCTACGCATTCAAGTATGTTTATTAAAACAAGATGGGTCCAAAAGCTTCCTGATCATTCGAACAAATTAGGTCATTGCATAAAAAACCTTCCCTAGTCTCTTTATCTTATCTCTTGGTATAATCCATCTCGCAATTTGGAATTCCGCTAAAACATTCTTTGATTAGACATGTACTATTTTTAGCATATTTTTTCTGACTCTAGGATGGCTCCTTCAACGAGGCTGACGAATATGAAGCTGAGGTTCCGGATCCAATGAGCATGTCTTGGGAAGAAGTGAAGAGAAACTGGACTCGTAGCCGCATTAGATTCGACTCCACAACATACCTACCTAAGCTCAAGGAAATCCTACCCATTTTGCTCGTCATCACCGTTTTAGCCAGCGCCGGATTTGGCGTGGTGATCCTTCAGAACGCCCTTCGCAGAGGAGCCGCTACCCAAGGAGATGGGCCTCAAGCCTTGAATTTGGGCAGCAAATATGAAAGTTTAGCCTACGGTCAAAAACGGCGACGTGAAGCTTTGGAGAATTCCGGTCGTCTTTTACCCGATAATTTGCAATCCGAAACCGGCCAATCTCTTGGAGGCAAGAAGGCTTCGATTCAATATGGCCACGAACTAAAGAATTTGAAGGCCAAAGAAGAAACAGATCAGCTCTTGGAAGCGCAAGCTGCCAAATTGGAGAAGATCATCGAGTCCCTGGCCCTTAAAGAAGGCGACACCGAAGAGATTGCCAATGAGAAGAAAGACTTACTCCTCGAGAAACTTCGGGAATCCGGCCATTTCGCCACCACCAGGATCAAACCACTGGATATCGACAACATCAGTCCATCCAGAGAACAAGAAGTGATCATTGAGAAGAAGAAAACTCCTCTAATTGGTCCCAAACCTGAGCCTAGCAAGAACATTGCGTCGGATTCCGAAGCTTCCGAGAATTCCGAGCCTATCAAAAGTCGCCGGAAGCGAGTGATTTTACAATCTAAGAGTGCCAATCCATTGAAGGAATTCAGGATCACCGAAGTGGACGGGGAAAAAGAGGATGATCCATTCCGACTTCTATAAACATGTTTATGATGAACTACTTTCTTTATGAATCAAACTATAATGAGACATCTATGAGTATATTAACCTTTGACGAAATGGAAAATAAAGCGTTCTTAGAAATGGCCCTAAAATACGCTTTGACGCGATTACGATTGTCTTTGACTCGCGAACCCCCAGCTTTCTTATCAGTGAAAATGCTGCATCCTTGAAGCAAACTCAAGTTTCTCGCCCAGTGACGTGGTCCTCATCAATGTTCATTATAAGAAAATATGGACTTGTTTTCAAAGAAACAAAAGAACTTGGGCCTTCCGGAGGATCCAGCACGCCCACGAAGCCGAACCATGCCACATTTGGTTAGGGACAAAATCTCTGGACGTTTCTCAAAGACCGAACCTCAATTGGAGATCAGCTTACCCACCAACTTCAAGCACCAAGTCAAGGTTAAAAAGCAATCCGATGGTACGATTGTAGGTCTTCCTGAAGGTTGGATGGAGCTCTTCTTGCAACAAGTTGAAGAGGATCGGAGAAATGGCAATGACGGTGCCGAAGAGGCAGGTGCAAGGGTTCTACAATTCTTCCAAGAGTTCTCAAGAGATGGATCCCGACGTCGTTTGAAGAAACCTCTAGTGACCCCTATACCCTGCGCCACCCATTCACCACCGGCTGAGAAACCCAAATTACCACTTCCTAAAAAGCCTGAATCTCGAGCCCATCGCAGTACTTTCTATCTGAATATCACTCCTGCCACGCCTACGTCAAACACCTTGCCCAAAATTCACGCACCCCAATCCCCAATTGAGGTTGACCAAAGTGAACAGTTTTTCTCCGTGTTGGAAGATGAGGAAGAGTTGGAGTGCTTACAATTATCGGAAGCTCACAAAACCATGGCCAACGCCATTTTAGAGATGAAGAAAAATTTCGGAGAAAAACCCACCAGTTTCAAAAGGCAGACCTTCAGACCAAAACCCAAGAGTGTGGCCGTGGAACTTCGGCCAGACAGTGGAATAGGTCAGCCAAATGGGGACAAACCCGTGGGTGCCTATCGGCATGTTTCGGTTTTCACCGACGAGCAAGCCTTTGAGGAGATGAAGAAGCTGTGTAATCCAAATCCCTTAGAAATGGTTTATACAAAGGGTAAAAAGTTGGGGTCTGGTTCTGGCGGCGTGGTTTATCACGGAGTCCACAACAAGACTAGAGACAAAGTGGCCATCAAAAGTATCGACCTGAACTCTGGCGACAAGAAAGTGCATCTACTTATGGAGGTTCAAGTCATGAGGGAGTTAGTTCATCCCAATTTGGTGTCGTTTTTAGATATATTTGTCACCCATTGGTAAGGATTACTGGCTCTAATCGAAAATAAGTTGCAAGTTTTTAAAGGGCGGTCCATTTTAGGGAACTTTTTGTGGTGATGGAGTTCATGGATGCTGGAGCCCTTACCGATGTGGTTCTTTGTACCATACTTAAGGAACCTCAAATGGCTGCCATCTGTAAAGAAGTTCTCAAAGGTCTAGGATATCTCCACGAGCACGAGGTGGTTCATCGCGATATTAAGTCAGATAATATATTGTTGTCCTTGAAAGGAGCCGTCAAGATAACAGGTAATACGGGATTTTATTCCCATTCGAATGAAGGGCAGCCGGAAACTCTCACCAAATAAAGCAAAATCGGCTCAACATGAAAATCCTTTCCAATAAAGTGCCCTCAGACCGATTCCGCAGCTTAAATATTGATACACTAAGGTTCACACAAATCATGCATATTTGATGCTTACCAGATTCAATTATCGTGTACCTTCAAGTATGGAAAGGATTTTACAAAAAAAACCGTACCTCTATTTATAAAAGAACCTATAGCATGATATTTAAGAGGTTTTCTATTTTTCAGATTTTGGATTTGCCGCAAACGTAGCCGGAAATCGCATGCGAAAAACGTTCGCAGGCACGCCTTATTGGATGGCTCCAGAAATTATCAAAAGGAATACTTATTCGACCCAAGTCGATGTTTGGAGCATGGGGATCTTGGCCCTGGAAATGTTAAACGGGAATCCACCCTACATGAACGAGACTCCAATTCAAGCCATGTATTTGATCTCTGAGAAAGGTCATCCTCCTATCGATAACGATAACATATCTGATGACTTTCGATCCTTTCTGAACGCATGCCTTCAATTCAAACCCGAGAAAAGAGCTTCTGTGCCGGAACTCTTGAACCATAAATTTTTAAGTAAGGCCAGCAACTTGTCATCGATTGTGCCAAATATCAAAGCCACGATACAGAAGAAAAAGGGTTTAATCTGACTTAATTTCAAAACTGATCTGTCTCTTCCCAATTTGTACAAACCCCAAACTGTAGTACATGTCGGAAATACACATTCCTTGTTACATGGAAGGCCTTCCAATCGTGTGAACCATTTCTTTCCTTCCTCAGGTATAACAATTTCACCAATGACTTTCCTTGCGTCGTCGTTAGCATAAATCGTACCTGCATTCTTTCACTGATTATTGGGTAGCAATTGTGGGATCTGGTGCAATTGGGCAGCAATGGTGAGTACTGCAAGCTCTAAGTGGCCAAAAACTTTCCACTCACATCAAAAATTCACTGTGTGATCGGAGAGTAATGAATGTACTGTGCAGTAGGCGTTTGTTCCTTCTTTGAGCGTTTTCCGTTGGTTTGCTTCAGTTTTCAAATTGCCAATAACACTAGGACCAAAATAAAGCCGGGTTTATCATGGATTTTGAAGAGGAAGATCTAAGACCATTTTCCGGAGTGAGCCGTCCGCAAACCTCGGCCAATTTTGATCAATCGCGTCCCATGACCGCCGGAATGGCCTCCACGGACTCGGGGTTCCTTCAATCCCGCCCAATGACGGCCCAAGGACATGATTTTGATATGGACGGAGCTAGGATGTCCACGGCCAGACCAAAAACTGGGTATAAACAAGTCCAATCCCGAATTGGAACCGCCATTAGCCACAGGGGGGACTTTCAGGTATTTTCACCCACGGCGTCTGCATGGCACATCTGTTCGTTTTGAGTTAAGCTTTGAGTTAAGCTACTAGCATATTAGAATAATGTAAAATCTGTGATTTTGGTATTAGTACTGCTATCAAAATGAATAAAACCAAATCTTCTTAGGGTGACATGTCGAGACCATTTTCAAGGGCGGGTTCTGCAATTGGAGACCGGCCTGGAAGCACGTTCGGCAGGCCTACAACCGGAAGACTGGGATCTGCCATAGGGGCACGTGTCGTACCTGGAACAGCATCGAGAGCTCTGGCATCAGCCATGCAAAATCGACCCATGTCCAGAGGAGGTACGTTCGACCAAGTTCTTGGTTCGACTTATTTAAAAAGAATCATTAAAACTGCACTAGCGATGACCTCGAGGTTGCTTGAAGATTTGAGCAGCTTGTTGCGCGAAATTCGCTCCATTTGCTCTTTCATTTACTAAATGAAGCATGAATTTTACTTGATCTAGTGAAACAACGTGAAATGCACGCAGAAATAATCAAAAGGATTGCAGGTGTGAAGCCCCCTGGCACATTTATTGGACTATCATGACTTTAATCATGACTAGTTCATTATCACAGATATTTATAGGCTTTTGACTAGAACGCACAGGCCAATTAATGATTGGCTTGGGATGCACCATCTAGTTTTTAACAAGGTTCATGAAAGATTTGAAAACCGATGGACTCATTCATCGACTTATACAAAGAGGCACTTGAAAAGAAAGGGTTTTAACTATTGTTCTCTTTTGAATATCCACTCTGAAGAGGGGACTTTGATTCGAAATTTCTTAAACCCTTATTTGCCATCCTCTAAGTCACAAAAGCATCACCAAGACCTCTTTTACCTGTCTTTGGTTTGATATTCAAGTCATAAAATTTTCTATAATGAACAAACAAACTTTAGGCTTCTGTAATTTTGGTTCATCGCCAGAAAAAAAATTGGAAAAGAAAACATCACAATGCAGTCAAACCTGGGTATAAGAATATCTCTTGATACGTTTAAGATTTTTTTTTTTTTTTTGCTGCAAGCCAAAACATACTTTTATTTTGTGAAGTCTCTTGAAAAGGTGCTGACTTCCGATTCAACAGTAATGTTGCTCCAGAAGGACTCAATACTTATATCCAATTTTGACAGTTTGAAGGAAGAGAAGAATTTTCTCGTTTCAAATATATGAATTAAAACTGCAAAGAAAAGATTTACTCCCATATATTTTCATTTACCAATTTTCTTGTCAGGAATCGGCCTGCAAACTCCAGTTTCTGTGATGGATCGACCCGTCACTCAACAAGGATTAACTGGGATGCGAACTGGAACCGGTCGAGGACCTCAACGACAATTCCAGGACAAGAGCTACTACATGGGTCTCTTACGAACCAAAATGATTGAACTTCAAACGGAAGTGAACAAGTTACATCGCGAAATCGCCAGTGCTCAAGAGGAACAGAGCACATACTTAGCCTATGATTCACGTGTCAAGGAGTTGGCAGCCGAGCTAACAGGTAAATTTAAGCCCGTTAGCATCGAGTTATGACTTAAATATGCAAATGTTGAAGTTTCAACCAAACTTTCGATGGAGCCTTGCACGATTTTACTATCAAATATTCGCTGAATTCATGGCTTCATGAGTTTGTCCCATTCATGCATCAATTTTCCATTTCCAAAATTGCAGAACAACAAGGCGTTTTGGCTGACTACAATTTATTGGTGGACAAGCTGAATACCGACACGGATCGATTGGAGGTTGAGCAAGAAGCGGCTGAGCTGAAGGCCAAAAATGATGAGGAGCAAAAAGTTGTTGAAACGCTTTTTGAAGCTCGAAGAGAAAAAGAACGAATCGCCGAGCAACTCGAACTAGAAATTGAAGCTGAGCGAAACATGGCAGACAATCTGGTTGCAGCAATGAATCCAGAAATTCGAGATAAATATTTGGAGCTCAAAGACGCCAACACTGCGTATCAGGTAATGATCACGATCCAATTTCCATTGGTGAAAGGGAAAATGGGTAGCAATAACCACTTCGCTTGTGGGTTTGAACATCTGAATCTTGAAATGAGATGTGCAAACGGGTCTCTAATTTAAAACGAGTTTCATTGGCAAGCAAATTCGAGATTTGCATTCTCTTGCCGAACAAGAACGAAGTGAAACCGCTCTGGAGTTTTTTCCCCAACAAATGCACATTTCGATCAGTCCAAGAAATACGAACTGTCTGCTATATTAAAATGATTTTTGATTGAAATCGACAAAATTAGATTGACAGCTCAACGAAGCCCTTGTGACGACTTTTAGATAAAGCAACGACTGTCTCTGACCGGACTCTTTGACAGATTGTAAATTCGAATCCCGAACCAGCAAGATAAATGACACACTTCCATTCTGACATGAATAAGCACCACCAAAGCTTTAAAGCTCCGCCCTTGTTTTTGTCCCGAGTCACAATTAGACTTTCAAGAGGTTTATGATTAATCACGTTAAGTAAGTTGTTTTTGTTTCTAATATGTTCATACTGTACTTCACCTAGGTGGAAATTGAACGCATGAACCAAGAACTGGACGCATTGAACACTCAAAGGGCCGCGTTTGAGGATGAATTGGCCATGTCCGCTTTGAAAAGGGAAGCTGTGGTGCTTTATGAACAACTTCGAGAAGCCGAAGAGAAGCGTGATCAACTCCTGGAAGAGGAAAACCAACGAGGCACACCCGCTCAGGAGCGGGAACGCCTCTTGCAGCAAGTGAAGGATGATAACGCCGAGATTGCTACTATGGAGCGACAAATAGCTGAAACTCAGGAGCAGGTACGAAAATAATCGATCCGCAGTGAAGCATGACCCGATATCCTCTACCTGTTTGATATTCAATAACAGATTCGACATTTGAAAGATGAGCAAAATCAAATCGAAGAACAAATGGAAGAGCATCAATCGGAGCGAAATCAAAAATATCGGGAGCTCAGGAAACGTGAGGAGACCATGGACCAATTTCTCAATACCTTTGAAGATAACAAAGCTGAAGAGCAGGAGCGAATCAATCGTCTAGAGTTGGCCATTGAGGAAACCGCGGCAGAAATCAGTAAAAATCTCGGTCATATTGGTCATTTACCCACATCCAAAGGATTTCGAGCCATGAAAGAGGATTTGAGTTTCAAAGAAGGCGAGACTGAGAAAAGCCGAAATACTTTGGAGAATTTGAACCAAGAGCAGACACAATTGAAGTTGAATCTAGAAAAGGTAATGCTTGCAAACCAAATTCCTAAGCATGTCCATTCCGCAAACGACCAAATATTGAGATCGTTAGTTTTGGCTTAGGAATTCGTCTTATTAAAGCTCGGTCGGATGGAAAAATAGGCCTTCAAGAGTTGGTGGGGCAAATTATTGAGAACAAGTTACGATTGAAATCTTGGAATGTGTTGTCATTTGCAATTGTAATGATTTTATCTCGAAATGGCCTCATTTTGGTGGCCGAATAGATCACTTTTGGATTACGTCAAAACACACGACAAGAGCTGCATATCACCAGAGAACGTCTCACACTTTAAAGGACGAAACCCAACACGTTGACAATTCCATCACCGAACAAAGAACGTCTATTGTAAGCCTGCCACAAGCTCGAGCCGATGAAATAGACGTAATGGAATCAAGACCTCAGTCCAAGAGGTTTATAAAAAGTAGTATCATTACGAAAAACATCAATCTATTCTTCCAATTGCTAACGAACCTTGTCCCAAAGACTTGTTCATCCACTCAAGTTGAAAAGGTTTCGTATTCCGTTTTCAACCCATCTTTTCATTATTATACATCGGTAGGATGTCAAGTTCTACTTCAGGATCACAACTCTGACAATTGACAATACATCTTTGAGTAGAAAGATTTGTCTCCACATTTAGTGATCTGGATAGTGTCTTCAAGTTCAATCGACCTTGACAAGGGTGTTTGGACTAGGGGACAATGAATCAAGTGACGAAAATTCGGTTTCTGGACAATTTGGATCTCTAGATCAACTTATTAATATTGATTGGCTTTCAGAATACGTAATTCTACTGAGAGTAGTTGTTTTTGTCTCAGGCCGCCAAAAAACTTTTTCGTACCTAAGGAGCAGGTTTTTATTCCTTGAGCTACATTCTCAAAGAGATATCTGACTAAGGGATGGATATTAATCAAAATAAAAATGTACACCTTTCTAGATTGAGGCTTTGGAGGATAAAATACGAACCGAAATGTCCACCCTCAAGGACAAGATGAAGACCATGGAAGAAGAAATGATCGTGTTTAACGACTTGGAGCGCTTACGTAACGATGCTGAGGAAAAACGCGCCATTTTGGAGAGCCAACGTGAACAGCTGTCCGGAAGGAAAATCAGCGTGGCGCAAAACCTTGCAGAAATTAAGGAAAAACACGACGCATTAAAGGTTCGAGAACGATTCAATTGATCGAAGGACTTGATATTAGCAACAAAATGTATTGCTCTTTCAGAAGACTCTGGCCGATAACGAGACCCATGTTCAACTAACGAACCTCGAGAAGAAATGGAGTCATCTTGATCAGAACAATTTTGCCATTGAAGAGTTTATTTCGAACAAAAAGGCAGAGATGAATTTTGAACCAATGAAGAACAAAGTGATCAAGATGCAAAGAGATTTCAACAAAATCTTAATTGAGAGCACTAAGCAAAACCCAATGCAATAAAGCCTCTTTTTTCTCTCAAAATATTCAATCAAACTGGGCACTTCTGTCCACCTCAACCAGTTTCGTCAAACCACCTACTGTGTCTCTGGAAACTTGAAATGAATGCAAGAGAATTTGAAAGCACCGGAAACATCATTTGGAGAAACGCTAGCTAGCATGAGCAGACTTTGAAGAAGAAACTCCAGAGCAAGGTGATAGACCAGTGACAATTCATTACGGCCATGGTAATTTATTGCTTTTGCCACCCCATTGAACAGCACTGGCAAATGAATTTTGTACTTGATTGGGAATTGTGAAGGAATCTTCCAAAATCGCATTTGCTCAAGCAACACACAAAGAGGTTCCCTCGAACGGGTGAGATCTCACCATATTGCGGGAAAATGCAATCACCAGGCGCTCAATTTACCCATCTAACTCACAAAAACATCCTACATGAGAGCCAAATCTCCTACTTCAAAGCTATTCCGTTAACATTAACGGCTGACAAAGGGGCAGGGATTTTTTTTGTTTCTCCCTAAGTAAGAAGAACTGAAAATGAAATGAATAAATGATGAGCCCTCATCTCAACAGCCCTGACTACTCGAGAACTCACACGAGAACATATCCAGATTGAAGTACTTCATGAAATAAGTGGAGGAGCAGAACAATAATTTCAGTCTGCCTTGTATGGGAAGGAAGCTTTTTGTTCGAGAATCATAGAGGACTCCTAGAGTGAACACTGAACCTTGTCGAGGGTGAAAGAGCGCCGAAAAATGTCCATTATTCCTAACCATATGAGGGGGTGGTTTGCTTGATAGTACACAACCGTCCACAATCGAATGCTAATGTAAATACGACGGCTTTTGCTGGCATTTTGAAATAGCGTGGGTGGACAAGTTTGCCCTAAGTTTACTGAGCTAGTTGTGGTAGTAGCACTTGGAGACTCAATTAATCCAAGATGAGTTTACAAAAATAAACATCATTAAATCGAGTTAACACCCGGTGATACCGTCTGAAAAACTGTCTTCGGAAAACCTTTGAACGTCAGGGTGTGACTTTGTGAGGGCATCTGGAGGTGTTTGACCCTCTTTTGTTTGCTCTCTCACATTTGTGAGAAAGATCTCTCAAAATCGAGGGGAGGAACGGGTGTCACAAAAGCCTGAATGGTCAATAGGTTTGAAAATATGGGTCACATAAATCTTCTTCTTGAAGGGCTTTGTACAAAATAACACATTCAAACCCAGGGAAAGACTTTTCGTTTTTTATTATGAAAACTAACAGTTGGATGCTTTAGGCAAATAGTACATGAGCACTATAGAGTTGAGAATATTCATTGTGCTTCAAATTACAATGAAATAACGGATCGAATTTCGGAGTTTCACACTCGAAGCTCTCTTGATCACTCACTAGAAATGTGCAGAATTTTGGGGCTGCGGGCTCATTGTCACCAATAAAAGTGTCATTTAACACAACGCAATTGGACAAAAAACTTCACCAGAACATTCGACATTCGAGCTTGCATCGTTGAAGGACATCAAGTTCTGTTAAAAACGTGATGCAAAAGTTTTTTTCGTCACTTCATTACGATGTCAAGTGCTCATTTTTCTTGAAGATACATGCGATAGAGCCTCTCTTCATCTTGATTTCGAAACTTGGGAACAAAGTTCACTTTCGCAATAGAGCTAAAGCCTTCATCCAGTTTGGGTTCTTGGTAACGTGCCCTGAAAGATAATGACATATGATGGAGTCATCGGTTGAATCACTAGTTTCTAAGCCTGATTCTTCTCGGGACTAAGGCTATCTTTTTCATGACTGTCTTTCTCATCTTCATTATCACTCTCAGCAGCATCAACTTTTTCTTCAATTTCCACGTCAATATCGTAATCCTTCTTTTTGACACAAAAGCATTTGTACATAACGCCAATGAATATCACAATGGCTAAGAGACTCGCAATGACCACACCAACCAATAGAAACAGAGACATGCCCGCAACTTGGATGATTTCATCCCCGTGGTAAATAGTGTTTAGATTTGATTCGCGAATAGCGTCAGCATTCACAACCCCGGGTTTCATGCCAGAGTTGGTATTGTATTGGAGCTCAGATACGCCTTTCTCGGATTTTTCCACCTCCGTATTGTAAGTGGAGGTTTTAAAGTCTGTCACGGGAGATTTGTTCCAATCGATGCCACCGATGAGGCCTTTGTCCTCACGAGCCACGGCTTGGAACTGATATGATATTTTAGGCGTAACCTTGAGGTCGATAAAATCTACATTTGGAGGCACGAGGTCGGAGGTGGCGTATTGCTGAGGTGATGAGCGAGGCCAAAACTTGACTAGAAACTGATCAGCGCAATCACGATGCTTGACGATGCCATCCCAAGAGACGCGGACAGTATCGATGCTGACTTGCTCTAACTTGGGTGGTCCTGTGAAACCTGGATTGTACCCAGCTTGCCAACAATATCCAGCTGATTCGAACACCAAGCACGAAATATAAATCAGTAGGCCGAAAAGACCAACAACACCATTCCGCTTCATGGTGGAAGGTGGATGCACAAAAACGTTCCGAGAATGAACGATCAAACAAGCAACCAACCAACCGACACCACGGGCCAATAAGCTGCTACCAACGTAGATCGGTAAGGAGTCTCATTTAAAGCATGTGTGCCGCTCACAAGTTGTGGAAGGAGTCTCAGGTCTCTTGCGTTTGCATCAGGTAAATGAGTAGGTGGATGTTTGGAATAGGAGCTTCAACTAAGAGATCCTGAACTTCCAAATGAACGAATTCTCAGAGATTGCTACACTGCTGATAAAAACTTTCAGTCAATATTGACTAATTGTTTTCACAATTCGCAACTTATCTCCAAAGAGGACTTGTCAACATGAATGATGCTTGGCACACACACCATTCAGTATAAACAGGAATTTGTTGCCACTTATTACGTCACTAAAAATGAATTTTCCAGCCTCTGACGAACACCACAGGAACGAACACATGTACATACAGACACCAAAACTAGTAATTTCGGTCACCAATTGACGCGAGTACTACACCCTGAAGAGGTCCTCGCCATCGAAACGCTAAACAACGACTGTGTAACTCTCAAGTGTGTAGGAAGTACATAAAAGCGAGCCCGCACCAGCGACGTCTCCATTCGTCCTGGATGAACAAATGAACGAACGAACAACACCTTATAGTACTACACATCCACTCTGGGGTTCTGGCCCTGATCGGGTTCTTCATACATGGTGAACATTGATATGAACCAAGTGCACACTGGCTCAGAATGTGGAGGAAATGGCCCAGTACCCTCACTCGTTGTGGGTCAACTGAGGCAGCACACACGCCAATCATAGAAACTTCGAGATGATTGGTGGTATTTTAAACTCGAGATGAAGCTCATAGGAAATTGGGGAAATTATCTGCCTTTTCGTTTCGTATAAAAGTACATTGCTTGGTTCCCTATTCACACGATTTTGTTTCTTGCAAATAAAGTGAATTGTGCCATTTTTCGCAAGTCTGAAGGGGCATTGGAGAAAAAACGTTTGAAACATTTCCCTTGTATAAATTTTATTGCAAAATGAGCAAGACATTTTGGTCGGAATTTAAACTTTAACTGATTGGCAGCAGATATTATTGAGAATACTTTAAAATGAAAGGAAACATCACCCGTTATTTTAAGTTCTTCTGTAGTAAAAATCTGGTTGCAATTATTAGTACAAAAGCCCAACTTCTACTTCGTTGTGTCTCTTTGTCTTTTGACCATCAGTTCAGTCCATAAAAACAGTTACTAAGAAATGCAATTTATACGAAGAAACTGAACCATAGTTCACAGCACATACTCCAAAAACATCCCTTGGTAACTTGACAACCATCTAACCGACATAATTCGGGTCTGCTGCAATGTTGGCCGAGGTCTCCATTAGCAAGCAACTTGATTCATATCTGTCAAATTTCTCCTAGTCAATGGAAGAATAATTGCTATCTGTTATCCATTTGAAACCCTCTCCTCCTCCTACTACTACCTACATTTCAAGTCTTGTCCCTACAAAAACCAGCACAGAGTGCAGAAGATAGAAGAAAGATTTCACTAAAAAAATGAACTAAGCAAAGAAAACTTCATTTGAAAAACCAAGTCAACAAATAAGGCAAAATATTATCGTAACCACTTTCATCATTATAAAGTGATAATTTTGAACGGCAAAGATAACATTTTATCACAAATTAATCTCAGTATTAATCTCAAAAATACTTTAGTGATAACATGAACTTTTATTGATCTCAAAAATCTTCGGCTAACTTGTGCTAGAAAATGAGTTTTACTTCTACTTTACATTTTTAATTTTACTTTATACAGATGACCAATGCAGTCATTTTTTTTCTCCTTGGTAATAAGGGGATCAAATTTGTCCTTTGTCAGAAGGTTCAGACAGGTATTAATAAAGCAAAGCAATACCAAAACAAACCCATGAAGGCAGAAGAATGTTACCTAATATTAGTTAGAAGTGATGGTAAGACTCAATGTCAAGGTTTCAGAACAACATAGGCATTTCCAGTGGTAACCTTGCCTTTATTTCTAGACTCAATGACCTCAATTTATCTTAAAACAGAAGTTGCCGATCTCAACTGAGGAATCTTACACTTCGCTCTCTGTTGCGTTTTCTCTCGCACATCCAATGAAGATTTGGCGGGGTAGCTCATAGCGGGGATGATAGCGATGATTATGGACTCAAAAGCCAATTTACAACAATAAGAGAAATTACACCCTGCTCCTCATTCTTTTATTTGCGCTCAGTCTTCCGCGTGAGTGACTAAGGAAGAGGAAGGAAATCTGCCCAACCCCGACCGCCACAATTCTTGCGGTTTGTAAGCAAATCACGCCTGATTGTCAACGATCTTTCTAGAGGCTCATTTCAAGTTCGCTTTAATAATGCCACCAGAATAAAAGATGCAAACTTACTTTGAGTTCTGTGTGGGTTGCTATCATTCAAAGGGATTACGATTTATTTGCTCGTGAAATCACAAGGTCACTGAAACAAACCCTAGACTCCAGCACAAGGGTTGAGGCAAATGGGACTGATAAAAAGACCACTCCCCTATTTCTTGCTAGCAAGTCGGCTTCAATTTCACGCCTTTGTACAAAAGAAACAAAAAAAGTGAAGATAATTGTAGTTGGTAAAGGATTTAAGGTTTAAGATTCGTCAGTGGGATTGCCCATTAGGTTTAGAAATAGTGGAACTTGGATCAGGGATGGCTCAAGTCCAAGAAAATTGCAAAATGATCAAACGATATTGATATCATCAACGCTGTCAAAGAGCAATTATAAGGAGAAATGTAGCACTTTTCTTAATTTACTCCCACATGTTTACAAGGGTTGAAACTAGCGTGACAAAAACTTCATGATTCAAATTTGAAGGTGGGAATACGGTGACTTCTCAAATTACTTTTAATCTTGTTAGATCCAAAATTTTCCGTCTGCTGACTCCTTAATGAGACAGGAAATTTTTGTTATCATTTGAAACACCTCAAATACTTGGCAAGTGTCGGAAGTGCAAATAAAATTGCCATCAGATTTCAACGTACTAAAAATGAAGGAAACAATGATGATTCTCCAACATTCCTGACTCGACCACCCCTCCCCCAGCTTTTGAGCACTTTATGCATGCTGTAATTTCAATTCAAAGCCAAATATGGAGAACAAGTCAAATTACATGGGCTAGAGGGCATCACCAAAGATGAAGGAGAATAGGCTCTCGTCGAGAATGACAGTCGGCATATCTCTCTAGATGGGGCTCGAACAGAGGAAACAAGTCCTGAGAGACAACAAAACCTGCGTTCCCATTGAAAACAAGCATGACTCAGAGTCCATGACTTCATTTCTATCGCAAGTATAGTTGTGTAACATTTAAGCTACTATCCTTTGCCTCAAGTGCCTTTGGTTAAGATTCCTTGAAGAGTGAAGACAATTCAAGGGGTCACGATGCTTAAACGTGAAAAAAAAGTTTCAGTTAAACAGTCTCAAAACTCCAGGAAAGGTTTTTCTGTTTGAGCAAGAAAGAGGCAAAAGAGGACCACCCTTTACGAAACTGATCAAGGAATCTGCCGAATTTCTCATCATCCTCATTGACAAGCCCATTGGAGGCAATGAGATCGTTTGTTTCACATTTGAATACCCTTCAACTGTCATAGACCAAGAAGATCAATCAATCATGTTCACACCAGGACGCAACGATTCCCTCTCCCTGGTATATCTTATTCAAGAAATCTCATCCCTCGACTTCTTGCATTTCAAACATTGAACTTCACCCGTCCATCTGTTCATTTACTTACTTGAAAGCGTTGAAAAGCGGTTCTTTAATCATGGCATGATCCGAACCAATCAATTCCCGAAACAGATTATTGTGCCTGGCCTGTTGAGGCGAAGTCTTCATCAAGAAGCATCGCACAGGTACTCCATGCTTTTGGGCCACTTCCACGAATTTCTGACGTGTCTCTCTTTCTCCATGCGTGTTATCCACCACAACGCTTTGGCCATTTTTAAGGGCTTCAGCCAGGATTTTGAGGGTCTTATCGCGTCCACCTGACCGATCATTACTGGCCACGACGTAACCGGCAGGCTCATAGATGGTTTCGGCCAGAAAACTCTTACCTGACCCTTGAATACCGACCAAAAGAATGACCTGTGAGGACGAGAATGATTCCGGAATTACACACTGTTCTCAACTTAATTAGGATCTGGTAAAACGTCTAGCAAAATTGAACAACTTCAAGGGTTGTGGCTTGAGGGCGATCTCATAAATCGACTAGTGATTGGAAAGTGTCAAAATTGAATCGCAGCTCATTCAACCAACTCCTTTGTTCTGAGTGCAATCACGACTTGATGAAGGGTTGGTTGGAATTTGGCAGATCTTGGAAAACCCACATACCTCTTGACTTTTTGAGGTCAATTCCGTGGATTTGGGCTCCAACAAAGGAGCATTGGGATCCACAGATTTAGGGTCGAATTCGGGCAGGTTGAACTTTGTGGTGGGTTTTTGACCCAAGAACAACTCCTCAGGTGTGTGGAAAGCCAAATCCAAATTCAGAGCGAATAGCCGATCCGAACATGAGAAATCTTTCTTCTTGCCCGGAATCCAACTAGCAATTCTTCCAGCCGCGTCTCCACAATAGAAAGAGCTCTTTTTGTCAATACTGATATCGCCGTTCATTCGAGTCGCTAAAAGATTCCACACCCCAATTCTAGGTTTCCGAAACATCCCACCATCTCCGGAACAACAAAATAGTTGCACAGGGACGTTGAGTTTCTGCGCAATCCGTTGAACTTTGGTCTTGAAATCGTCCAATTTGACCCTACCAATAGCTATACCGCGTTGGTTTGTGATTATGACAATCTTGTATCCGTCATTATGGAGTGATTTCAACTTTCCAGGAACCTCAGGATATAGTATGCGCCAATCATTGAGATCTTTGGCAAATACTCTACCACTTTGAGTAGTGATTATCGTTCCGTCCATATCAAATGCAGCAATCTGGGTTGAATGAGAAATGTGTTAGATGAAGGAATTAAGTAATTTAAGCAAGGATTGGAGTTTGCACCTTGGTCTTGCCCTTACAGGAAGGTGAAGTCATAATGTAGACTTCTCCATCTTGCACAGTCTGCCAACGGAAACCATCAGAATCCGAAAGTGGTTTCACATCATACTCAACATCAAACAAACGTGATTGAGTTTTTGATATTTTCGCCTCAAGAGGCGTTGGTGTTTTGACTTCAGTCGTCATTTTGCGTTTCATCGAGTCTTTCTGTGGGCTTGGTTTTTCTTTGGGGGGTTTGGGATCGAATATGATTTGATACTTGAAATCCCCGGGCAATAATTCCACAGTTTCCTCGTGTTCAAGTTCGCCAATGTCACCTTTAGCGAACTCTTTACCGTTAACTACGGCTGGATTTGGTCCAATTTGCTTGATTTGAACCTTGAACTTGGAGTAGTTGGCCCACAATTGAATTTGTTCCCGGGAACAACGCTTCTCTTTGATTTTGGTTTGAGGACCTCGTCCAAGCATGAAACTCTCATTATTCGGCAACAAGATGTCGGGATGACGTCTCGCACAGCAACGAATAAAACATTTAGTGGCCATGCTGCGGTTGAATTGATTTTCAGCTGTATGGTGGATAAGATTAAAATGAGTTATTTGTAAATCAAACAGCAAGGGCAAAGGAGAAAGGTGATCTTTGTAAACATTCAATATATTGTGTTGAAAAAAGGTCAGTAAACTAATTTAAAAAAGGCCTGAGGTCACTTAATTTCTTCTGCAACCCATCATGCAATGCTATATTTTGATTGTGAGAAGTAGTCTTCACGTCAAGTAAAAGCTTCAAGAACGCCAAAAAGGTTTTGGTGTGTATAGATCAAATTTATTTGACGACACAATTCACATGACAGTAATATTTGGAAGAAATTTATATTTACATTGTTTTTAAGTAAAATTTTAGCCAAAGAGAAATTGAGGGTGCAAAATTTGTTTAAACAGTATTTTTTGTTTCTCTTCAGATGACCTGTAATCATTTCAAAGTAATTCTTAAGGGAAGAATGCAAGCAAAAACATATCTCAAGCTTTAAGCTAACATTGGAAAACACAAAAAGTCTGAAAACAGGAATTGAAACTGAATTTTACAAGAGTGTTTTCGTCGTAAATATGAAAACTGAATTGAATCTAAACAAAATTACTGTCCACAAAGCAGGTGATAGGATATATATTTCATTTTAAATATGGATAATACTTGAACACAGGGATAGTTCATTAACACATGGTTTCTTACTTTCAACGAATAGTTACATCCTAATGAAAGGCATGTCTCTTCTTCTTTTTAAACAAGCCAGCCTTGTTATCATAAGTCACCCCAGAAATCGTTATCATTGAGAATTCCTCGGTTTTGATTGTTCACACTTGAGAAGATAAGTTTATGATTAGAAGGTACAATGGCATCCGCATTGGCCAATCCACCAGTCTCAATGACCCGATGAGGTTCGATATCCGAGCCATTTTTGGTGCTCCTCAACAGCTTCTCAAGGTTCCAAATCAAAATCTTGGAACAATTGGTATTTCGACCTTTGACCGCCATAAGGATGTGTCCAAAGGGTGGATCGCACCAAATTGAGAGACAGGCTTGGCTAAGGTCGCCAAAATGTTGGGACAGATTGATGTTCAGTTCTCTAATCTTGAATCCATGAGCCAGATCGAAGAGAAGCAGCTTTGAGCTGACAATTTTGAAAGTTATCCAGTCTTGTTCCCGGATTTCATCGGCCCGACTGAGCAAGACAATCCCCAAAGGTTCGGTGTAAGCCAGACCTTTGACGATATCATGATCATCGGGCTCTTCGAAAACCAATTGGTGGGTCACCTGTCCTGAGAAGGCATTCATGAGCTTGAGGATGAAGTTCCTTTCGTCGTCGTGATAGTCCTTGCAGCACAACATGATCTTGTTTTGCGCTTGGTTCACGCACAACATCTCATAATCCAATTCATGGGTCCAGTGATCGTCATAGGTCAAGGTGGTGGGATTGATCTCAATGGCTTGAAGTTTACTCCCATGACGACCATGGGAATTCACCTCGAACAAGATGACTTCGTTCCCCAAGAAATGAAAATCTCTCTGCTGATAACAATCCGTTGGCAAGTTATTCATCACGATGTTACAATATCCGGATTGCCTGGCCCAGATGTGGATCTTATGACCCGAGAGTTGCTTCCCTACCAGAAATTTGGGCGAGAGAATCAACTTCCAATGGAAATCTATCTCAGCATCATACAATCGCCTTTTAAATTTCCCCGATGGGCGATCATACACGTCAATAGTTCCTAAATTAGCACAAATAATATCGTGTTGATCAGCCACAATACACCTGGGTAAATCCATACGGCTTCCATATGGAATGAGAACTCCATTATGATTGGGCGAAGATGGATTATTGACCACTTCCGCTAATTCAATACGGGTTGTTCTTGGTTCAGCATGGACCCAATTGTACAAAATCCGTCGATCCCCACCCCGATTAGGCGAAATATGCCAGATATGTTGGTCCAAAAAGTCCCTCCATTGCTTGCAAACCCGCGAACAGTTCCACAAAGACAGTGGATCCAAGCGGAAAAAGATGTTACGCAAAATTTCCGGATAATAGCCTCGCTCAAAGAGCAATCGCATAACACTTTCACCCAGACACCACTTCACATACGCCATGATTATGAGATTTGTTGATTATGGTACTTGTATCACTCGATATGACACCTTGTTTCAAAAATTGGCAATGATTCGATGTTCCATAGTAACGGAGAATAACTACTATATCTGTGTATCTGTGTACTGTGATAATGTGAAACAGCTAGGTAAGTAGCACACATGAAACGTCAAAGTGGAGTACGTAGTACAAAGGGAACAAGGTCATTGCGCAAGAATTCGGTATTTATGAGGGTAAGTTTTAGGAGATAAATATGCTCGGAATCGATGTCGATGGAGCTATGATCAAGTATGAACTGATAGCACTTCGTCGACGAGAAATATCGAACGACTTTGGACGGTTTTGAAACGTTGGGGGAGAATTAGGATTTGGCTTGAACGTTCAAGAGAATGTGAACCCTGAGTGTCTTTACGAGCGCCAGAAAGTACCAGAAATTTCTTGAAAAGCCTTGTTTCAGACACATCAAGAGGTCTTTCTTACTTTAAAGTGTGTTAAGTGAAGCTTAATCACGTTTTCTAATTTTTCGTTTGGAAACCATGATCTAAGTTACCAGGGAACAAACGCTACGTGTGTTCAAGATAAAATTTTCACCTATGTTCAGACCAAAATTATCTTTCCAAGTTGAAAATGTTAATCAGAAGAATGTTCTTTGATAAGGCTGAACCATTTTTGTTTATTTATAAGTATTTAAAGAAAGCTATTTTAATTCAAAGGTATATATTTTTGTCTCCTAAGATAATAGAAATCCGAAGGTTGACAATTTATTCATTTCTTGCCAAGAGATTATTTGCGCAAGGATCCTCTGCAGTTTAAATCAAACTTTCCAACAAACTATTTTACCCGCCGATTTAAATCTGAATCAAGCCCATATTAGAATATTAGATGTCAATAAATTTAGTGACATCCATGACATTTAAAATTGCAGGCCCGACGAAGAAGTAGCCCTTAAAAAATGTATGGTATAAATCTATACTTCTTGGCTAATCGTCACTGCTTGAATTTTTAGGGTCTAAAAATGAGGGTGTTAATATTGGCTCTCAAACTAAAACTTAAAATGTCCATTTACCGACGAAGATTGATCGACAATAAGAAAATATACTTTTTCCAAACAGACTACGCCAAGAATCGAGAAGCCATCCCATTGATGAAAGTGACAAGTTTGCCTAAACAGGAAAGTAAGGTATGGATGGAGGACTTGTGTGTGTATGACACAATAACTCACGTCAATTTAGCGCTCTATTTCATCGCCGGGTTATGCACAAATCTTGAGAGAACAGTCAGGAAGAGGTTTCAAATTTAAGAGCCTTCGTTTCGAGAAGACCACTGATCCAAGTTATTCAATCAATATCTCAGTTTGGTCTGGTTTGGCAGGTGGCAAATAGGAAAGGTCCTTAAAATTGTGGTGCAATGTTTGGTTTCTGAAACCAGGAATGATGAACATTAGGGTTAGCCGGTTATGCACATTTTCGTGATTTGCTTAGTTCAATGTTTGGGTTGAAAATAAGTTAATGAAGAAAGTAAATAAGAATAAGATTAAGTAAGTAAAACCAGTGTTATTGACTACATATCAAGCAAAATAGATCCCCAACCCAAAATATTTTGACCAAAAAGGACAAGGAAATACTCCAAAAAGTAAGATGCTTTAGATTTGTACTTTTAAGTCTCTGAGGCTCCCATTTTTGGCACTTTTTATGGTAAGAAAGCTCTGAAGAAAGTCGAGTTTTTGTGGTCAGGCAGAAAAGTTCCCGTTACACTCAAGTAATGTCGATTAAACCCTAACTTTTCAGTGTTTCGGTTTCTTGCCTGCGTTGCTACTCCTCAGGGTGTTTGTAATAATTCACAAGAAACATTAACATACCTAAACTGATAATTTCCCAGGTAAAACATAATCATCAATGCATTGGAATAATATATAGGATACTTGAAACCATTACATTAGCGTTTTTCTTTAAACTTTCCGTCCATTTGGACCGACCTCCGCGATCGCATTCGACTTCAATACTGTAATTAAACTGATTTGATGATTAGGGCCATGGAGGAAGCTTAATTAAAATAAAGTAATATATTAAAATAAATATTTCTTTCATTTTTCAAAACATTTCAAAATTCGTTCTAGAATGATCTGAAAGTGTTCAGTTGCAAAAGAATTTTCATAATATCACTGAGAGGTATATTTGGAAATAGCCGTCCTGAGTAAACGGCAATTTTCAGCTTCAGCACTGCCAAATTTAACAAAGACCTGTCATTATAATATCCGGCTCTAGGAACGAATCGGTTAGCTTGAAAACCATTGTACTTGGCTAACCAAGGATGGCTTATGCCATCTTTAGTTAGCTTTAGAGGTTTAATTCCATCCCTTTGAAAATAGAAATAGAGAAATAAAGGAAAACTGTCCAATATCGAACTTGTGAACAAATGTGTTTGTTGTCCCATGATATGGGCAAAAAGAGTGGACATCAAGACCAGGCTGAGTCAATTGCATGGAAAATGGAAACAATTACAATTACTTGGTCGAAAAATGTAATTGATTGCAAATACATCGTCCGAAAAGTAATTAACTTTAATTACACTACAATTAAACGTTGATTACATTTTTTTCACCCATCTTTTTCACGCCCTTGCCTTGCCAAAACGATGAAAGATAAACAGCTTTATCATTTTTAAGACGAAATACATCAATTATCAACTTATAATGCCTTCAATGTCCAAATAAAAGAGTGTTTTACAGAAACCAAAAGCTTTTGAATCGGCTAAAATATCAAATATCAAAACTATTACTATTCCACCAATCAAAAGGCATATTTTTCTTTTTCTGAAAACACAAACTTTCAATGTATAGCGATTTTTCCAAAAATTGTTTGGGAAAAAAATTATCTCCAGACCAAAATCAAGGTCGAAAACTTTTGCAAGTGAAACCTGAAAGTGAAAGTTGGGCTTTATGGTCAATTTATGCAAGGACATCTAGAATAGAGGAAATTCTAGATGTCCGTGATTTATGGTAGTAATATTTTAAAAGTAATTGGTGTAATCAGGGGTGAGATACACCGTACTGCGTCGGTTTGTCGTGCAGATGGCTGGGGTTCGATCCCGGCTGATTGCCACCCTCAAAGCTTAACTCTTCGGAGTCAAAACTTAGCGTTGAACCGTTTTTCAATGCAATCAACAACCGATATGTACCATTAGCAGCCAAACAGTAGCAAGGAGCGGAAATCTTCAACTACATCTAATAGGACAATTGATTATATTCTTGGCACATTTCAACGAAATGTGATTTTCACTCTTCTCGTGTCCATGCACGGTGTAATTCATGTAGCTTTTCCTCCCATTTATCTCAAATAAACCAATGATTTGAGGACAAATACTGGATTTTGAATTTGCTTGCCACTTCTATAACATTAAAATGTCACCCCGGACTTTGAAAACCGGAAGCCGAGAAACCTAACTCGAACAGAAAGTTCCTCTAGTGAAAACTCTTCTGACCCTCATCCTTAACCTTTTTAGGGCAACCTGTCCATGCTTAAAACAGCTGAGAAAGAAAGAAGGTAGTCTCCCTCGTTAAATGATTGTTAAGTAAGTGAGTGTATGTTTTTTCCCTTGGGATTCGTCCATGTTAGGACATGTTGAAGCCGCCCCGATATCGACCCCGCGGATTCTACGTCAATCTAGCCGTTGTGAGCATCATCGGAGTGGGTATCACCTACTATATGTGGATGCCCGCCATAAGTAAAGCCCATCAAGCTAAACGACAAGCTCTAGAAAAAACCGCTAATCCAACGCAAAATCAATGAACTGATCCATAGATGGACCATGTCTTCCAAGCCTTTAAAAGGTTGGCGTTTTGCCGTGTTGGTGGGCGGTCTGGTGGGCGCTTTGGGCGCCGCTTGTTACCCCATCATTTTGGCACCCATGCAAAATCCCGAACCTTGGCAAAAGATTTCCCACGAGATTCGACAGAAACATAATATTAAACAAGAAAACATTCAACCCGGAAACATGAAAGTTTGGACCGATCCTTTTGATCGCGAGGGCAAACCCGGTCACAAAGCACCCGCTCATCCCGATTCACCGCCCAAATCCGCCTAATCCATCATGAACCGATTAATACGGGCTCGAGGGGTCCCATGGGACCGTTTGATCCGCCGAGGCTTAGCCCATCAATCCGGAAATGAGCCTGGATCGACCAAAGTAGGTCAGACTTCTGTTTTTGTGCAAACCGGACTCAAGATTCGTGAACTACCTTTGGTTGTGACCAAGGTGCATAATGTCCTACAAATAGCCGGTATGGACCCTTTTCGACATGACCTCGAGACCCCCACGCCCTATTTTCGGGCCTCAGATAGGTCGCAGATCTCGGAAGAGACCCGTGAGATCATGGCCGGGTTTGATCGATGTGCCACGGCTTCGGATATTTTTACTTTGTTAGAAACCGTGCCACTCAACGAAGTCACCCCGGATGTGGCGGTTCACGCCCTTCAAAGGGTGATTGACCTGGAAAACCCGACCCAATCCGGGGAATTCCCTCCGCCCAGTCATCGTCAGACTTTGTCGGGCAACAATCGAACAACATTGGAGGATTCGCTCAAGCCCTTTCAACGGATCGCTTTCATTAACATGTTGTTGGATATCGTTTACCATTCTCGAGATCCTCGTGTGATCTTGGCCGGTTTGAAAATCGTCAGTCAAGATCGATTACCGGATGAGTCCACGGCTTACAAAGAGCGAATGTGTCAGGAGACCTTGGCGTGTGTGGGTGAAGGTGTCTTTGATCTGACCCAAGTCTGCGATGCCATTCAGATTTTGGGCCGCTTTTATCCTGACGACAGAAAGAAGTGCTTTGAGTTGACTGACAAGTTTTGGTCGCCTCTCATGGACCACATGGACAAAGTGGATGCCTTGAGTATCAGCGCCGTGTTTGCCACTTTGCCCTTCTTGAAACAGAGTCGAAGCCTCATCTTGACGGTCTTGGAGAACAAGATTGAACACTTTTGGCAGGAGTTCCAAACGCGTGATATTCTTGAAATCCTTCGAGTTCTCACTAAACTTAAAGTTAGTAGTGATAAGGTGCTGTGTGTCGTATCGCAATGGTTGACTGTCAACGTCCAATCCTTGAGCGAGGAAGAGGTGTTGGCCATCATATATTGTTTCCACAACTTAGAGTACATTGATTCGCGGATCATTTCCACTATGGAGAAATATATCCGGATCCGGGGTTGCCACATCAAAGAGAAGGACCTCATGGCCACCGTTTGTGAATATTGCTTAGATTTCCGGGTGCGCTCGCCGGTGATTCTCGAAGGTGTTGGCGAGTACTTTATTGCCCATGGTAAGACCTTAACCACTCCCCAATTGTTCTCCATGACTCGAATCTTTGGACAACTCGATTTCTACCCACCGAACGGGTTCAAATTCTGGCAGATTGTCGAAGAGGTGGTGGATCAGAAGTTTGCTGAGTTTCCTCCCAAAGAGATCATCAGCCTTTTGCTCTCTTTCATCATGATCGAAAGGTTTCCAATGAACTTTGTGCGCAAGATCTTCAACCCCTATTTTCTGGATCGCCTCGACAACCAAGCCGAATCCGATGTGATGTTATCTCGATTGGAATTGAAACTTTTTGATAACAGTCTGCAACTTGAAGTTGATTCTTACTGTGGGCCGTATTTGCCGAAAGTGAACAAGTTCGTCTCCTTGGGACGTTCCAGGAACCTGAAACACAGTCGTCTGTGCGCTGACGTGATCGGTAACATCCTGAAAGATCATAATAGGGTCCAAACCTGTGTGGTCTTGTCGGCGCTTCCACTTCATCCTCATTACGTCATGGACCTTATGATTTATCCGACGAAAGCCTCATCCTTCTTACGGTAATCAATCAACTTATCAACACACATTATGTATTCTTGAATGATCATGCTGAATTACTTTCAGGTTTGGAGCTGCCACCGAAAACAGTGGTGTTGTAGTTGGTATCATCCGCAATTACGAGGACTACGACCGAACTGGAAAGCGACTTGTAGGTCCCAAAGTTCTTCAAATGCGTCATCTCAAAAAGCTGGGGTTCAAGGTCATGGAGATTCAGTCGAACAAGGTCAATCGGTTAAAGATGTACCCCGACCAATTGGAAACCTATCTCTCCAAATTATATCATCAGGCTTTAAACTCGTAGAAGGAAGGCAATCTCTCTCTAGACTTTCGAATAAAAGGATACTAAGACCAACAATCTTCATTAACTTTATTCAAAGTCGTAATAGTAAGCAGGCTCAGGCTTGTCTGCTTCATAGTAAAGGTCTTCGATCCCAGAGATGTCCTCATCTTCAGGTATTTCGTCTATCGTCGTTCTGGGCTTTTCATCTCGAACCGTGGATCTTGGCGAGGTTCTTCTCGGTCTTGATGTAGTAACCCGTCTTCTTGGGGGTTTAACGCCCAAACGTCGACATTCTAAGGACTCTCTGGGTTTCGTTGCACATGCGTGGAATGAGATGTATTCGCCTGGGAATCTCTTGGATCGACGCAAATCTGGACATGGACTACTTCGTCCACCTTCAACCATGCAGAACTCTTTTCCTCGGATCTCACTGAAGAATAATTTATGCGGAATTACCTTAGATTTAAGAAGGATCGGTTACTTTTACATGTATGTTACCTGGCGCAATTTCCATAGATTTTATCGTTAGATTTGAACTGTAATGACTTGCACTGACAGAAGCAATCTCGTCGAGTCAAAGGTTTGGCTGCCCGACCTTGTTCAAAGGGTGAATCGGGAGAATCTTGGGTGATTTGAGCAGATTCCTTTGGTCCAAAGTTGACTTGAGCAAAAATAAGCCTGGATGATTGCAAAACCACCAGAATCAACGAGAATATGAATGCCCTATTCATGATGAAGTGCACTTCGGTACTGGTTAATGAGCTTGACAAGTGCAGTCTCCTCCTCACCACGTTTCGAGTCGTTATATACAAACAAGTTTGGCACCAAATTTACCTCATTTATTTGGGAATACCACGAAAAAAATCGAGAACAAGTTTACCTAGATGTAACAGGAGGCACTTCCATTGACCAAAGCATGAGTCAAATGAGCTTACAATCAATCATCCGTAAAATATTTATGGGAATTTGCGGCAACGTCCAGTTTTTTCAACACTTTTTTCCGACCACGAATCGTTTTTTTGGGAATTTTTCCGGATCGCTTCTCGGCTCTCTCTCGTTCCATTTTGGACCAATAGGTTTCCTCATCCTGGCCTTCCAGGACACGCCCTTTCCCGAGACACAACACGCCCGCCAGTTTCTCAGCCAATTCCGGAGAATTGCATCTGACGTGATATTCGGAGGCTCCAATTTGAACGTCCACATACTCAACCCCATCAATGAATGCACTTTTCACTTGACGTTTAACTTGGGTTCGATCCTCAATGGGCGTGTCCAGAGTAAACTTGACCACCGTGCCCGGAATGAGCCTGAATTGACTTTCAGGTTGTTGGGAATCCTCGATATCGGTCGTCACACTCGATTCAATTTGGGGTTTCCCATTTTCTTCACCTTGGGATCTTCCGTTTTCCTCCTGAAATTTGATGTGGCTGTTCAATACCGGTTTATTCAACTGCTTTTTGGCCCACTTGAAGTTTTCCCGTTGTTGATTGAGATACTTGTTTCGTAGACGCTTCCATTCCCGTTTAGACATGATCCTTAGGGACATCATTTTGAGTTCCACATCAACTTGTTCGGGAGCTTCTTCGCGTTTCCTCTTCCGGTTCTTTTTCTTGGTTTTCTTCTCTTTCATATCTACTTTTTCAGGATCTTTCTTTTCCTCTGGTGGATCTTTTGTGGTTTCTTTAGATGAAGCTTCATCTTGGTTGAACGCTTTCACACTCTGTAGTTCTTCAGGAGGCTTTTCGTTGGAAATCACACCTTCCTGAGCTCCAAAAGCTTCCAAGGCCTTTTGAACCCCTTCAGGTGTGTCAAATTCCACAAACGCAAAGCCTTTATTGCCTTCATGGTTCTTGAACTTGGGCAAAGACACGTAACTGACTTGATCATACTGCGTGAAAAGCTTTCTTAAGCAGTCATTGGAAACGTTTGGCGGAATATTTTCCACATAAATCGTGCATTCATCCTCATTATCTTTGATCTTAACCGGAAGTTTACGTCGGATTTGCCGTTTTCCATCGGATTGTTCCCGGATTTCGAGCAAATCAGATTGAATCTTACTTAAACCTGTCCACAAATCCTCCAAATCAATGCGAGCAAAGCTCTGTTCCAACATGGAAATCAGCTTGTTGAACTTGAGGAACACCTCCAGATCGAGCCATGGATCTTTGGCCATGGCTTCTTGCATGAATCGACTCTTGGTGAGATTGGCATCGCCGAAGTAGAACTCCATTTGTTGGACGATGGCCTTGTAAAGGCCACGTTTGCGCTTACGTTGGGATTTGGCCGCAGGAGGATCATGGATTTCTTGCGCCTGATCTTCGAGTTCATTGGGAATTTCGGTGGTGGTTCGTGATTTCTTGGGTGAACAGACAGTGGGATCCATAGGATCCAAGGATGATTCGGTTCGTTTCATGGTGATGTTGAACTTGATGAGCCGCCAAGAATTTATGATGTATGATGTTGTGGAAATCGGGAACAAATTTGCCGATAGCGAGGAGAATGATTCTCTCTCAACCTTCTTTATTATGGTTGCGTTCAGAGTTGGTCAGAGCAAGACGCACTAAATTTGTTGGAGTGGGAGGCTACCAAAAAGATTATTCTTTCCAATAAGATCTTATGAGACCTTGCTTATGTTGGGCAGACAATCCTTCGCAATTTTCAGTTCAATGGAAGGGCGGGGTGAAAATGTATACCTTTTCAAACTTATGTATTGGAGAGAGCATAGAATGAATGAATGAGGTCGCTTTTTTGTGGTTAAAAAATGAAAAGAAGAGGGCTAGCTCATCCATTCTGTGTTTTTGACTCTTAACTCTTAAGTCCCAATGTTCCTAGTGAAAATCATTTTTCCTCTCGTTAGCCTCCCAGTCCAGAGAAATTTAGTGGTTCTTGGTCAGAAGTACCAGTAGTACAATCAATTTTTGATTAGATTTCTAGTTTTATACTAAAATGCTTCAGCGGTGAGGGAGAACAATTTAGGCATTAGGGAAGAAAATTCAACCAAATAATGTAATCGTTATTTTGTGGGCTTGGCCGCCGACCCTGCCCAAGATTTTTTTAAATGCATGACATCCTTTTTGATACAGATATTCGTGTACTTTCCACAAGTTCTTATGGGTGAAAAATCCTCCTCTGTTTTAAAATTTGTTGACTGTCAAAATTGAGAAAAATGTCGTGGTTGGCCAAACACAAAAGAATACAAGATGTCGCTGTTATGAATAAGCTCTTTTGAATAGTATCCATATTCATAACAGTTGATCAAGAAACTCCAGCAATATTGCGGTATATGTCCTTGGACATCAACCTTTCCGCTTTGCGGAAAGTACCACCATTTATCAATCCTGGACTAAAACAATTAAGTCTTCGTTCAGATAGCCGTCTCAATTAATCCCACAAAAACAAGCATTTTGACACCAGAAAAAAAGGATATTTCTTTGTGTGCCTCCCCAGTTCCACTTGAAAACCACGACAAATAAATAAAAGAAATAAGTCAACCGAAAGAGTCTACACTAATGGTAATGACTCCACTTATTTTCAATATAACGATTGCATTCTAGCTTGATGGGTTTGCGTGATTAGAGGTTCGACAATCGTTCCAGATATAAAACACGTTCAGTGTGACGTTTTAACGAGGACCGGACATTGCAAAGGAATTCCACAACATGTCTTATTATCCACTTTGTGGGTACCAATCCAAAGATACCCTTCTATTCTTGAGTGGCTTTGTGGAGAGTGGTAAATTCTGATCAAATTGGCAAAGAGTAGTCCACTATCAAATTTGAGACAGTTTGATGAATCACTGGTCGTGGTCAAATCGCATGCTTCATTAACTTGGCCAAACCGTGGTAGGATCAAATCGGGAAGCTAAAAAATACTTCCTTGAAACGCAACGCAATAACTAAAATATGGACGGATTAACGGCCATTGGTAATTTGATGAAGAGGTCTCTAATGGAAGAGTTTACTCGAATTTGTCTTTGTTTCCTTTTATTGACTGTAGCATGTTTGCACGGTCCCTAGATATTTGGCCCTCCTCGCAAATTGTGCAATTCCTTTACATTCGCTAAGCAGTATTTGAATTTGCAAATTTGTGCGGTTTTTTGATTGGAGGTGTTTACGTATTCATGATTTCAATTCCTCTTGTTACATTGTCTACTCACAATGGACTCTTGAAACATTCATGAGGTCGACGAAGGCGATCCCTTCGTGACGAATTGAGTGCTTGTCGTAATAATTTCACAGTTTAAGGGTAACCATTGAAGAATTCAACAAGAAGCAGGCGTCAATTTAATAAAGGAGAAGCTTCTTTTATGATCAGAACATAGTTTCCCATTTTGGATATTAGATCCTGGCTTTAAGCATCATAGCCAGAGTCGCGTGGGTGACATGTAGCTTGGACGATGATGAGAAAGATTTGAACGAATGTGCAAACCAACCAACCTCACTTAGCCCCTTCCCGTAAATATGGACCGGGTTGTTAGCGTTCGCACCTCACAAGCAAACTTAGCAAAGTTGGAAGAAGAGTTACCTTTTAGGGAATTCCTCTTGACAGACGACGCCCAAAAAAAGGTAAAAAAGAATATGGGAATTCTTTGCTATGATAGACATTACAATGAGTTTGAATAGTTTAAAAATATGTTCGCCATATTTTAGAAATGGAGACAAATCATAGCGTCATTTATTTTATTTAGATACACCCTGATGTTTGCATTCTTGGTGCAACTTAAACAAATACTTTTCTCCCATGTGAGAAAATTGAGTTTTTTGCAAAAAAAATAATAATAATAATGGGAGCAACTTATTCATATTGGTCTTTTTCATAAATATGTCACAAATTTTAACAACATGCAAGAGGGTTGGGCACATCTATTGTCAAAATTTTCAACGGCAGTTTAGCGAGTGAAAACGAGGTTGTACAGTATTTTAAAGTATTTCACGTGAAAATTCAGACTAATTTACATAGGATTACTCAATTGAAACGCCATTTGCAGCAACAGCACGTTCAACACGACCATGGAAAGATTGGCATGCCCTGGCAACTTCCGCGGGATCCAGTTCGGCGGTGGCCTTGATGATGGAGCGCTTTGGGGACTTCAGGCTTTTGTGGTGGGTCTTGCAAGCCAGGGTCTCCATCCTTCCCTTTAAGTAGAAGTCACATGGGTTGAAGTCAGAGGAGTTTGGAGGCCATGTGTTGGGATCCCAGAAATGGCAGAGATTCTCAGTCATCCAGACAATGGTCCCCAATTCTTCAGAGTCGGCCTGAAAGTGGGCCAAGAGGTCCACCACGAGGTTCTTGAAAATTTTGTGGTGCCGTGGATGTTGTCCTGCGCTGGTGGAAAGCCTTATACCTTCCAGCAGGCACGCGGCCTTGTCCATAAGGCCAAGAAGACCATTGCCTGGATGACTGAGAATCTCCACCACTTCTGGGATCCCAAAACAGGCCCCAAACTCCCCTGACTTGAACCCATTCGACTTCTACCTGAAGGGGCGAATAGAGGCCATGGCTTACAAGACCCACCACAACAGCCTAAAGTCCCTAATACCTAATATGCCCCATCATCAAGGTCACTGCTGACATGGATCCCGCGGAGGTTGCCAGTGCATGCCAATCTTTCCATGGTCGTGTTGAACGTGTTGTTGCCGTCAATGGTGATTCAATTGAAAATTCCTTTGTAAAATTGTCTGAATTTTCACGTAAAATGCTTTAAAATACTATACAACCTCGTTTTCACTCTCAAAACTGTTGTTGAAAATTTTGACAATAGAAGTGCCCAACCCTGTACATCAATAATCTAGCCTGTTTGATAATAACTAGAGCCCGGGAAAAAATGTTGAAAAAACGTCCAAAAAATGTCATTAAAATGTCAGGAAAAAGGGTAAAAAATGTTGAAATATACATGTAGGGCAAAAAGGGCAAAAAATGTTGAAATTTAGAGCAAAAAGAACAACTTTTTTAAAAAAAATTAGAACAAAAAAGTCAACGAAATGTGTGAGAAATAGGACTGGATACGAGGAGGACTTGAGAAGACTACTTAAGACAGTGTGACCAGACATCTGAAGGAAATAATCCCGTCAAAGCTCTAGCTTAAAAAAAACTGGAGGTTGCGCTTCACATAGCGGGGTGTTTTTATAAGCTAGACGTCAAAACAGTTTATGTTATAAGTCAGATGGCACATTCAGACCCTTTGAAAGGCAACAGATATTAAAGCCTGAGTAAATAATGGTAACAGTGCCAACTTAAAACATGCTTTACTCTACACATAGCTATTCAGCCCACGTAAAATAATCACGGAAACAAGGGTCACAAAGTTTCTGATTTGAACATTTTCACAACTTTTTGACAAAAAGAAACTTTAAGGGCACTTTTTGCTCCTTTCAAAAGATTTTAATTAATTGGCATTGTAAAATGTGAAGTTGAACAATGACAATTTAAGTGGGAAATTTTGGCGGGAAATTTCAAGCCTTCATTTAATTAATTGGTCCCTCAGAACCGGTTTTGGGATGACATTTTTGAGAAAAAAGTACAAAAAATGTTGAAATTATCCAAAAAATGTCAAATAAAATTAAAATGTTATATTTACGTAAAATTGGCAAAAAATGTAAAAAAATTTTTTAATGTAAAAAATATTTTTCCCTAGCCCTAATAATAACAAATGTTTATTCTTATTGCAAATAACTGAAAGTATGTAATACTGCACATGCGAAAATTCCGCAAACTTTTAAAGATTTTTTTTTCTTAGAAACATAATTAGCTCAAAACATTTTAGCTACGTTTTAGTTAAGGATTCCACAAAATTAGCTTGAATACCTTGACTGAACACAAGCATTAAATACGTATTCCAGGGTACTCTCGTGCCTTCAAAAATTCACCCATACCATTTTTTCGACCTTATTTGGTTTGCCTACCCATTCTCATTCATGTCCCTTATTTGGGTCAACGACCACGAGCCACCAAATGTACCCAAACTAGTAACGCACGCAACATAAAGTTTCTAGGTAGGTCAGCGGTTTTTAAACTGGGGGCCCTGAAGGAAAATTTGAAAAATCCCAAAAAGGGCGAAGTTGTAAAAAAATCATTAGTGATTTGAAATATTTACGCCAATCAATTCTTAACAATCCTCCAAAACAATCATATTGTGTTTTTTTTAATCATGAAACCTACATTGAAAGTGTGAAGTGTCGCAAGAGGAAATTTGGGGATGTCACTAACTTAACCTTGGCA
>CM021312.1:4884144-4925476 GCA_010645155.1 Tigriopus japonicus | reverse complement strand
AAATCATTAGTGATTTGAAATATTTACGCCAATCAATTCTTAACAATCCTCCAAAACAATCATATTGTGTTTTTTTTTAATCATGAAACCTACATTGAAAGTGTGAAGTGTCGCAAGAGGAAATTTGGGGATGTCACTAACTTAACCTTGGCAATGTCGGTTGTTTCATGTTCCCAAGAATGAGACTCCCTCTCTGGGTCAGACTGTTCCTTTCATCAGCCGTTAATTGGCCCACAAGTTTCTATGAAACGTTTACTTTTCCGAACGTCTTTTTACGTATTCGTAGACTAACATAGCACCAAAATAAACTTTACAAGGCTTGCTGGAGCAAACTTGGTGAAATTTCTGATTTTTATGGCGAAAAAGCATGGATTTTTGGTGAAGTGCCTCAATTTTCTGCCGGGTGAGAAGTGCCGGTCTTTTGAAGAAGCGCTAAGGGCTCAAAAAGCTTTAAGAAACCCTGCTCTAGGAGATGGATCTGTTATTTTAGGACACAAGTTTTTCTACTGTTTGTCACTAGAAAATGTGATATGTATCATGTTCCCCAGAAAAAGGGTTTAGGTGTACTTGTATGCATGTAAAGTATGTGATTTTCACAAGCTTTTCCAAAGGAAATAATGACTCTTGACAAGGGCTCGGATAAAGTTGCTGAATGCAAGACAAATCTTCATTCTTAAGGAAACCAAAGTTTAAGGAAAACACAAACTTAAGACTGCAAACTTTCGTCCAAAATTGAGACAAAAAGTTTGGCATTTCTATTTAAAAAGTGACAGTTTTAGGCAACAAAACTGGCAATTTTTTTAGCAACTTTTGTCGAATCAAGTGCAACATTTTTTCCACCAACAAATTGTTTATTGTTCTAAAAGCACTCCCAGAGGTGCATGGTGAGCATAAAAACAAAATAATAAAAATTTCAATATTGAAAGAATAAGAAATGACTAAATGATGTATAAAGTTCACAGCATCAATACACAAGCGCAAAGATGCAAACAGTCAAAGAGTAATGCGAATAAGGAAGGGTATTAAACTTGAATGAGCCACATCTATCATAAGTCGAGCCCTAAAAACATACTTAGATTGCATGATTCCAGTTCACTTTTAAACTCTGAAAAGTTCTAGCTTCACGAATCTTTAAATCAATTTCGTTCCACGGGGTCAACACTGTAAGGGCGAAACAAGAGCTTCGTATTCGCGACCTAATGAGCGGTCCACGTATTAGGTGTTTGGATCCATTGCGCAGGTTTTTCACTGATTGTTCTGAGCCGTCCAACAATCTCTTTGGCCCTTCGGCTTTCAGCTGTTCGGTTTTAACAAAAAAGTATTGCAAGTATTGCTAAGAAACTGCAACTTAAGGCAAAAAAAGAAGTAACATTATCCAAGCTCTTGTTGTTTTTTTATTTCGTTTTGCGTCTGAAACACATGCACGTGGAACTAATTTCTTTTCGCACCTTCATTTTTAAACCGAAAAACGATTGGCAAAACTAGAAATACAAATATCAAAGAGAAATTTCACCGCTAAAGCAAACATTTTTCTAACTTCAAAAGCTCAAAAACTTTTCTTTACTTCCTTACTTGCAATATGTCTTTCATTCAATCAAAAAATTGCCCTTATGGAGTAAATAGATGTGATTTATCATGAATAACCTCAACTGAAAAGAGATGTCAGTCAAGCCTAAGAAATGGAAAAAGAAAGAAAAATCGTGCAAACTGTCAATGTCTTTTAAGAATTTAGTAAAACAGCAAAATTCAACAAGAAGGCCAAAAATGCAAACAAAAGAGCAAATAGACAGAAAAAGTTATCAAATTTCGATGAAAACGGCAAAAATGCAAATCAACAAAAATAATGAAAAAATCAGAAAAAGTGAATTAAAAAAAAAACAAATCAATGAAATGCATTTTCTTGAAATGTGTTGCCCTGGTCATGAGTAGGGCTAAGATAAAGTTGCTTTTTTTTGGCCGAAAGTGGGAGTGTTTTAGCCCTAAAGTTGCACTAGTTTTTTGTTTTAAGTTGCACACAATTCGACAAAACTTCGGTGTTCGACAGTCTTTTCTATAACCTTTGGCATCCTTAAGAACGCAGTTTTAATTTGCACAAATTGTTCTAGATTTTTGAAAACATGAATGCTTCGAAAAGGCACTGAAAAAGCACGCATAAAATACACATTTTAAGCAAAATCCCGCAGAATTTCAGTGATCGAGGCAAAAACTGCTAAAACTTGCTATTTGTTTCGAAAAAAATCGAAAGTTGCTAATTTTTGTTGTTGATTGTTGAAAGTTGTTAATTGATTACAATGGCCAAACCTTTTGGTTCTTATGAACTTCGTAGACATCATTATTTGAGTGAGTTGATGTGTCGTGTATAAATTTCTCCTAACTAAAAATTGAGTAACTGAACTACGCTATTTTCGCTCTAATTCAATGCACTCTCTTTTGACCTAGCTGTAATTTGATTCCCTATCCTATGAAGCGGCTATATTTTGAGCCGGCCTTTTTTTGATTCGCTCTATTTTGTACACACTCTCTTTTGATCCGCTCTAATTTCATAGAATCCCTTTTTATTCAAATAAAAATGTTGGCTTCAAGGTTCAAAATCTTGATCAACAAACTTTTTAATCTATCACTATTTATTACCTTTTTGACGTTGCTGATCCAACTGGGCTTTATTGGTTGTACGTAAATCAAACTAAAACTCTTTAGGCGTTAACTTAAAAAAATAGATGAAAACCTAATGGCCAAGAATTATTCAGTATTACATTTGTCAAATAAAAACCAAGAGTTCACAAAGGTGATCGAATAAAGGGAAAAAGACGAAAAAAGATGAAAAAATATAAATAAGTTTGTTCGTCTACAGTCCTTGTCCCTATTAATAAGCGATTGACTTGTTAAAACACGTATTGGATCTCGTTTACGCCAAACTTTCGTTTGTTCAGGTTTAACATTTTCATTTCCGGAACCCAATTGTTCAACTCTTCTCCTCTCTTGGTTGAAACAACAACCAGCATGAATGAGTTCCTAGAAAGAGTTCTCAATCTCCAGGATAGTTGATGGCACATACTCAAGGATGTTCAATGCTCTTGAATGACCAAGATTAATCCTCCTTGAACGGAACCTGTTCGTAGATTGAAATCTAGTCCCTGGAATTCTTCAAGTAGGCTGGAAGAGTGGCTGGTTCTCTCCAGTAATTCCTAATTTTTGTCATCTCCAATCTTCAACCACGTCGAAACGAGCCTGTCTCCCTAGTACCCCAAATATTGGACACACAGACATATAATTCTAGTGAAGGTGCGTCCGGATTACGTCCGAACGTCCGCTATCCGTCTCTCAGTGTGTGGATATGCGTATTTTGCCTTGAGAGCGACGCATGTTCTTCCCACGTTCAGGTCTTTTTTAAAAAAGAATCCCAATACCCTTGCCGGCGATCCCTCGGAGACCCGATCCTCCAAAACAGGCAAGAATTAGTCCATCAACTCGAGTTCAGTTCACTTGAGAGTTTCGCCGGGAAGAGATCGTGACACTCTCTATATTTTGATGTGAATGCCGGGCACGGATCGTAGTTTGTTTGGCAATTTCCCACCTTAGCTTCCATGGTGTTGGCTGCTTTGTTGGAAGGCGGGGGAAATCAGGTCTTTTGTTGGAGAAAATCCGAGCACTAAATACTTGCTCACGAGCAGACATCATCAACGTTCGTTGGGTGTTGCTCAGCTTAGAGCAGCAAGTTCTAGCGGACAGCCTAATCCACAGGTTTCAACAGCTGATCCAACGGGAAAAAGTTGCGAAGTGAAGTTTGGTTGAAAATCGTTAACGTGCTTAGTGTTTTGACTGAGGCTGAAAAGACCTTTAGAATTGTTTGGTTTGACGACCTAACAGTGTGAACAAAGCTCTGTGTAACTTACCAAGGTAAGACTAATGGCTCGAAATGTCATATTTGATTGACAAAAGCTAGACGCACTGTATGGCGGGGGTAATGTAATTTGTCAAATCATACCTTCATCCATATCCCATTAGTGGCTCAATTTGTTTCGCCATCTGAGATCCTCTATGACATTACCATCCACCATTGGGATAAACGAGACCGTAGGTGGAAATGGCCAGACTTGCAGTCTGTTTAATGGCCATGGCCATTGCTGACCAAATCCTGTAGTTTTAATGGCTTCAATCCCCCCATAAAATATTTCGTGCGTAGCACATAAAATGCTCCCCTTGTTGTAGAATCTTCATGATCCGGTCGACAAAATTCTTGTTTCTGTAATTCTGATGCCTTTTGTCATTAACGCATTTGTTGTATGTCCCTAGTGGTTAGTTACCTGTTTTTGACAAACTTGGTCAGAGTTCTCGAATTCGTCACAATCAGGACATTTCTCTGTTCAAGTTCAATTGTAAAGTCAAAACTGAAAAAAACTCTTAGGTAGAATTATTCTATGGTACATTTTTCATCATTTACTTGTTATAACTGTCGATGTCGTCAAGAATTTTTGTCTTCGTGGAAGTGGAAATGTTGATATAATTTCGAGAGTGCAATAGTTTGGCATCTTTGGCGTTGTGTTGTGTTATTGCACCCGGCAATCTGGGGATTAATGTTTCAATTTGACAGGAAATCCTGGAATAGGACACTGATATTGGAAATGTCAGGGATAGCTAGTTATGACGTCGCAGTGTTCTTGAGATCATCTGATGGAATCATTCTCGTAAATTGAGATGATGAAGACTTTGTGCGCCCAAGGGCCATTGAAGCCTCTGTCAGAGGATCATGTTTAATATCCATAACATGATTATGACCAGCTTGAGGAGTACATTACTTGCTCAAGAGGATTGAGTTTCAGGGCCAATGTGTTTTTAGATAAAGAAGACTTTTTGTGTCATGGCTCATTGAGAGGCTCATCATGAAGAATACACCTAATATTTTTCATGATGAGGCTTCAAAATAGCATCCAATCTCTTTAAAACACTGAGGTGGTCCTGTAATGTTTGAAAGTTGACGAGTGTCTCTTCAAGGTTAATGTAAACGTGGTTATGTTTTATTTGAGTAATGTAGAGTAAAAACGATGCAAAGGTTACGAAAGCTACTTACTACAGAAATGCACAAAAATTTAATTGTTTCTCGGAGATTTGGCAAGGCGAATGGTAAAAACACAGATCTTCTCACATGCAAGTGTAATTATCTGAATGTCTCTGAAAGCCCAACGTTATTCCACTTGCCATCTGAGTCAGCATAATTCCAGATTGAATAACCCATCTCTAGTGCAGACTCAGTCAAACCGCTTTGTCTCTAATGATGAAAATCTCACTGAGTCCTGTATCAGAGTATCATTACAAGACTTCTCATTTGTTGATCTCTCATCCATCTCAATTGAAAGTTCTTCCACCTTGAGATAATAAAAGACCTCCTTAATGTGCATGTGTCTCAACCACTCACTTTGCCTTAGACGTCCTCCATCACATTCTAGAATTTGGCCAAGATTCTCAGTCATGGGAGATTCACCTCAAACTTTCTAGTTGGACGGACTATTCAGTTTGTATCCATCAAAATGTCTGGCGTCGCTACTGAGCCCACATATTTTTGTTGCTTTGGAGAAATGTACCTTATGTTAATTGAGCTTGGTCAGGCCTCATGTTACACTTGCCCCAGAACCAGGCACGTCAAGGATGCCAGATCTAGGGCATTCTTTGCTTCATTTTGTCCCAAAGATAGAATTTGTCGGTTTTCGTGATCCTGGCTTTGAGTGACTGACGCCTCCAAATTGCCCGAGGATAGAACGAAAAACAGGGTTTGCAACAACCAAAAAATCACTTCCACCTCTGATTGAAAACACTTGGCATATGGTTGAAGATCTTGGAGGCAGGCTAATGCATTAGTATTAGCATATTTGTGGCCTCTGCCGCGCACTCGATTGCCATCAAGATTCTGGAACATAAAAAACTTGACTAAAAAGATCTTGAAAGAGTGGCGTCCATCATTGACTATCGGTTTTGTCATCTACCGGACATCTTTAAGAATTCAAGTCCATCCCAAGTTTAACGGGCCATTTGGATGACCAATTCAAGATTAATGCCATTACAAGGGATAAACCAGCATTTCTGTCAAGCATGTTTGATTTTAAACTTAAGGTTGACGATTCTGGTTTTGCGCGAAATACATGCCAATTTTCATCATACAAGCCCCCTGGCACAAAATCCCAGAGCTTGTCATTTGTAATAACTTCATAATGGAGCCTCTGTTTTTTGTTATTATCCTTATTTCAATGGTTGTCTTTGCAATTAAGATCTCCCAAATCCTGACTAATACCAGTCTAATCTTCTCGTTATGAACTTCCACCTCGAAGATGCTCCAAATCTCGCTCATTCTCTTCAAGCATCAGTTTCGGCGTTTGAGAGCTAGTTTCTTCAGCACTTTTTGCGTCTCAAACCGCAAGAAAAAGCGGAAATCCGCACGCAAACTCTGCCGATTCCTTCTGCCTTGGCCCACTTCCATTTCCGGCTCAATTCTACAAGTGACACTCTCAAAGGTTGGTTTCTTCGGCTTATTATGCAGCCATGAATGCACAATAAACAACCCAATTGGCATGACTGAGAATCCCATTCATGGTTGACACTTTCTGTCTTTAGAAGTGAAGGCCAAACCAAGTTCGCTGAATGAAAGAATGAACTTAGATCCTAACCAAATCGAGAATTCACTCATCAATGATTTGGATTCGATGGACGTTGTTGAACAAGTGATTGCGTCCATTTGTGGTTACTTAGAGTTGTATTCAGTGATGACAATTGGAATGCCATTTTCAAGTGAATCGTCGTCTTCTCGTTGTTATTCGATGATAAATCGGGCACACGGAGATAATGATCCCCGGCAAAACTTCCTTTTCTGTCTATTTCAAGATGGATTAGCTGGTAAAGTTCCTTGCAATCAACACAACACATCCGAACTTGGGCATGTGACACGCCAAAGCCTGAGATGTGCAATTGAATCTTCTTCCATTGAGGAATGCCTCTTGCTTTACGGTCTCCCCTCTCGTATTTGACGTTCAATAGAGGCTCATTTGACTCATCTTGAGGTTTGAGAAGGAAGATAACAATAACTTTGGAATTGTCCAGGAAACCTAATCACGAATGATATTGTCTAGACTTCCGATGTTTGAATGTGGTATGTGTCTAGCGAATGCAGGACAATCTCAAGGAAAGACTGATTGGACAATTGCGGTATTATTTCTATCGACATGGCCAAGGACTTCATTCTCGATTGATTCTCCAAAAGATCTTGAAGGTTGGACCTGCACTTAAGTGACAATTGTTTTTCTTTCAGGTGTTAAAGAGAGCAAAGTTTGGCCAACTTTAAAATTACACGTTCCAACATGCACCTCCATTGAAAATAACCAGGTCAGGGTATGTCTCTAATTCCATTGTCCTTGAATATATGGAGGGGGTGAGGGAAGGGACAAAAAGCCAATCCAGTCATCAGCTTTGTTAGAGGGAGAAGTTCAATTACCGTAATTTCTTGAGTGTAGGTTCATTGGTCCAAAAGTCAAATATTACCTGAGCAATCATCTTTGTTTGGCCAAGTTGCCTTGGATGTATTCTATTCACAATTATCTCCATTCTGAACTTCCTTCCACGCTATTTGAAAGGTTGCGGATCCGATGGGGAAGAAAATGAGGCTTACTTTGCTTCATGTTCGAATTGCGATTTTTGACAGAATCTGACACCCGAGAGTGACTAGTCTGACAGGATAATGGCCAAAATTTGATTTTTAACCAATCGTCCATTTTTCTCCTTCGCAGTATTCTACTTGTACAACGGGCAAACACAAGGGAGGCTTTGCTATACTTTGCAGGATGACCATCGACATTCAGTCCCGCAAGACAAAGTGCAAAATGCACTTTCTTGTCGCTCATTAACTCTGTTATCTTGGAGTGATGGGGTTTTCTTGCCCTAAATACACTAATCAAAAGCCTGTCAATTTGATGTGCTGAGGCTTTGTCAGACCCATTCCGATAGTTATTTCTGACCCTTTAAGGTCTTCCATTAGGAATCTCTTGTCTTTGTCCAGTGGTGCACCTACAAAATTAACAAGGGGTATTTGTATGCCGATGTCCTTCAATAAATTGCACTAGTAGATGGTTGTCGTAACGAGTATTGATTATAAATGATCCTGTTAGACTACAAACATGATCAATCTTAACAAGGATTTCTGGCGGGGAATCTCAAATTCTGTCCGTAATTGGGTCACATTCTTTCTACTAGATTGCAGTAATGACCTCAAAGGCAATTGCTGTCGAAATGGAGTGACAGGCCAAATTTTTACTCGGTCTTTTTCTCATTTTGGACAAAGCCCACTGTGTTGTAATGAAAATATTGACCTCTTTGTACCCCTGCCAAAATCTTCCAAATTGTCATGGAAGAACACTTCAAGCTTTAAATTTCCCGCCAAAGTCCCTTTAAGACAGCTGATGCTGTCGTTGGGTTCGCAAAGTTGACTGAGGAGGGTGTTTGATATATATAATCAAATTCGGATTCATCTAAGCAAGGTTTCAAATTTAGCACCAAATTCATGCTTGTAGATAGTGACAGCAATGATAATTTGCATCATTTTCCTTCCCCTAACATCGTCTACACCACTTCACTTTGATACAATGATCATTTACGATGCTACAATGCATGTATGTGTGCGACCTTATTCTCGGAAGCTCATTGGTTGGGTAGAGGGCTATTTTTTAGTCCTCGCTAATTTGACATGAGCTACATTTGGTGGAGTGAAAAATTCTCAAGGCTGTCGCATTTTGTATCACAAAATTGTTGTCGTTATTTACGTTCAGGCAATAGTTTTTTCCAACCCATTGTGTCTCAAAGATTATTTCTTGCGGTCACCCTGCCAACTTAGCCAGTGCGTTTGTGAGTCGTGATGAATCTTCTTTTGTCCTTAAGGTTATATCTTGGGGTTAACCAGCCATCTGATTGATGAAAAAGATAAGTTTTTCTAATGTCGTTTTGTCATTTTGTCTTTTAGGTACGAGATCAAAGTAACAAAGCCGATCATTTGCCTTGTTTTCATCTCATTTGGCTCTTGCTTTGTCGCCCAACATTTTTGCATACCTTCCCTATTCAAGGTTTGTAAAATTCTCCATAGAGAGCTAACTAACTTGTACACCTCTCAGCAGTTGGTCTAATTAGAGATTGAATCCTAGAGATGCAAACTGAACTATTTGAGGCCACCCTTGGCGTTGTTCGCGCCTTTATTTAGGGTGATGCCCTCACATTGGTAGTCAGATGGCCTTGAGGACAAGTACGTACAAAAGGAATTCAAGTACAGATTTAATTAGGTTTTTCAACGCGATTGAAATTGTTCACCCTTCCAACTCTTCCCTCTGTCGAAGACTCCTTTAAAGACGAGTGTTGGCGTGTACATGTGTATTAAATGATCAAGGCAATGGGATGCCTTCCAGATTGTCTGGCTTTTAGCGACTAAGAATGGGTTTAGTGCAAATGGGAATCCCTGAGGGGGCTCCATACGAGGTGAGGTTAAGATGGGATTATCCTATTGCTGAGCTGTTGAGCTGTGGCAAGAATCAAGTCACCTCCTTACCATTCCATTGGCTTGCTAATGGCCCGCCCCATGCCCGAGAATGATCGCTATTTTTGATGAGAAGATCAGAGCCTGTCAAAGTATGTTGGAGTTGATCCTTGACTGCTGCAAAGTCTCCTTATTTGGGTCTTGTAATCGCATATAAAGAGCTTTCGGGAATGTTAAGATTAGCCTCCTCCATCCCGCAAAAAGTTGGGTTCAAATTCTTGGTACCTATTTTACGTGCTGAAATGATATAATTTGTCTGATATTGGTCGTAAACGAGAGTTTTAAGAGCGAAAAGATCGTAAAAGATTGGCATCTTTTTTCAGTTGAGCCGAAGGCTGATGATTATAGAGATGCAAAAAAGATAGTGACAAGAGTTCCTTTTTTTTTAACAATCCTTGGTTCATATGACGTGACATTCAAGTAAGTTACATTCAAAAAACGAGTTCATTTTTTTGACACCCATTCGTTAAATCCTCACCTCTGTGAGAAAGAAGTCTATCGATTCTTTGATTTCAATCTATCTTCATAAAAATGTATCACGCTGATGCATTTCTTTCGTTGACATGACGTTCCCCACTCTATAATACGTTTAATGACACGAACCACGACTAACTTCAAAAAAATTCCCCCAACTCACTGTGACCCTAGTTGAGGGTAGAAATGTGGCCTAGATTCAGCAAAATGACTCCAAAATTAGCACCTATAACTTTACACTCTATCATCAGCACATGCACACCACTAATCAAAAGAGATCAAGGTCTCGTCTCCTGACAAAACCTCAAACCATTTTCAGCCACAATCTTAAACTTAACACTAAAGTTTGGCACAAGCGATATGCTAAAGAACTTCTTGGATTTGAGAACAAGTCCATTTTTAAGACTCAAAGCATGGCAAACTTTAGAAGGAAGTAGTTCCTGACGTTGTAAGTCAAAGACAAATGACTAAAACTTCGACCTTCTGACAAACCCGTCGCCCAGTTTTCGGGTCCCATAGACTTCTTCCAAACAGGAAAGTGGGGCAAAACAAAAAGAGATGATAGTGTTTGTGTAATCTTGCCCATATCCTGTGCTCATCATCATCATCATCATCATCATTCTTGGCGGCGTTCTCCGGTCTTGGCGGCAGCTTTTTTAAGATCCACTGGGTCACAATTTTTGCACTCTTTTCAAGCCAAAGCACAAGAAATACGGATCATCATCCACTGATTGAGGGTTTGGTAGGGACGGAAATCAATAGCTACGAAGCACTTGGATGACTGCAATTGGTGGATGGCACTTTTTTGCAATGCCCCCCATCCTTGGAATCGGCGTTGCCGTTTAAGTCAGGAAAACGGAACGGAGTAAGACATATTGGGCTCATAAATTGAATAGAGAATGCACACATTATTCATTCTCTCGGGCAAATCCCCGGTCACCATTTGGGTTCTATTCATCTCCGGGTCCATTAAAAGCGCATTTCCATTCAATATCAAAACAACCGACGACACCCTATTGAGACCGGATTTATTCGCTCACCAGTCACCTCGGCCCATTTTCTGTTCCGCATTTTTATCGTCACGAAAAATCTAAATCCAAATTTGTGAACTGACCATGACGAAGGTGTGATTTAGTATGCCTTGAAGAACGCCCGCCCTCCATTGCGTGGGTGCAGGTTTCAATTTATGACGATTTGGTCTTGGCTCCATCCATTCTTGTATTTCTAGAGTGGGCAGCATTGAATATTGCTATTTCATTAGCATTAGCATTTACATATTCCAGTTTCATTACTCTCTACACCTGTAACTTGACGCTCCCTCACTCATTATCAGGCATTGGTCGGCCGAATTTCGTACCACATTTCAACTTTCGAACATGATTCTAAACACTTCAAGTCCCACGCCCAAGATCGAAATTATCTTCAAACTAGCAACCCTTGAGTCAATTCTAATGGACAATTTGTGTCTTCTTTCAGTGGTCTTAATGGCAACCCACTTTGGTGGGTGTAATTGAAATAAACACAATCTGACTTTGTCATCAGGTGCTTTGGATTTGAAAGACCTAGTTTCGGCCAATTCGCCCTTCAATGAGGTGTAGCGAATTATCAAATTGGATCCAAATGCCTTCTAGGGGCTAAACAAGGATCAAGAGATTGCATCCTTAGGCACTATGACGACATCTGAACTAATGGACACCTTTAAAATCATGGTGATAAAATGTTTTGTCACGATATATACTTTGGTTGTCCCTCTTTCGTTATTTCCAACTTCTGATTCTGATCTACAGAGAATGATTTAGATTGCTTACATGTCCAACATGTAAGAAGTTTATGTGAGTTCTATTCCGTGAGTTGTTTGGATGATATTTAGATGATTGGCGATCATTTCTTGGTAAAGGTGAGGGATCGCACGAGATGACTCTCTCTTTTTACAAATAAGGTTGGACCTGATTGGAATTCAATAAATGTATGCAGACTGTTTTTATCCACCCTTCAGGGAATGACTTGCCAAGAATGAAGTGTTGTTGTTGTCGGTAACAAACGGAATCCATCCAATTTTTATGGTTGCTCCTAAAAATTGGCTCTCGGAAATGCCTTCAACTTCGTCTCATTTTTGCAAGGTGAACTTGCATTTTCGCAGTGTCATCTTAGAGCCCGAGAAACGTCCTTATTGTTTCATTTCAGTGGCTGTCAGTTTTGCTGAAAAGGCTAAATGAGGGTGAAGACCAATTTGGAACGTCATTGTCATTGGTATGTAAATGTGGACAACTAGTCTACCGAAGAAGGCGACCTAGTCCTCGCTCTCAGGCCATTTTTGATAAGCGACTCCTGATGAACTTTTACTACGTACAAGATCCAATTTGAAGCCTAACTCCGCAAATGGACAAACAAAGGGAGCGTGAAGGAAGACGCCTTTTTCCAAGCCTGGAGCAATTAATCACAAATGTCAGCACAATGGCGTCTAATGACAGAAATAAATCCATATACACATGGATTAGGAAGTCATACACAATGAGACGTTAAGATCCCAGTGACGAATAATTGACTGACAGGCTGCAGACAAACCGAAACAGTAGAAACGCTGGCTATTTGAGGTCCTTGGAAGGCGATTAAAACCGCATTGGATTCACTTCGTAATGAGATAAATGGCTTGTGAAATGGTGGTTCCATTGTAATTGCTCGCCCTGTTCCATTCAAGGAGTTCATGGTGTGATTTAGGAGCATGATAAATAAAGTAAAGTAGTAAAGAATCGTAGGGAGAGCGAAGAGATCGTAAATAATTCCGTCATTTGGAAGGCAAGATTATTAAACCCTTGAAACTTCCACCCGACTTCTTTCTCCCCCTAGAGTTGTAATAAATCTAGACGACCAATAATTGAAACATATGGCGAATCAAGTTTTTACGACTTTGCCGAAACGAATTTGGCGAAAAATGACGTCCGGTTCTGACCAATGTTAAAAAAGCCCCTTTTCATGTGAAGCAGTGATGTATCGAAAGGGTCCTTGATTAGAAACAATGTCCTCTTTCCTCAAAATGAAACCAGGTTAGATAGTTTGCAATTGGTCTCATTGGATAAAAAAGGTAAAAAGAACGACATGAAGCCTACAATAATATTTAGCCTGTGAAGTTTTCTGACAGACTTCGTGTTTTCACTTCCAAATTTTCGGTTATACGCTCTTTGTCCATCCCTAATTCACCCATCTCCAAGTGAGATGAGTGAATAGATGCTTTTGATAGGCTCATAGGGTCATGTACGTATTCATGACTTGAAGTAGAGTACGGCCATAAAGTAAGCTTGGGTGGCTTTTTTATTGAAATGCACCGGCTTTGAATGCACTTGAGCGCAGTTTAATTGAAATTTAGTTACAGTCTTCGGAGTAAGTGTCAAACCTACCCAACGCACTTACGTTTTGATTTATGTTTTCGTAAATGCATGTTTCTTTACGAGGAGTATGGAGCAGGTCAAGTCATCTTTAATCCTCCATCATCCACGCACTTTACGACTTGTGCTCCTTGGTCTTTAGTATCCATGTTGAGCATTTTTGATCCAAAGCTTGTCATGATTTCGGCTCGATTGTCTCAAGTTATTACCCTCATTCAACCATGTGGTAATACTACTACTTCTAAAACTCGGAGCAGTAAAACGAGTCCTCAATTAAAGTCGAAGATGTTCCCGAGATAAAAAAAATAGAAGTGGCCCTTAGGAGTGCTATAACCAAGATGAGAAGATGAAGATGAGGAAAAACTAGTTGAGCCACATCATCGTGCTGATTGATATCTGTTCATGTAGCTCAAGCCCGACCGCATCAGAGGCAGGAAGCTCTTAAGATCTGATCTGGTTATCCGAGCTTCCGATTCCATCGACCTTTTTTTCTCATAGAGGATTGATTCCCATGGCCTCCATCTTGGTGCTCTTTCTATGTCTTTATCTTTGGCACCAATTCGGCTGAATGATTAAGCATTCGTGGCCGCAAGGGGCTTCTATGTATTCTATGTACGTATAGTACATACATATGAAGGCCCCTCCTTTTGCATGGAGTGTGACAAGTAGTTCCGAGATCTGAGGGTGACAAATGCGTAATGTGGATAAGGAAGACATCTCGTCTGGTTAACCGCAGGCCATTTCCAACCACAAACAAGTGAGGGGGGCAGACTTTTGCCACCAAAATTAGACAAGTGGATGGATGGATACGCAGATGGAAAACTTTCATTGTCACAAGGTCCTCTTTTATTGACAGGGGATTCAAAATTGTGGGAATCTGGCGACAATAACAAGACAGTCGTCTTAAGGTGAACATTAGATAAACTTTATGGCCATAATTACTTGGTGACTTGGTCTGTGTGTGTCAGCGTCAAGTATACTAACGCATAATCATTAGGAAAGAAGCTCTTCATGGCTTATTGTGCGTAATGGTGCGACTATTTCGATATAAACGTTGGAGGATACATTATATGCACGCAATCTGGCTTATTAACTTATACCACTACTAATGTTGTTCAAACGTACGGTTGTATCTAAACAAAAGTGCGTGGGTTCCACTCGTCGGAATATCCTTGGCTTCCAATTTCCGGTCATAAAGATTTGCCCTCAATCTCCAAAATTTGGTTTTTTGTTGGAGATGCACTTCTGATTCTGAAGAAGCTTGCCGATAATCGCTTGAACTCAAAGAAGAATTAGCCGATCTTGGACGGTTAGATGGATGAACGGATGCATGCACTTCATCATCATCATCGTCGTTTTCGCCAAACCATCAAGCCTTAAAAAACAAGATTAAACTGCATTTGAGGAACAGATTTGGTTATTGGAACTAGGAAATAGAAATGCCGAGGAACCTCTCGACAGAAATTGTCTCTTTGCTTGATCAGTTGGAAAGAATGCCAAAATTCACAATATTTTGAGTCTGTCGAACGAATCGAAAATTCCTGGTCCTTTTGGCTTGACCGAATGTTTCAATATTGTGTTTCCACTCAAACGCCGATTCGGATCGCCATTTAGGTCGCCTTGGGAGATTTGACCATGAGTCGAAAATGGTATATAGAAATACACGGCGGGAATAATTTTGTCTTGTCATCTGCTATATATTTGTTTTCTCCTTATCTGACAAGCGTATTAAAGTGCTTGAAAAGTAATTTATCTCCCGAGGAGCAGCGCTTGAAATCAAGATCTATCATATTGGTAATGATTCTTCAAAAGAAAAAGATGGGAATCGAAGATTAATAGACCCAATGGATTCAATCTGCTTCTGTTCTGACCTTATTTGCTCGTTCTGAGATGCCTGTTTGAGACTTGGGAGCCTGGCAGTCAATCTGGACGTTTTAAAAAATCATCTCAAGATTTATGATAAAGCCAATTCAATTGCCCATGATGTATTCGAACATCCACCACCTGTAGGTGCGTGGATGATATCATCCCGCTAATCTTGCTCGCACACATACACATATATTTAATATGCCGACTGATACTGAACGAAAACCACATCTCCGGCAGTTTGAGAATGAAATTCGTTCCGCAAATACTTCCAGCTATAAATTTGCCTTTGCAATAAAACAGCGATTGTTCTGCAGGCTTCTCACAACTTGTGCCAAAGATGACTTTTGAATATCCCTACTGGTCATTAACAATATGGGAAATGAGACTTTTCAACAAAGTTTAAGAATGGTCACCCTGCTGATGCCGCTTTGTTTTCAATTCTCCGCCAGTTTTGTATCTTGGCCTCATTGTTTTAGCGTGGAAAACAAATAACCAGTTAAACACGTTCTCATGGGTACATTTGTGTAATTGATGACCCACTGCTAATCTCACGTCGTGGCATTTCCCCATATTTTGGTGTCCCTGTGGCGTGAAGGTTGACCTTTGGCATCTCGTCCACAGATGAAATATACCAGGATTCGCACAAATCTCGCATTTCTTTACGATTGTGTCCTAGGGGAACCTAATGATTGAAGAAGAATGGAGATTCCTTTGCAACGCTTAGAAAGAGGGGACAAGGAATCATGTCAGGATGGTCCAGGGGTGTTAAAAAAATGATGGTTTGCTAGGAATCCCCATTCTGGATCCTAAATGGCGAACAAGCGCATTGTTCAAGGTGCTTACAACCAGTTAAAAAGTTGACGCTTGGAAACTCAGTTTGCTCAGAACGGCAAAATGGTATAACCCATTCTTGAAGAGGGCACGGGCTATTCAAGAGGAGATAAAACGGAGAAGAGGTTCGCAAAATCGATACATGGGGAAATATCTTGTTTAAAGTGTGGCTTCTGTAGGCTTCTTGTTCTAAATGACGAGGCCCTTGGTTGGTTCAAACGTTAATACGAGTATGACGAACCTGAAAAGTAAACTGTGAAAAGAACCCCTTTTTAGCATAGTTTAATGCGTTCAGTGCGTCAAACTATGGATTATGCGGGGTTTCCCTGAATCCATTTAATGTCCAATTTTTTGAAGCGATTCATTTTTGGATTTTTTAAAAAGAAATTGAGAGCTTTATCATTTAATGCATAAGACTACCTGTACACCATTAATTGAACCTAGATATAAATTAATTGAGCATGCTCCTATTAACCTCAAATTTCAATTCGACAAAACTCATCCATCCTCGATGGGATTGAGTTTTCAAGTGAACGGATGTAAAAACAGACCCTTGAATGCGGGAGTCGCAACCTGTAAATTACGATCTGAAGCCCAACCATAGGCCTTGAGAGGCCTCCTGAGATGTCGCAAATACCGAAATCGAAAACGAAAAATATCCGTATGTTTTCACATCCCACCATCTCCCGAATCTAGTAATCAGGACATGTGCCTGAGGGTAATCGTTTTCTCGATATCAATCAGAGTCTGCTCGCTTTGGCCACTTAAGTGCTAAAGAGGTTTCTCAGATTCCCATCTACGTGAACCCAAGCCCGTCAATTATTTCCAATGGCAGGTTGAGACTGGATCAATCTTGTTGATATGGCCTGGACTCTTGACTTGTAATTGCTCTCGATTGCATGGTTATTAAGATCCATTCCGTGAATATTCAGCGATCAGATCGTCGGTCAAAAGTGCAGGAGTCGACTTGCGAAGATCTATGAGCTGCCAGGATGGCCAATCATTGGCCCTAAGCTATGCTTAACCTTTCTACTTCTCCATACCTGTATGCGCGTCAAAGACTAATTAGTTTTATGCGGTTGCAATGATTCCGCACTTTATGATGCGCTGATAGCTGCATCATGGATTTTCAATTTGTAACTCCCATCATATCCGTTCCGCCTACCGTAAGTAAGAACTTTCGGTTTGGCGCTCCATAGACAATCAATCAAAGCGTGCTACTGTATACAGGGACGTCTTTGAGTAAATGGACAGTTTTATGGTAGTTTTGTTTCTTTATTTTTGCGATGAATGCTTGCATGTGTCATGCTTTGAGTTTTCAAATTTCATGATTATTAGAGAAATTTTCTTGATCTTAGAAAGGACACTTAAAAGTTCTACAAAAATGTTTCTCGGTCTTAACGTGAAGGGGATTTTAATTTCCTCTTGATGACCACCGAATATTGATTTTAGTCGTTGTATTTGGTAATATTTCTGGGATTTTGAGCTAGAAAACACATCACAAGCAAATGAAGAACCCCAAAACAAAACAAAAAAAACGAACAAAATTTGAACCTCTGAACACATTGCAATATTGAAATGTGATGTTCAAGCATTAGGTTCTTTTGGTTTACTGTGATTTGAATGACATAAACATGAGTGGAAAGTGTTAAAAGCTCGGACAGGTTCATTGCCAATGAAGATGGTTCATAGGGTAGGGCAAATGGCACAACATACTTGTTTTAAATGATGTTAGTTCCAGTTGGTTCGTGTGTGGATTCAAATTCCAAGGCAGAAACAAATATGCCAAAGGTTATTGTTGTGATATTTTCGCAGCACCCGGTATATTTGTAGTCTAACCCTTGCCCGAACACTTGAAATTGGCAAAGTGCCCTAGATAATCCATGTATCTGCGCATTGTCGAGTGTTTTGATGCACATACACGAGATTCGACGTTTTCTTCCTTGGTAACAGCTGACTTTTGCGCCTTAGCTCCGGAACTGGCATTTAAACGAATTCTAGTGAGGGTTTCTATCAATTATAAATCACTTGAAGCAGTCCCGGCGATTTGTACGGGTAAGTACTCGTTACTCGAAAGTTTTAATCGCTCTCGGGTAATTAATTCCTAGCTTATTAAAGCCCATCATTGTGACCATTGAAGAGGAGTGGATGGATGTTGTGCTGTGTTCAAAATTGAGATGATAATGTTGGACTGGCCGTTGGCCATAAGAAAAGAAAGAGTTCCTATTATTTCATAATAGCAGGATAAGTGAATAGCCAACATTGAGCAAAATGGCGTCTTTGAAGAATTTGATAAATTAATGAAACCTCACGTTCTGACGAAGAATGAGTCTGTATGAGTAAGTGAGTCTGTGAGTGATTGTGTGAGAGCTCATATTTCTACATTCACACCATCATCCCCACCAAGTCTACATCATCATCATCGTCTTCGTCTTCTTCGGTGCCTCCTTCATTGGCAAAGTGACTTTTGAGCGAGGTTTGACGGTTTGGCTTGTCATCGCCTCTTTTTCCCAAGAATAACTTGAATAATTATCGTGCATTTACTACTTCTGGGAGTGTCCATTAAGTAGTGGAAGAAGCTGAAAAAAACGGTGGGTGTGCAAAGACACACCAGCAATAAGTCCATCCATTGCCATCCCCCAGATTATTCTCCCTTTGTGGGCTTTTCAAAGCCGGATCCATTTCTTTTGGCTCCTGGCAAGCCCACTCACGAACGAGTACGGCTAAAAACTGCTGAAGATTTCGGCCCCCCTTGTTCCATACTGCAATTGCGGGTGTTTTATCGCCATCTAGCAAGGTTTAGGTATCTTTCGTGCATCTGATTCTTACTCGTGGATTGGGGACTCGAGAGTAATTGTTGCTAAAGACTACCCAAACTATGGACAGGTTCCAAAACGACTCCTTGAACGCAAACCCTTTCGTCATCTGATCATTCGAGCACAGAGTCCGTGCCAAACTGGTGAACGAACGTTCGTACACCTTTGTGTGCTCTGTTTATCACGTTGCGACACAAGTTTTGGCAAATTCCGGAAGAAATTATTTCATTACCTCAGGCTTGAGTTATACTTACGTACGTACGTATCTCTGAGACACTCTCTTGAGGGCAGAGTTAGAGGGGCCTTTTGAGAGAAATGTTCCTACTCAACGAGGACATGTCCAAGGCGTGGTGCTTTGGAATGAACAGCAAGACGGGAAATGAAACAGGTTTCTCAGCGCCGAGGGAACGATTTTGCTAGCTTTTAGTTGTTTTTTTCTACCCGAATTGTTTGCTGAAGCTGTTGTTGAGTGGATGATGAGAAGAGGTTTTTTCGTGCCCTTAAATTCTTTCCTGATAAGCATAAACCACCCACTGAACTTCAAAGGCGATTTGAGCTTCCTTGTTGTCTTCGAACCACGGTTCACAAAGACATCTTCATCGTCATCATTGTCTGCGTGCACTCAAGAGGCTTGATTTTTTCAAACCACAAGGTCTCACATGGAAAATCTGAGTCACTCTGAATGCATCTCGAGTATTTGCACATGATGTAAGTTTTTAAGTCTAATCAAGTGTTTGGTTTGGCAACGAGTAGTCGTCGCCAAAGCTCGAGTAAATGCCATTGGTTTCGCATTGGGAAGTGGTGCCCTAAACCACCGAAACGAACGACAACCATTACACAACCTTTGGAAGGATCTTTAGTTTCTTCACGTTCATGTTCGTAAGCTCAATGAAATATTGGGAAGATGAAGGACAAGTATGGGAAGACAATGCGAGATGATGGAGGTGTCCTTTTACTCCCCTCAAAAATGATAATGAGTAGATCCTCTTCCCTGTGAAGTGGCAAAGGGATGTTCTGAAGCCATTACCACACCATGGATACCCTCCTTGATTTATCTCATGACATCCACTCACTCTGACTGGGGAATTGCGAAAATGCTGAAGTAGACGTGAAGTGCCAGTCATCGTTCAGCTTGAAATGGTTTGAGTCCAGTCTTACGTAGTTTGCTTTAGCTCCAATCATGGTGCTCAGTATGATCATGCATTTCAATTTTCAATGAAATACCAACGTGTAACGAGTCTCCATTCTCTCTTGTATTCCAGACGAACACGACTCTTCAATGACCCGACGAGGCTGGTGATCTCTCGACATCTTCATGATGATGTCACCCCGTCATCGAACCTGGACTTTCCTGGTGATTTGCCTGCTGGCCAATCACCTCTGGCAATGCCAATGTCTTGAACTCTTCGCTCATGTGTCTCAGCATGGTGTCAGAGGAGTCATCTCATTCAAACAGTCAGAAACTGCAGCCGCCGCATCGACAACAACGACAACATCACCCTCAGAAGTTCAGATCAAGGTGAATCTGACGATATCGGAGGATTATGCTGGTGAATATTCATGGGGCATTTACCAATTCCCGATCGACTATACAGTGCAGGATTTCTGTGACAGTCGCATGCTGGGCAGAAGGCCTATCGTGAATTTTGATGAGCACCTCGGCAAACTCATGCTTCCGACTGAAAACCAACCCGTGATTGAATTGTCCACGTCAGAAATTCAGTTGCGAGGGAAAGATTCCATCTGGGGACGCAGTCTGGTCTTGGTGGGACCATCCACGGCTAGGATTTGTGCCACTATTCTTCCCGATACGAATCAAAATGCCATGAAGGTGGCCGAAGCCAGGTTTACATCGCCCATTGCTGGATCCGTGTGGTTTACAACGATGAGTTTCGGTGATGGTGTCGAGACGAAAATATTCACCAACTTGTTTCACACGCATGAAACGAAATCCACCACCAATGATTGGAAGATCTACATTAGTGACGCCTTAGACTCCTCTCTGGATGTCAATGGACAGAATTGTGATTTCCTTCAGACTCTGTATGACCCTGAACATCGATCAGGAGAAGGCTGCTCTGAAGAGAGCCCAGAAAAATGCAGGGAAGGAGATCTGATGGGAAAATTTGGCAAGGTTCGTGTGGGCAAGTCCGAGAGTATGTTCACCAAATCCTATCACAATGACATCGACATCGCATTGCCGGAACTTGATGGAACCCAGGCCCTATTCTTAGTTGTGTTTGATGAAGACCACCAAGACAGTTTCTTCTCATGTGCAAAACTTCGTGGTATCCCTGTGCGTCATGCTCGAGCGGGATTCATGGAGGACGGGATCAAGGGTGAGATCAGCTTCAAGCAAATGTCCCCTTTTCACCCGACCATGACTCGGGTTCATCTGACAGGATTGAACCATAGCACAGGCGAATTCCATGTTCACGAATTCCCTGTGCCTCAGAAAATGGAAGCAGATGCCAATCGATGTCTTCGCACTGGTGGCCATCTTAATCCCTTCAACATAGACAAATCCGTTAGTCCGAAACCTGGACAAGGTAGCTTTGACAAGTACGAAGTGGGTGATCTCAGTGGAAAGTACGGAAGCTTTCAAGATAAAGATGTACGCTTTGCTGAGTTTATCGATCCGACGTTGTCTCTTTTTGGAAAATGGTCCATTGTGGGGCGATCCATTGTGATTCATGAGATACCTGTGCCTCACCGTTTAGCGTGCACCAATATTGACTTGGTGGATCGCGAGATGATGACAGCTGTGGCTGAGTATACCTACCCCATAGCGGGAAGGATTATCTTCCGACAGGAGTTGGAGGATCCCTTCTCAGATACTCAGATATTCGTCGAGTCTCTCGTCTACTCAGATGGCAGTAAGAACGGCACCACAAATCACCCCTGGCATGTCCACACTGCCATCCCCGGAAAGGACTACTTTAATTGGACCGGACGCTGTCTCAGTGCAATGGACCACTTCAACCCTTATGAGGTCAATTTGGAAGATAACGTCTACAATGAATGCGTCAATGACCACACACCTTACCGATGCGAGTTGGGTGATCTGGCTAATAAGCTCGGACGACTGAGTGTGGCCGGGCGTAAGAAAGACATTCAAGAGACCCTTCGTTTTTACACCGACACCAACTTACCCTTGAGTGGGCCCACCGGAATCATTGGGAGGTCCATTGTCATTCACGATGATAAAGCACCTGAGCATCGAGGTGATCGAATGGCATGCACTGGTATCTATCGCCAATATCGACACAAAGCAGTGGCACAGGATTGGTTTGGTAATGGGGTCATACCTCCACCGGTTGATGGCAAGTTGGAGTTCATTCAAGACACTGGCAAGTCATTAGCTCACACTCTGGTTGATCTTGAGGGTTTGGACCAGGAGGCGTATGCTTATCATGTTCATCTCATCCCCGTCCAAGATCATTTAGAGTTTCCGTGCACTGGTGATGCTGTTGGGGGCCATTTCAACCCCTTTAATTATGATGCCAGTGCCAGTCCAAAGCCCGGCGAAGGCACCCCTGATCAGTATGAAATTGGCGATCTGAGTGGGAAATACGGCTCTTTGGAGGGAAAGAATGAGATTCGTGGAATCTTTAATGACTCCAATCTGCCTCTTTTTGGCCTGAACAGTATCGTAGGTCGAAGCATTGTGATTCACAAGAAGTTTAAAGGCGAACGATGGGCTTGTGCTTCAATTGGATGGGGGTTTGACCCCGATGAGGCCCGTGAAATTAAGGCAGTGGCGTCCTTCCACCATCCTAATGGCTTTGCGTGGGGCTACATTCGCTTCAGCCAGGTTGTCTATTATGATGGCAGCTCCACAGATACATCCATCGTGGTGAGACTCAAGCATCCGGGCAAGACTAATAAGGACTTCACAAGTGGGCACAATTGGTCAATCTGGGTCAATCCAGTGGGTCATGATGCCAGCATCAAATTTGAAGGAGCTCGCTGCACAGCTGCTGGCTATCGGTGGAACCCCACTTTCATCCAATTGGCAGATCCTAATGATCATGGCTTCTACTCTGAGGAATGTGGACCGGATATTCCATTGCGGTGTGAAATTGGGGATTTGTCGGGTCGATTGGGCACCACACTGAGTGTGGGTGGCAAAGCTCTAGTCATCAACGACGTGAACCTTCCATTGACCGGGGATTGGTTCAAGAACGCCATTGGCAAGTCTATCATCATCCATGGGCCTGATGGGTCACCGGATAAAATGGCTTGTGCCAACATTGAAGAGGATAAAGATATTGTCAAGTTTGCCTCCATTGAGGTCAAGTCCCGGTTCAATCTCGCCACCTTCATGGAAGAGGTCCAGGCCATCATGGGAGTTCCAGAATGGTTCCTGTATTTAGATGCCCGAGCTACAAAGACTTTGTACAATGGGAAATGCGTCAAGATCAGACTCCATTTCACGGGTCCTTATGCCAACAAATTGGAGCAGGACTTTGGCCAACTATTGAGGACGGGTCGTCTCGATTCGCCCTCCATCCCCATTCCTGGGTTTGTACCTGACCCTCTCAGGAAGACCAAGTTGGGGTACAAAGAGTGTGGCAGTGATAGTATCAAAAACCAAATTCGTGGTACCAGCAATGACTTGTATTCTAGTCTTTCTGCGGGCAATTCCTGCTCTCCCAGTGCAAACCTCATCTTTGGCCTAATCACAATCGTACTTGTAAGACTGTTCATTCACCAGAACTGAAGAGTTTGCGTTGAAAAACTCTCAATCATCCGCGTCAAGAAGCGCGGGCACATCAAAACACGAGAAAACAAGTTCAAAAATCACGTGTCTCACATTGATATGGATGATGACGACGACAAACGTTGCGTGATTGTTTTCCATTGACGGACCGGTTGGGCAAGTGATTGATTTACCAAGCCAACCAGGCCTATTCCCGAGTGTGACAATAAGAAGCTTCTTCATGTGTAAATCATTTCTGTCCACCCGAAAGTGATCTTTTTGACTGAACTAGACGAGTCCTCCCTTCAAAGTGATGATGGGGAACAAAAGTCGTTCAAACTGCACCGAGCACCATACACTCACCTATCGACTTATTTATTCATTATATAAATATCTACCTACATAATTATCCACCTTTTCCTAACTTGAACCTGAGCAATAAGTGAGGAAATGTTTTGAGAGACCATATGAAGTACACACAAACACAGTTTGCCACTTGGAAAATAAAGTTAGTCAAATAAAGAACGACGACCTTCTTCAGGCTCGACTTATATTCCTCATTTATGCATTAGCTAGGGTAATGTGCGTGATTGTGGGCCACAACTCAAAGCTTTATTGTACCAAGAAATGACTTCATTCAAGTTTATGATTTAATTGTTGCACTTTTCCTCCCTCCAGTCGCTCTTTCATAGCGTGCAACTTTTACTCACACCCAGTGTGAACCAACCATTTTTATGGAAGTCCTTAGTTCTAAGTGCAAATGTTTTGATCAAAAACATACCTCACGCGACGAGTCCAAAGCGTGCAAATTCTCAAGACAAACTTGCTTAAAATCGATCGATTTAGTGCGACCCAAGGTTGTCTAATGTGGAAGGAGATAGGGAGAATTGATCAGGAAATTTTCCCCTCATATGGAGCCAAATGAGGCTCCAATGTTGAACAGTTTGATGAGGATAGAGTCTAGTGATGAAGAAGGCACCTTTTGCTTCTTTGAACTCATCATCATCCTCAGTTTTAGGATCGCCTATGTCGTCTCAAAGAGTGGAGATGAGGGAGCAAGAACATAAATACCAGCATTGGTAAGGACCCAAGGTGCTGGGTTGACTTGCTTGCTTGTCACCTTGAAAGTTGAAAAACAAAGATTGGGCTGTACGGTAGGAATAATCACAAGATGCCTGAGCTGATGGGTCTGACAAACTAAAATAACTCAAAAAATCACGCATCCTGGGTTTCTTGGGAACGTCAAGTTCCCAAGTCTGACGCAAGTTTGGATTGTTAATTGGAGTATTTAGGCCGAAATTAGAACAAGATAGACGTGGATTAGTACACTTTTCAGAACCAATTGCAATGGTTGCAGTTGTTTTCTCATTTCGTTGGACGATTTTCGTGCCAAGAACACATTTTCAGTCAGCTGCACAATATCATTTAAGTTAATATGAGAGTTTTTTTATCTTGCAAGAACAATTGTACTTGCTGTGAAGGCAAATTAAGGATCTTAAATATGTTCTGCCCAATCCAAGCGATTTTTTCCAGTCTGGTCTTAGATAAAGGAGCACGGTGCATTTTTGAGCTCAAAAAGTCATTTTGAAATTCCAAAAACTTTTGAGACCGCTTTTCCGATGTGAATGCAATGCAGAGGTTTATTTGAATTCACGGGCAAAAACACTTTTATGTTACTTAAAACGCACTTAAAAATAAATATTTGAAAAAATTACTTTGATTTAAGTCTTAGATGTACTAATAGCAGTGTTGTTCTCAAATATTTCGGAAATCTATTTCGCGGATCTATTTTCAACGGCCTTTTTGATCGGCATTCTCGAAAGACCAAACAAGAGGGTCATTACTAGAGCCCGGGAAAATTTTTTTTTACATTAAAAATATTTTTTTACATTTTTTGCCAATATTACGTGAATATAACATTTTAATTTTATTTGACATTTTTTGGAAATTTTCAACATTTTTTTAACATTTTTTGTAATTTTTGCTCAAAAATGTCATCCCAAACCGGTTCTGAAGGACCAATTAATCAAATGAATGAAGGCTTGAAATTTCCCGCCAAAATTTCCTGCTAAAATTGTCATTCTTCAACTTCACATTTTACAATGCCAATTTATTTCAAATCTTTGGAAAGGGGGAAAAGTGCCCTTTAAGTTTCTTTTTGTCAAAAAGTTGTGAAAAAGTTCAAATCAGAAACTTTGTGACCCCTGTTTCCGTGATTATTTTACGTGGGTAAATAGCTATGAGTAGAGTAAAGTATGTTTTTTGTTGGCACTGTTGCCATTATTTACTCAGAGTTTAATATCTATTTCAAGGGAGTTCAGCTCACCCTTTTCAACGACCTTCCCAAACCGCCCTCAATCACTCTTTTTTCTGATATTCCTTCATACTTCTGGCGAAGCCGCGTTCTTCCTCTGATTTCAGTGTACCCGAGGCACCGAAGGCTAATATTTCGGGAAATACTTGACGCTGAACACCATGTTAATTGTAGTAGGAAAGAATTCCATCCCATTCCTACTGATGATTGCATATGTTTGATATGTGGTGATTTGGCACATCCATACCATACGCTTTACTTTTGTAATGTTTCGAAACCATGTTGATGATAAAAGACATCGCAATAAATGAGTAATAATAATAATATCTATTGCCTTTCAAAGAGTCTGAATGTGCTATCTCACCTAAAACATAAACTGTTTTGATGGCATTATTTCCTTCAGATGTCTGGTCACACTGTATTAAGTAGTCTTCTCAAGGAAGAACCTCTCACCACAGGACGGCCGAACTTCAACTGACGCCTAGCCCAAGAAGGCCCTTAAAACGGTGCAGTTCTGCAGTGAATTTGAACAGAATTGCCAAATACGATAGAAAAAGGTGTTTGATAGCAAACATCACTTCACAGCAAAGTTGCAGCGTAAGATAGCAGTCCTTTTCCAGCCATTAAATTTTTACAATGATGCTTGCTGATCTCAGAAATTGGTCAAAACTGAGGTGCGTCAAAGCAATAAAACAGTTATTTTTTGCGTATTGTCCTACATTTTTTGCCCTAAATTTCAAAATTTTTTGCCCTTTTTGCCCTATATTTCAACATTTTTTGCCCTTTTTCCTGACATTTTAATGACATTTTTTGGACGTTTTTCCAACATTTTTTCCCGGCCTCTAGTCATTACTAATCACATCAACTTTGAAAAACTGCTAAGTAGATTTCGACAATATTTTAAGTTGACACACCCATAAGATAGGATTGGATTGAAGAAAATGTTCAAACAGTTGTCCTTAAGTATGTTTTAAATTACCTCATAACGTATTTTTGCCCATGACCTTATTAACAGAATTCAAATTCATATTATGCAGTAGTGCATTAGCACCTCAAAAGTGGTCTCAAAAGTTTTTGGAATTTAAAAATGACTACTTGAGCTCAAATACACACCGTGTGAAACGAATGCATTTCAATCGAATTCAGGCGATGAGCACTGACCGTTTTAATGAAGTGATTGGCAAATGGGCCAAAGGTTCGGATTTTGAATCAATTGCACTTCCAATAGATTGAAATAGCAAGCTTGCTTGGATTTTCCTAATCACGTACTTCATTGCAATCAATAGCAAACAGGCTGAGACATTTTCAAAGGTGAGCATCTTAATTTTCAGGGCTGATTGCCAATTTTGAAAGGGATCCTGCTGGGCCCTTTATGAGCTAACTCGTAACATAAGTCCTCGGGTTACATTTCGGTCCCAAAGCTACAAATTTTAACGAGATAAACGTATTCCAGCATGTACCCTAAAAAACACCCAAAGGCACAACACGAGTAGACTCAACCTAGTCGAATGTGTTTTTTTTTTTCTCAATTCAAACTTTCGCCACGTGCCTTGGAAAAAGTAGAGTCTATAAAAACGAGAATGTCGGCAAGATCGGCGGCTCTTCCAATGGAATTGTATGTATGTACTTTGTCGTTGGCATGAAAGAAGTTGAATCGTGTATTGAGTGAACACACGGCGTGAGTTTGACTGCTCTGATGAATACTTAGTCTTTCCTCAAGGATCCATTTGTTCAAGTACTGAAAATAGGAATGAAAAAAGAAACTTTCGCTACTTCTTGGTACCGATAAACGAGTGACGCTGCACCGGCTTATCGGGTACACAGTACACACACATTCGTCCGATCTGTTGGCTCATGAGAGCGGAGTACCAGTACACATATATATCAATCATGTCCTAGTAGAGCAAACCAAATGCAAGACATTCCAATTTCGCCGGAAGATACTTAGGTGGCAATGGAACAACCAGGCACTCGTTGAGTAAAGCCAAATGCATTAGGGAATGGTAGGGTTTTTTCTTCTTCTTCTTCTTCTTCTTCGTTGAACTGAAATAGAGGACTTTTGTGCACCTGATAAGTTGCTTGTAATTTTTAAGATCTTGTTAAAAATGTGGTGAAAGACGGATGACTTGATACTTTTGATGCACATTCACAATATTTCAAATTCTACGAGGCAAGTTTATGTCTTTCCATGGAGCATTTGTCATTTTGATCATACAGGGTAATTTTAAGAATGATTTAGGAATTTCGGTGCATTTGCGGGAACTTTTAAATTTATTAGAATTTTAAATTTGTTTGAAGCAAGAAAAAAGTAAATTTATCTGTGATTACAGGGTTGAGGAAAATCAGATGTAAAGGCATTTTTTAATGTTTTTTAAATGAACAATGGCTTTGTAAAATATTTTGATAAAAAACTCTTTTGTATCAATTTCAAAACCATATGAATAGACCTAAAAAACTCATAACGTTTGTCACCACTAAAGTCAGCAAAAGTAAAGAATATCTAAAAAAAACCTCAAACTAGTTTCCAGGTTTACCAAACCAAGGATGGCTCAAGCCAGGATTACTTTCAAAATACACACTGTGTCCAATTAGTACAATGCAAGCTCAACAGAACAGTATATTTGTACCAAAAACCTCACATTTTAGTACAAAGATCAGACTTAGTGTTTATTTTTGAAATCCCTCCTGAAGTACAGTGGTTCTGACCAAACATAGTCGTAGAATTGTGGTCATAATGAGCTCCTTGCAAAAGCTTTTGAATGTGGTACTAAAAGTCGGCGCACGGTAAATAGGTCACAGTAAAAAGGTCACAAGGTGAAATGGTCACGGAAAAAGGTCACAAGGTAAAAAGGTCACGGAAAAAGGATCATAAGGCGAAAATGTCACAAAGTAAAAAGGTCACGGAAAAAAGGTCACAGTAAAAAAGTCACAGACTCACGCAGCTCCGTAGGTAGCCAAGGGGGTAAACCCACGGACCATGTTTGTTCCATGGTTGAAGATTGTCCCATGGTACCCTAATGTTTACCGATTGGAACACAATTATGGCAAGGCAAAGGTCCCATAAGTCAACGGGAAGTCATTCCCGACATTTTTCAGGGCAAGTCCCAAAATGCAACATTTTGCTTGATCACCCTGTACGAGAACATTTCGATCCCGCAATTCATATCTTGATTCATCGCCTGTTTGCAAAGTATCATTTTTATGGACCGGAACCTTTCAATCATTTAGAAAGTTGGCATATGTACTCCGTATATTATCTCTGAGAGTTTTCATGTCACAATTTAATGTTGCATTTCCTTAATTGGACTAAGAGACAAAGAAATGTCCGCAAACGACCGTCAAGCTATGGTTATTGCCAAATTTCGTTTTTTCACTTTCGTGGTTGCGTGCTTAGAATATCTTGAAATACTTGACATAACTCAAGAGTGTTTTGAATTTAAAATCATCCTCTAAAAATCAGTTTTTAAAAGGAAGAAACCCCTTAACACAGCGATAAACAGTCTGTTTTGATTCATAACATAGGATCGTTTGGAAATGACGGCGGTGATATTTCACTTCGTAGCGGTTGTATTTCAATGCTCCAAGCACGCTTTTGCAGACTTGTTTATGAGATTTGTAATCACGACTATTGAGAAGGTTTGATTATTGATGGGAAGTCAAATGTGAATCTCTGTAATTGACAGATATGATTGTATACATTGGCCCCTGGATGGAAGGCACAATGCCACCAACATCGCGTAAATTGCGAAAGTCAATAACAAGTACTTAGGTAAGCCAATTCTGATTAGATTCAAGGCCCATCATAGCAATTCGTAGAGAGATTTGTTCGTTTTTCTTGAATACCATTGGATTGTTTGCTTTTTTGGGGGACTGTCGATCGCTCTCGTTTTCCTTATATCGCTTCCCACTGCCTTGAATCCACGGCTATTCCAATGCAACTGATATGCCTTAATGAGCTGAGAATAATTAAGGAGAATAATTAAGGCGTCATTTAAATTCTGATACCCAACGGCCACAGTTTCTTTAGACAAGATTGAAAGATTGAAGAGCTCAGTTCAGGTTGAGACCGTCAAAGAATGCTGACTCCGACCAAGACGCTGCAAAGATATATGAGAATAACTCAAAGCGAAAACAAAAAAGAAACCATAAAGTAGAGCTGGCACCAATGTTTGAGCTGAGCGCAAGGGTTAAGAAATCCAAGCTGTAATAGTAACTATTTTTGTGCAATAAAATCATTTCAGAGGCCTATTTCCAAACCCATACAAGGAAAACTTGAAGTTTTGATTCATAATGACACTTAGAGTACTATCTTGTTCAATGTTTACACTATGGTTTGTTTTTAGCTTTGTTTATTTGGTTTTGTCTGAATCTTCTCGACAAATAAGTTTTCGTACGACAAAAAACGTAACTGGTAGAATTGAGCAAGTTTTTGAAAACCAAGCTTGGACAAACACACCAAACTGTAGGTTTAAGATTTTGTCAAACTGAGAAGATTTATTAGAATTTGGAAGGGGTAAATACGTAAACAAACTTTGACGCAATCTTACTTTGAATCAAAATTATGAAAAACAGAAAAGAAAAATAATATACCCAATTTTCCTTCATTAGATCGTAAATTTTGCTAATTAATAAAAAAACAGTCAAAATCTCGAGTGGCAAACGCTCGCTACCTTTGCAAAAATGGTTTTGGTTTATAACTATTGAATGAATAAATAAACTCATAAGGCACGTTATCGACATTATCATCTCGGAATGGCAAAATAATATTTCACTCTCATTTAACCACAGATCCTTTTGAGATAAAAAAAATACGATTTCAATTGCGACCAATTTTCATCTCACATCCACATGAACCAAAATAATTAGCCTTATCTTTCTAGAATGCACTCTCCCCTGTTAGAGACAAAAGGAAAATGGTGATTTCGACGACTGCAGGAACAGTGGAAAACTCAAATAAATGTGATCCATCCATCACGCCTTTAGTGCATTCATTTTGGAATAAAATGTGATCTGACCATTAATTATGAAGCCACTTTAATTGCTTCAAACGACTTTATGTCCCTTCACCAATCCTCACACACCAGATGATGTCTAGGCCTAATCCGATTCATGCTATGTTCTCTTTATGTCGCTTTTTTATCGTCCACCGCAAATTATCCCTTTCTTCCAACTTGAAAAGGAGGCCAAGATCTGTTTGGTTACTTTATGTGATCCGTGAAGTCAATCTAACAATGTCTTTTTTCTATTAAGCCCAAGATGGGTCTAACATCTTGCTCACAGCTTCACGGAGTCTTTTTAGGGGTCTATTCAATCTGTAATGTTCAACCTCAATGTAGAGCGTAGCACATCGTTCAATCGAGCTTCATCTAACACTACCTACAGCCCATTAAAGCATGAATATTCAGTTCATTCGGCCACACTCTATAGAAGCTCTTTCGGGATTGGAATTGAAACAGAGCTTAGAAGGGAATGGGCTTGGAATTCGAGGGTGTAGCTGTAGGGGTTATGGAATAAAGGTTGGTTCATTGGCTGGGCTTTGGCGTACTATTTACAATCATTCACGAGATAGATGATGGGACGCGTGTCACTGGATGGGAAATGTATTCAATGTCTTTCATTCTAGCATGAGTGCGTCCTGTACCTGGATTCACTGTTGGACAGAGAACGAAGCACACTGGGGATTTTGAAATAGGGTTTTGTGCTTGCTCATTAAAAAAAAGAGTATATTTACTCAAAAACCATTTCAAAAAAGGTTTGTTTGTCTTAAGATTTGATTCATCATGAACCATGATAACTAGAGCGAGGATTAAAACGTTTTTAATTGAAAACTTTTACACCTTTTTGGCGGTTTTGTGGCCGAAATTGTTTTCTTTTTTTGGGGGGGGGATTCAACTTAGTTTCACCTTATTTTCGCAATTTCAAAAACTTTTAGGAGGCAAAAAAACATTTCAAATTTCAAATCCGACCTGGAAAAGGTTGTCAATATTTTTTGTCAGATACAAGAACGAGTCTAAAAATGTTTGACCTTAAAATCGAGAGCAAAAAAAAATCCGAGTGATGCAAGACCACAGACCAAATCAATTTGGTAAAATAAGTAAGAAATTGAGAGTAAAAATCATTTCTGGCCAATTTCTTCTTTTGGCCAATTTTTCAACGCACTCTAATGAAAACTTTGATCTTGGTCAAATCAATATCATTGGCCAGAACATAAGTTCTGTAAATTTGGACCCAAAATCGTATTGAATTATTCATCTGAATCTATCGAGCTGAATCTTGGCAGTGTTTCAAGCCAGAATCCTTAGAAAGGAGAGTGACCTTTGCCCCTTTGTGTGCGAGGCCAAATTAATTCATCCATTCTTCAGCTCACATTCCACGTTCCACTCAATGTTGTCCAATGCTGTCTTAGAATTGAGTGTCATTCATGGCCCACGAAGGCCCTGTCGAACCATATCTCTCTACCCCATAAGTCTAACAAATCACCCCAAAGTTCGCCATTAGTCAATTTTGGCACGTGTCTGTAGAAAAGGGCAACAATTCGTAGCTCGCGTTTAAAACGAGCTCAAGCATTGGTAAAAACCTTGGTGGGCTTGAAGGCATGGAATTCCATAGAATTAATGCCAACTTCTTGCGTGGCTCGAGCCTCCCATTCTTTTGATCTCGTGGCGGTTCTTGAACTCTTTAACGTCAGTCTCCGAAACGATTCTCAAAAGTGGACGGAAATTCAAATTCTGCGAAGCTCTGACTGCGTGGGTGAAATGATTCGAAGCAGAGTTCTCACGTGTTTGTTCCTATCTTCTTCTTCATTAGATGGACGACGACGCTCTTTGGTGTTGAATGCATGGAGCAGGAAGATGATGCTGAAGAAGAGGAGGGATCTTTGAGCATTGGCAGTGTTCCTGGTTGAGCTGTCGTATGCATGTGGATTATTGTGAGTATTAATATTTTGCTCAGGGGCAAAGTCAGTCAAACAATCCATTCATAACTACCTCTGACACCTTTCAAATCCATCATGGATGAGGAGCTCTAAAACTTCCTTAGATAGAGGAGTCTCATTTCCAGCTGAGCTCCACTAAATCAACACCAATGGGACGTACATGACTTGGAAGCTCATTGCTGCAAACTCCAAACTAAGACGTGATGTATGATGGTTGGGGCAAATTTGGAGCTCCTCAATAGATTTGTTTGCATATGTTAACAATCCTTGTCAAATAAACCATTTCAAAAGGTTGCTTATTTGGCACGGTTTCAGTGCATTCAATCTATGACAATGGTCGAATGTTCAATCGTGTACTTGGATCCCTTGGATTGTTTCTTTTCCATTGATTTACATCGGCTCAGTTAGTTTAAGTTGTAGAAAGACAGGGCTGAACATTCAGGAAATTGAAAACAACACTGCTTAAATGCGTGGGTGGCCTTTGGAGTCAAATTAGTTGCTTCCAAGTGAGAATGTTCATGCGTTAAATGTTGAGATAACTTGCCGACAGCTGTTTGTAGTACCTCATTAACACAGAAAATGTGCGTAAATTTCCCTCCAATTTGCCAAAACCAATCATTCTGGAGACAAACAAAATAACCGCAAACTATGGAAAGGGTGAAACTTTTTTATTTTCCTATTTTTTTCAGTGTAACAATAACGAGGATTTTAAAGCCGCGTGTGGGAGAAACATGTGTCAGAAAACGGCCATAAACTAACTCTTATTTGTTTGTGCCCATCATTCACCTCGAGCTTTTTTTTTGCCGTGAACAAACTTTATTTCGGGACAAAATTGACGAAACCATTAGGATATTCAGGCCCGCGGCGATTTTAATACCGGAATATATTAACCACCATCAAGAGCAATTACACATAATGTGACAATGCTTCAGGCCATTGAGTTTGGTGCATTACGCTACTACTCAGTACGCATTATGTACTGTCTATGGTTAGGGTTTCAACGACATTGCGCAAACCACTTTCTGTTCAAGACCATCTTTTGTGCCCTCGCGCCACAAGAATCATTTCCAATTCCCTCAAGGCAATATCAATGCTTCAAATAGCCACTTTAAAAGTGATTCGCAACAACAAAAAGTGACATGTAATAATTACACGGATTTTAAGGAATCAGTCGCTTGCAATGAACCAAAGCACAACTGTCTGTCTTTAGAATAAGGATCGATCCATTCCCGCCAAAACAGAGACTAATGTGTCGTTCTCATTAATGCATCTCTGTCCTGCTCAAGCAAATATGCTATGATTAACCACCCGGTAATGATAGGTTTTCGAGTGAGGAAAAAACCTTGCCTTTTTTAAGCATTTCCGCACATTATAATTCAACGTCAGGTGCAGAAAATTTGATCGAGGTTTGAGTTCACTGAAATTCACGGTCTCAGTTATGTTTAGGATCACTATTCGAATGCGCTTGGTCAGTGAAGCTGCAAAGGCATACACGATCAACCATGGCAAATTTAGTTAGAGGTCGACATACAGAAAAGTAACAAATTGAGATCTTTCAACAATTAACCCTGCCTTAAATGTCCGTGTTTACGCGCTGATCAGCGCCCCTGTAATCAAATTGAATCATAGTTGCCACCTGGTGGAGTGAGTATTAGTGCCACCCTTACACAAAAGTTCAGGATTTTTTTCAGTAGTTTATTTCTTTGCAATGGCATTATGTTATCAAAGGCGCACATTTTGGAGAAATTTGATTGTTAAGAAGATGCTTACTGCTGTCCCAAAGAGTGGCATTACAAATAAACATCTGGCAACTATGTTTCGATTTGATCACAGGGGGCGCTAATCAGCGCGTAAACACAGACATTTAAGCAGGGTTAATTGTTTTCTTTCCTGTTCTGAAATGGTCTTTTCCTGTCATGTGAAGTTTTAAAAAACATGTTTGAAATTTAATATCCATTTTCATCTGCCCAAACTCTTAATGCTAATGTAAAAATCTCTAATCAAATGTAAAAGAATGTAATCCAATGTAAAAAAAGTATGTTTTAGAAAATGTGATCAGTTAGAAACAGTAAATTGTAAAAAACTAAAATTTCTTTGAAGATGATCGAGAAAGTAAACAGAAGTTTTACATTTCAAGTTGTCTAAAAAAGAGACTTGCTTTTTCAATACTTAGTCAAGGAAAAGCCAATAATATTCAAATGGAATGTTATGTGATCTAACAAAAACATATTTCTACATTACTGCTTTACTAACTTAAACTACTTAAAGCATAACTACTTAAAATTGCCAAGCAAATCCTAATTTTGCCAAACTTCAACAAACTTGCTACCAACATTTTCCTTCTCTATTTTAGAGCTCTAAAAACAAGTGCCAATTAGGCGAGTGAAGATGATAGTAGGAAGAAGCCAAGAGGTTCCTATCACAAACGATTCTTCTATGTTTAGCAAATTGCCTCTTGAATTGACCTCTGAGCGCATCTTCAACGTGTTTCCACATTCAAATTTCATGACGTAAGGTCAAGCGGATTCATGCCATTCTCGTATTGAAGGTACGAAAAACCAACGCACCGTCACTAAAAAAGCACTGAGAATTGACAGGAAGTCGCCCTTTTTTAATGATCTATTGGCGTCCTACGTTTTTTGACCCTCAAGGATTTCGATGACGCACCGCTTCAAGCAATTGTTGTTCATTTCTTTTATTTAGAAACACTTGTTACTTGTTATTTTTTTACAGTGAGGAGTTTTTGATTATCCCCCTGAATTCCAAAGGGATCTTTTCTTAACAAATTATTCATATAAAAAGCGTATAAGGTCAGTTCAATTTAGCACCCGAAAAAGTTGAGTCTCATTCAAGGCTTGCCAATGATGTGTCCTTTGATACCGGTGGCAAAAATTCCGAGCTTCACAAGCCGAGCTTGAGTAAGATTTATCATAGAGATAATTATGGACTAGCTTCTCGGGTGTCTTCCACCTTTGAAACATCATTTGATATCATGGTTGAAGCTACTGCCATGAGATGAGGCATCGAACATTAAATAATAGCTCTTAGACGACATATGTTGTAATGGTTACTTGAACTTCCCTTCTCTGAAAAGTAAGAAGAATACGTTCTTCTCACGTTCAATCTCCCGGGCTTTGCGGGTTTTCATTAAGTTTTTTTGGAGCGAGTAAACGTCAATCACAGCTTGACCTCGTGGCTGAAGGTGCCTAGAGATACATTAACCTCCACTCCAGGTTCTTGGACGTAGATTTGAAAACGATTTGGGGCTTTAATCTTGAACTTGTCATGTTAGTTCGCAAATGGCGGCAAAGCCATTAAGTTCAGAAGATGGGATCCAGCCGAATCTGTATTCATTCTTGGAGGGTATTTCCCAATTTGTTAAACAATGCGCTCTCACGTCACTTATTGGGGCAACCATATCCAGGCTCATTTTAGAACTCAAGGGCTCTGAACTCCAAAACCTGGGGTTTGGTCACGGAAGAAATCCAAAAGACATCAACTTTAGAAGGTAAAACAGTTTTTCAAGGATTGGACATATCAGCAATTATTTAAAGCTTTTTTTACCTGCCAGAAGGATGAGCTGTAATCCTGGCTTGTCTGTTCAAATTCAAGGAAGAAGTCCTACCCAAATAAGGCTCATTAAACAGCAATCATCATTCTAATTCAATTGAGCAATTACATCTTGGCTCATCCTTGGGTGACAATTCTTCAGAATCTTCAGTCAGGGTTGGAATGGTGACAATGCCAAATCCGACCTTGAATCAACTCCTTGAAAACTTTTTCCAAAAATTAAAACTTGGACTCAAAACCAAATTCTTTTAGAGGTTGCATCGTTTCCCACGACCATTCAAAACCATCATGATTAAGCAGTTTTTAATCGCCAGAAACATACCGCTGACATGTGAGCGACCAACTAACCGATTCAATTTGTGATCTCATTTCTGATAACATATTCTAAAATCCTCCCCTCTTGTACTCTACTAACTGTTTCTATACGTAGATTGTAGGCATTCTCTACATCCGAAAAAAGAACGTGATTGAGTTCAAAGACGATGCTGATGCTGATGATGTTGTTGTTGTAACAGAGACCGTGGCTGAACCTGAAGACTCAAATTACCCCAAGAACTGAACAAAAGGTGATTGATGTCGAGTATGAATGCCTTGAACAAGGCCCAAGTGAGGATATCCACCTGAACATGGCCTCATTGCCATAGAAATAATTCCAACCAGGTTTAAGAAACTCTTTGAATATGAGATTTTTAAATTCCACCTTTCTTAAAAATTGCTGCCATGTTCAGATTTTCTTTCACAAGAAACACATTCAATGGGCTGTTCCAATAAACGTCATGAACGTTTAAAGTGTAGCTATACTAGCGCCATCTACCGTTCAAAGGAGTTATTTCTTTAAAAATTGTGTTTTAAACACAATTTAGGTATGATTGCGTACATACTTTATATAGGTTTTACTTGTTTAAGGTCCACAGATGGTAAGCTAACTTGTGGTTCAACTTTGAATGTCTGAAAAATGCTTTAACTTCTAGAAATTGAGTCACAACTTTAATTCAATGTTAAAGGCCATATTCATCAAGAAATTCGAAATGAATTCATTAATCAACGATGTTAACCTTCTTTACGTGCCGGAGACAACAAAGGATAAAAAATATTTCCCCCCCTTGACACCCTCGAATAGGCGTTTTTAATGGGTGTTACTCGAAACCTTCAACTAGCTCAGAAAAAATCTTTGGGTATTGTTGGAACTTCCAAATCACTCCGAGTCCAAAAATGGTACTTAATGAGTAATTGTGGCCCAAAGTATACATTTACTTGAAAAAAAGAATTGGAGTAGTAAACATATTTCATAGTTTTTGAATGGTTCTAGATGAGGGCTTCCTAAATTCAAGCCAGTTTCCGATTATACGAGTAGTAGGTGCCCAATAGTTCAGTAATCCATCTTTGATTGCAATTGTTTCGGATTGGTCGGTTGGAGTCAATTGAAGGGGGCATCTGATTTTGATTGAGAGATAAATTGTTATGATCTCAGACCCTCCACAGCATCAAACACAATTGGAGGTTCTACTTCCTTGATACCGCAAGACTTGTTCGGAAGAAGAAATGCACTTCTTGGAGTGAAAAAAAAGTTTCATGATGTGAGAGCTCGAATTCCGAACAATAATGGCTCATTTGCCATGCTTCTATGTACGTCTCCGTGTATCTGTTTGTTTATTAGCTTTTGGGAAGCCAGTTCTATTGTGGTTCTAACACCCTCACTTACGGTGAACTTTTTTAAGTGCATCTCCATTAGATTGATTTCAACTGTCGAAGACTTCATAAATACAGTGATGCCAAATAGAGAAAAAGTTGTATAAATAAAAGGAGTCATTTGCACGTATTCAAGGAATATCTCATTTTTATGACTGGCTATGCTCACTTCATCGGAACCGGACACTTTAAGATTGCTTGTTTATGAAATTAACAATAGGAAGTTCTATGTCTCGGTATCAAACAAAGATGGCGTCTGCACAAAAGAAAGTAATATTTCTTTTTCAGGCTTAGAAATTGGCCAGCCCATGGCAACCCTTGGTATAATTTAGATGCATTTCTGTCAGTAGTAAATATCCAATGAGACTTTTGGTGGCACTCGCAAAGCCCTTTTCTAAAAACCAATCCCTAAACAAAACCATACATGCTCAAAGATGAAAACCCAAGAGTAAGAGAGAGATTATTTTGGTCACTCTCTTTCGTTGGCAAGTAAAAATTGGGGACTATGACGAAGAGGACAAAGTAATTCCTACGATCAGAGACTGATGAAATGAGCTTTTGGCTAAATTTGAAATAATGATAACGGCCTATCTTATTACTCATTGTTTGCACCCCAAGAGGCCATCAATGGGAAAATGCACACGCGTCCCTTGCATTCAGAGACTTCTGAAGTGGTTCTCGCGCAGATTACAGATTCACTTTGCATCAATGACCGTCCATTGTGGTCAAGCCTTGGGATTATTTATCCTTCGTCAGTTCCATTTACTTTCACACTGAATTGAAACTCCATCCATAAGAGGCAAGAAATTATGCCCCAAGTATTCTTTTTCATCAGTCGAACCAACCAACGGGCAATGAGAAATGATGTTTGGCCTGAGAAGGAGCTTTTTTGGCTCCTCGCTTTGAAAAGGGTATTCTACCAAGTTTATCAAGAAGCCGATCGAGGAACATATGAGCTCGTATCACGCAAAATTGCAATAAATAGAAGGGAACCTAATCGCTCTCTTATCCCGCCTACAAATGGCAGCACCTTATTAAAATTAATTACTCTCGCTGTTTAAATTTACGATCATGAAATTCAAGAGCCCCATCTCTGACCATCAAAAAGCATTTTCCATTCTTGTGGTAGCTTGCGTAATTTCAACACCCTGTGTTTCCTTCTCTTTTCAGCTGTTGCGCTCTCATTCCGATATGCAATAACCAACAACAAAGAAAGCATGCAATGCATTTGAAAAGCACACACTGACAATAAAAATTGCCAAACATCATAACTATCGGTCTAATCTACATTTGAAGTATGTGTGGTGGGCTTAATGGTACTTCCAATTTATCTCACCAAACCAGTCTACTTTGTCTGTTTTGCGCCTAATCTCGACGTATCTCGCATTTGGTCGACTTTTCATCCAGGTTAAAATAATTTGACATGAACGTTGGTTTCCGTTTGTTCTTCTCATCCAAACAAATCCTGGTTTTTGGTTCTAAGTTCAGTCCGTTGGAATACTCGACCAGAAGCAGAAAAATTGAATTATTTCAACGAGTCAGCGGATTTCGGTGTCTAAGATTGCCATAACTTGCGATTTGGCACGAAGTCCTGAATAATTGGGGGATAATTTGCTCGCGCGGTCAAATTGGCGTTTTTATTCCGTCATTTGAATGACTAACTTGACATCTCAATGATGAAAGATCGTTTCTACATTGGACATGCTTCATTTCGACATCGCAATCTCCCTTTCGGGGTGCATTCGATTATTCAACCTGAGTTATTAATGAGTGCTCTAAAACTCACTGGAGTGCCTTATAAGAGTGACGTTCATATTCGCATGCATATTCATTCCGGTCATGAGCATTTCCTCTCATTTCAAGAGCCAAAGGTCAGGATCATAAAATCTAGATCTTCTGGAAAACATGACGAACACCCTACTCACACACACTCTTGTGTCACAACTGTATGCATTACTACATACATTGTAGTACTTAGATTTTATCGCAGAGTGACGCTTTTGGATTCACTTGCCTCATGATTTGAGATGAAAATGCGGCTTACGAATGGGGTTTTAGAGTCAAACATTCTGACGGATGCAGTTTTGAAGAGTGAACCTCGCGGATCTGCACGCCTCTCTTCGCGAATTTGAATGTGTTAAGTGCAAGATGCTCGGGTGGTCGTGAATCGTGCTTGTGATAGCCATGAAAAATGACACTGGCGCTTTAGGGCGGGTATGGTCATTTACACAATTTAAAACCTCTCAACGGACTCTGAATACCATTTGTCATCCAAGGAGCAAACAAAAAACAAGAACGCATTCAATCCGGATCTGAGAGCTGGCCCAAACACTCAACTTTGTTATCTATGAGAGGAAAGTGTTTATCCACATGTATGAGGAAACTTGTTAGGCTTGTATGGGCTTTAAACTGCATTTTGAAGACTTTAACTTCCTTTTTTCTTGTAGAAATATAAGCCTCATTTTAAAACTAATTGAGGAATAATTTGGTGTAATGTTGGAACTCGAAGCTTTGAAAAAAACTTCAATTTTAAAATTTGACAACTTGAAGACCTAATTATCAAATTACGGAAGAACCTGACTAGAGTTTATTATTCCACCTTGAAGATCCCTCTAATTAAGGAATCAATATGAAGTACCTTATTCTAGTCTCATTCCTGACAGGTTGTCACATTATATTATTTAAGGTCAAATTTAGGAAAAGCGTCATTAACCTCACATGCACGACTGGCCCCTGGAATTCCTTGTTTCTACACGATCTTCCCGACGAAATTAGTGTCCGTACTTTTCACTCATCTAATAGACATTGATTCTATGTAAAGATATTGCCAATATCTAAATTATTTATAAACTACTTTTTAGCTTCAATGTGCAATCCATTGTCACGCTTCGTTATGGAAAGGATTATTGCTCAACATGTTCCATCAACCTTGGAGAGTGTTGCAACTACGTACCGGGTGTCCGGAAACACCTCGGAATTTTCCGATACTTAACTTCATCAAGGCCTAGATCGTTTGCATGGGGTCTCACAGAAAAATTATTTTATAGTAAAGTGACGGGCTCGTCCTACCTTACATCATTTCTCGAAAATAGACCCCTCGGCTGCAATGCACGCCTCCAAGCGGCGTCTGAAGGCGCCGCAGGCGGTGCAGAGGTCCTCCATGTTCATGGAGTTCCAGGCGGCGTCCATGG
>CM021312.1:4856173-4883920 GCA_010645155.1 Tigriopus japonicus | reverse complement strand
TCTAATAGACATTGATTCTATGTAAAGATATTGCCAATATCTAAATTATTTATAAACTACTTTTTAGCTTCAATGTGCAATCCATTGTCACGCTTCGTTATAGAAAGGATCATTGCTCAACATGTTCCATCAACCTTGGAGAGTGTTGCAACTACATGTTTAATCATATTTGAAATTACTCCTCATCTCTGTTAATGAAGCACCCTTGGATGGATAGCCATTTATTAATATCATTTTAATATTTGAAGGGTGGAGAGGCGTTGTCGTTTTGTGATTGTGAACTGACAACATGACTACCGAAGGCCTCCATAGCAATGTTTCGTTCGTACGCACATCCGTAAGCGAACCTTCAACATTCGACACAATAGCGTGAGGTGGAGCCATATCATGAATTCATGTAGGTGCAACTTTTCATATCAGAGAAGCCCCATTGAAAGTTTATTAATTGTCTCAACATGACTTGGAAGTTCAAAGCTCTTAACCACTGTTCAACCAGTCTTATGACTAACTAAATGTAAAATCATCGGTCAAGAAGATGGTTTGTGGTCGTTCAAGAACCAGTTCTCATTTCCCTTTTCCTTCATGTAGTGTAGTTTCCTGTCTTGCAGTACAGTATCCGCATACCTTGGATTAGAGAGTTTGATTAATAGTGCATCATGTTTTTGTCCCTGCTTGGCCAAACTGAAATTGTTCAATTTCCTCAAAGGTGGCCATATTTGGGCAAACACCATCATTAAGACCCAAATCTGTTTCACAACATGCCTGTGAGACCATGTGAAACCTCTCTGAAGATCTCCAGTAATATCTCAAAGGTTTGCTCAAGTATGGTCTGATAGATCCATCCACGTAAATCATATTGATCGATGAACGAGACTCTCAGACTTTCCGACTCAGTGTTTTGCCCCTCTTAGAAATGTAGGCCTCCTTGATCAAAAACTGAAGCGATCCATACCTGTGCTCTAGATAAGAACTAGAGGGTTTCTTACAAGCGTTTGCATCTTCACTGCTGAATCGAAACTCGTGTCCAATATTGGACGTCGTTCCGGCTTCTCCAGCCTTGATGGATGAAGCTTTTGTTGCAATAATAGAGTCATCTTGGCAGTGTGTGTGTATTGGTTATATAGGAGCATTGACAGCCATTGCCACTGGCTTCACAACTTCAAGTCTCCAATCATGCTCTAATGACAGGAGCCATCTATTAATGATCTCCAATCATGGGGCCAAATGAAAGTGAACCGGACCAAGATACGTGTTCACTGAGCAAGGGCAAAAAATGAAGCACAGTCGGGCAGTCAGTGCATCAACAGACATTAGGTGTCTTACTGATTGTATTATACAGTACAGCATGGCTCACTAGTTTTGAGATGCATCGTTCTCATGCATCACAGCTAATCTAAATACAGATCTTTCAGCTGCGACTGCACCAAAAAGAGGAATGGTGGCGAAATTTTATAAACCCATAGTCATTTTTGCTAAAGAACCGTGGCATTTTTTGTTGTCAATGCCATATGTTGGGAGAAAACAGTTCAAGGGTAGGTTTTGACTCCAAAGATTTAAGTTTTAAAGTTAGCAGTCAACCAGGATCAAACCCCAGGCATCTGCACATTAAACAAATGTGCTACGTACTAAACCATGCCTCATCCCCCAAGCCATTTTTGAGTTAAACTTTAAGTCTCTAACTGTATACAAATTCAGGTTAGGTGAAGCTTTTGACCCTAAATTTATAACATGGACAATTTAACTACGTACATGTTGCAGCACTTTTTTGATATTCAAGCATGTTATCATTGCAATAGATATTGCTCAAGATTTCATGATTAATCCGAGAGGAAAGATAGGATTTACCAGATTGTTTCTTATGGAATCTGTTTCTTTCTTGTTGCAAGGTTTTGAGACCAGTGCTCTTTGACGCCAGAAATAAGTTGCCATTCATCAGAGTTGGGCGATTCTTGGGTCTCAATTCTTGTGGTTCAGACTGTGCAATTGATGTCGTGATATATTTCAAGTCAAATAATGTATCGCTTCATAGGAGGAGGTCTACGTAAATTTTGAAACACATTTGATGCAGCAAATTTGAAATGACACTTCCTGAATATTGAAACTTTGGCCAAATCAAAAGTAGTTCGATTTTTGTCTACGTAGTGCGGGAGCAATCCGAGTATTAATATTACCTTGTTAGAGCCTACAATTTGTCATGATATTCAGTTCCCTGAAATTGGAAGACTTTTTCGATTTTAAGTTAATCCATGTTTGAGATGAATAAAAGTTTTATTCGCCATTTTTTTTTAAATTTCAAGTCCAGATCTTGCATTATGAAATAGGACATGCCATAACAAGAAGTTAGGTTAATTGTAAAAAATTGCAAGGAAAGCAAATTTAGGCAAATCAGTATCAAGTAATCTGTCTTTAATATTCGTCAAGGAAAAAGGCTTTTCTCTTCTACATCTTCAAATCAACAATATAAGAGGTATCAGATATCACCCAATTATACCTAAATTAAGTCGGTTTTGCAGCTTGGTGATATACTTCCAATTGAAAAATGAATACTTAACTGGTTTTTACCTCTCAGTTAAATCAGCGAAAACCAGCTATTTTTTGTGCTTAAAGCAATAAAATGTCAAGCATTCTTCACTCATGTCATAAAGTATTGTTTTGGAAGCTTTTATGTCAAAAAACGCCAAACCTGCCATTTAGAAGGTATCTTTTAAATTTCTGCCGCCAACTGAAATTTTCAATTTTGGAAATAATCACAACTTGCTCAAGAATATCAAAATCGTCTTTTGGCAATATTGGAGATCCCTTTCTTTCTTAAAATCTTTCAGAGCGGAAAAACTTACATCAAAAATATCGTAATTTAGATGTGTTGTGACACTGATTTTTACCAAACTAGCTTGAAATCAGTTTAGAAAACATCTAAGAGTGTCAAGGCACTTCGACCATTTTGTCTTTTACCACTCGCAACTTTGGCTTCATATTTCTCAAACCTAGCGTGGCTAGAAAGTACAAAGTAGAAGCTTGATAAAAAATGTCCTCATTATTGTGTTGATTAACTAAACATCTAGTTGAAGGATCGACAACCATGCATAAGAAGGCAAAGACCCACTAACTGAATTTTCGTCGAGACACACATTCTCAAAACGCAGTGATTGTAATCGAATTTTGCATAGGTAATGACAACTTGTAGAGTAAAGCTAGGATGAGTAAAGCCATTATGCAAAAGAAAATGGACAACTTTGAATGGAAAAATCTGAATGATTCAATAAAAGTTGGGTAAAACATATTTATGTCAAACAAGTGATGGAAATTTGGAACAGCCTAAGCAACGACTTAAAACCGAAACGATATAAGGAAAAAGTCGCCAAGATTGTTAGGTATAATGTGAAAACCGATTGGTTTTCTCTTTCAATTCAAGAAGCCTTATATGGCTTAATTTATTATTTAACAACATTGACTTTCATCAGGCTTTATTGATTGAAAACTACGGCAATTGTCACGTTTTTCCATTTTCAACAACCAACGAGAATGTTACTCTACAGAGCCATTTTAAGCAACCACGTTTTAGTCAACCCCTTTCGGTTTTGGCTAAGAGCCCTTTTGGTCTGTTAATAGTCACTAGAGAGTACCTGGCACTAAGAAATAATTTTGGAACCTTTCAAATTAAAAAAAAACTCTCTCCAAACGTGAAGTTCCTTGTTCATTTATTGTCCATTGGCAATTCACATGCCAAGTAATAATAGGGGAAATTTTCATGCGTTTCACAGAGTCTTCCTGCTTTGGTTATGATCTTTAGTTTTTATAGGCTTTCTGTCGTTCTTTCTAATCTTGCATATTTAGCAAAACTTTCTCCTCTGTTCCATAATAATGAAAAAGACAAAAGAAAGAAGATTCTTCTTTGCTTCGGGTATTTTTGTATGCACTCTAGGACTTCTTAAATTAGCTCCAGATAAGTAACGCAGCACATTGAATAACACAAGTGATTGGTTTATAAATTGGAAATTTATTGATTAGTTGAGCTTGAAAATGAATGGTCAATCTTTCCTCAAGTCTTGCGGCAAAATATTTTGGTCATCCTTATGATCATTTATTTGTTGCCAAGGTCTTGCTTGACTGATTGTCCATGAGCTGATCTGGCTGACCACAAGGTTGACCATTTGATTGTGTCTCACAGTGGAATTTATTGAATGGTGCAGGCTAGGATCAACCTTTTCGCCAATGGCGTGTTCTTTCGGTCGGCAATGACCATTTTAGGTTCCCCACCCTCAGCCACGGTACATAAATACATATGCATGAAAGTCTTGCCCTTGTTCATCCATCGAGTGACTTCCACAAGTTCATCTTTATTCTTGGGGTATTTCCTTAAATGGCGTTTGGAGTATACGAGCTTGTCATTGGCGAAGAATTCAAATTCATCTAAAAAGGAAAAACATGTTTAACAAAGAAGTGATTAGAGAATTGTTGAAAAATACCATTTATTCACAGGGGGAGCTCAAAAAATGTCCTTTAGAGTTTTGCCTGGATAAAAGCTGAAGCTCATGATAAATAAGACTTTTAATAAAGTTACAAGAATTTTTAGTGCCCTTAGATTAAGAAATCAAAAATTAGAATAAGTCACTTACAGAATGTCAGCTGTTTTTGTTGTTTTGAAATTTAGTTTGAATGGTCCATGTTTGATCCTGAAAACGCTTCAATTATATCGAACCAAGATCCCCAAAGATTTAATATAGTTTTCCAATATCAAGAATGAAGGTAAAAATGTTTGAGCCAGGTCAAAACAACTCAAAAAAATATGTAGACTTCTCGATCCCATATTTTTGGCATTGTCAAATACACCGAGTTTATTGGTGATTTTGGATTCGTTGAGTTTTGGTTGCTGTTTGTATTTGATTTAGTGTTTTTTATGGAACATTGATTTCGTTTTTGGCGAACATTAGTTTGTTTTTAACTTACCTTCTTCTCCTACTTCAGTGATGATCGTGGCAGTCGGTGTCTTCTTTTTGAGCAACTCAACCATTTCGGGTGTGAATTTACAATCCGGCCTGTATATTAAACCCCCTTTCATATCATGTTAAAATTCTTACTTTTTTCAATATTATGTGTAGCTCACTTATGTCGAATTCTGACCCTCACCGGAGGAACCACCACTTCATGCATCGCATAATCCTCGTAATCACTGTCGCAATCCATTGTGGTCTCCACAACCACTGGTTCTGGATTAACTATCACCTTTGGCGGCATTGTTGCAGATAATTATTGAGAAAACTTATTGCTCCTGGAGGATGCTTTTGAGGCCCATTGACATTTCCCTCTGCTTGCGCTATGTTCCTCTTGTTTGTATTCTTGACTTGGAGCCAAGGAGCCTGTGAATGTAGACTACGTACACTGAGAGCCCTGGATCTATCGATCTTTCAGCCTTTCTTTTGAAAGGCAGAGTAAAGCAAGGCCTCCTCGTGGGTACTCGAGCTTTCTCCGGCAACCTTAGATTTGGATAAATGTTCAATAGCACTGGAATGACAGTTATGAATTTCCAATAAGGCAAAGAAAGTTTACACGGATATCAACAATTAAGACTCTAGCCAGCCTGAGACATTCCGGATGGTTATTCATATCCTTTTGGAAAACCTTAGTTCGAATGTTATGAATAAAACAAAAGATGGATTGATCTAAAATCAATTAATGGGGACCAGAATCATTCAGGAACAGGATGTTAATAGGGAATTTTCGTTAGCAAAAGGAAATATGGTGAGATAATATAGACATTAGGTAGCTTTTAAAGTCATTTACAAGTATATTTGAAGCATAATGAGAGCATAGTTATACGTAGTAGAAATAAATGACCGTGGTCGAGTAATGGGACTACTGCATGGGTGCAGGGATGGGTTACTGCATAAAATGTTATTATAAAAATAATATTTAAATGAAATTTGGTCTACCAACGAGTTACTGTTGGCAGATCTGTACAACCCTTAAATAGTGGGTTGATCAGGAATAGTATTTTAAAAATTGTCTAATCCTGCTTTAAATGCTGTTAGAGGCTCAGCTCCTACATATTTCCGACGAATACTAATGGGTAACAAATTGAACAATGAAGGAGCCCCATTAAGAAGAGAGGAGGACTTGATTGTTCATCCTACTATGTTTCCACTATGATTCACTATTGCTCCAAATGCCCTAAACAACTTACCTTTTATCATAACTAGAGCCGTAAATAAAATGCAAAATGTCTCATTCGCATTTTTTCGACCTTATTTTTTTACATTTTTGCTAAAGTTAACAATAATGACGAAATTAATTTGGGTTTGCGTGGAAGTTAAAGTTTAGTTTGGTGAAATATTTAGGTTAAGCCTAAAATATGTTACATTTGCATTGTTTTTAACATTTGCGTCCATCTTTGGGCAGCTTCTACTTCAACATTTCCTGCAGTTCATAGGGATGAGACATGAAAGGATGGGTTTGCATCGGTTTTGAGGCAGCTCAGTATCAGATCGGATCAGTTCAGAGGTTGGCTCATCATGAGCCGTGCCCAAAATCTTAAGGAGCCGATCCGGAGTCCAAACAACCTATAAGAAGATGACCCATAAACTTGAATAAATACTAGTTATCCCAGGTTTTATCTTATACTTTTTCTTTCAAAAGATGTTTTTATTGGGAAAATATGATTCCATTTTCAGAACTATATTTTGTGCTTGAAAATCCAGTAACAAATGCCGCGATGTCAGAAAATATATCTATAAAACCCTTTATGAGCTGGATCCGACCCGATTTAGATTAGCACCATCCCGATCTGAACCGGATTCAAAATTTTGATTTCGGTTTGGAACTGAAAGATGTTTTACTAGGAACATCACAGGAATGAGAGAGCTCTCGTATTGGGAGAGGCTCCAGAAGTTAGGGCTGTTCAGTACTCAGAGAAGGTATGAAAGGTATCTGATACTGTATGTCTTCAAGAGCATTCATGGGCTCTGTCCTAACCCAGGATTTGAGATCAGTTGTAGCGATCGTAGAGGTTTTACGTGCGCTCTGAGAGCACCTCCAAATCCTAAGGAATCCAGGCTAATTCGAACAATGAAGTGCTTCTCTCTTCTTAATCGGGCTCCCTCATTGTTCAATTTGTTACCCATTAGTCTTCGTCGGGAATATGTAGGAGCTGATCCTCTTACAGCATTTAAGGCAGGATTGGACAAATTTTTAAAAACTATTCCTGACCAACCTACTTTACAAGGGTTGTAAAGATCTGCCAACAGTAACTCATTGGTAGATCAAATTTCATATAAACATTAATTATTGAAACCATATTAGTGATTAACTCTCTTTACAGGGAATCCATTCCTTGTAGCGGTATTGAAAAAATCCTTAAAAAAAAGAATTTTTTCAAGTGCATCAACATTTTTGCTCTTGCATTTGCATTCTTAACATTTTATTTACATTTTGGGAACATTTAAACCACATTTCTTGCATTTTTCACTCTGTTTATTTACATTGTTTTTGGCTCTAATCATAACATAAGCTGGATAAACATCTGTTCACTAGGTGGGTTTATTGTATCAAAAAATGTAGCTTTTGGTGGAAAATCTCGCAGGAGGAATATTCGAAAAGGCATTGACATAGCCCATACATTAAAATCTGTTAAGTCTTATGAGGCCGGAAACAACTTTGAGGGTTTTTTTTTCTAACACGCGCCCTACTCTCCAGAGGCTAGTTTTTTAGACGCAAAAGATCGATCTCAAGATCGTACTGTAGTAGGTGTACTATAAGTCCGATCTTGAGATCGATCTTTGCGTCTTAAAAACCAGCCTCTGATCTCGCACCGACAGACTTCTTCCTCTTTCCTAAGGTGAAACGAGACCTCGCCAGCCTCACTATCGCGCCCAAAGACTTCAAGAAGGTCTGAACACGCCACGCAAAAGCCATACCCAAGGAGGGCTTCGTCAAGGCGTACGACAAGTGGTAAGAACCTCATGAAAAATGCGAAAGATGAAATGGTGACTTTGTCGAAAAAAAATTTAAATGATTTTTGTGCTATGCACATGTGAGGAACAACAGTGTTTGGATTGTTGGTGCTTGGGTTAGCACGATCAAACATCTAGTGTGCTCACTTCTCAAAAATCCTTAACATATTTTTGAATTAATTTTGGATGTAATTTAAAGACAAAGAGATGAAAAATTCTTTCTTGAACATGTGTCACTTTGAAGTCCGATGTTTTTCTTCTTGCTGGGTCTACCTTGCTTTAAACCTCTGTAAAAAACCAGTGAATGGTTGGAATCAATTATTACTGGGTCCAGTAAAAAGGGAATTGATTTGCCAACACCTTCAATCAAAATCAACTGAAACTGTATTTCAATCCGACAAGATTCAAGAGCTAAAAAATGTCGACAGTTCGTCAACATTTTAGCCGAGGGGAAAGACACCTTAAATACACAGCCGAAACTTTTTTTTAAATTTCCATATAGTCGTATGCTCATTTGGTCGGAGAAGATACAATCTAGACCTAGGGGTCTGGAAGTTTGTTATTTTTTATTTCGCGCTGTTAGAATACCTCAAAATGCTTCAAAATTATTTTCGTGCTCCAACAGGTCCAAAAATTTCGACTTTAAACACGAGCCCAAACATTTTCGACTTTAAACACGAGCTCAAAAATTTTCGACTTAAAACTGAGCCAAAATATTTTTGACTTCAAACCCGAGCCCAAACGGAGAAACGAGGCTAGAATTTCTTGGACCATAACCTAGACAAAATAATTTCGATCTTAAAAGTGAACAAATCGAAACATTTGGTTGAAACAAGTATGTTTCAACTTGTTTTTAAGGCATTTATTCCACTTAATTTTTTAGAACTTCTTTTCGCATTTCTAAAAAATGAAAGTAAAACCCTTTTTTCGTTTTTCAGAACCCAAAAACACTTTTTCTTATTTCTAAATGTGACCTAAAAGGTTGTCAAATATTCTCTTGGTGAAAAGCGAGTTCAAAAAGCTTTTGACCTCAAAAAATGAAAACAAAAAAATTGCCGAGTGAAAAAATGATTTACTAAATTTGACCCGTTACGTGACAAAAATACTTGTTCGGCCATTTCTAGCTAAGGAAAACATTTTTGACCTTTTCTTAGCAAAATAGTTTTTTTAGCTATATTTTGAAATCAAAACCTCATATTTTTTTGCCGTTTTTTTATTTTTTTCCGCCCCCTACGTATCATGCAATTCGAAAAAGAAAGACTTGCCAATTTTGATGCAGATCAAATCATATCTAAGTAGGTCTTCCAGATGTTCATTACACTTTCTTAGATAACTCTGAGTACTCATAAATTCATTTATTTACTATCCAACTCCACGTGTTTGATTTAGAATTCAGTTGGAAGTGTTAACGTTTAAGTTCTCAAGACTAAGAAAACTATGACTTTTCAAACAGTCTAGGTCGAAGAGTGACTGAGCTAATCGTCTGGAGCAAAACTTTGATATAAAAAGGACGTCTTCCTTGAACAAGTTGGCATTAGTTTTTAACATTCAATCCAAGATGACCAGTGAACTCGTCGGTGTGTGGTCTAAAGCCAAACCAAAAAAGTCCAAATTCAATATCACAATGTCACGAATAGCGGACATTGTGTACTATTTGGGCATCATCCTTTTTGTGATCATTTTAGCCATTCAAGGTTGGTGGTTTTCCAAGGTCATTAGTTTTTTAAAAATTTTAATCTTTTATCGGTACCTACATACATATTGTTCACCTGTTTTGAATACACCTTCAAGTCGCAATTGACTGAAGTAGCTTCAAACAATAACCGAAACCATTTGGCAATGTTTACTGCAGTGAAGAATTTACATTGAAATTTCTTCTCATAACAGAATACGGCAAAATACTCGAATCACTTTGGCTGAGCTATTTTGGAAAGCAGATATTCGATTTTCAGTCGAATTCATTGGCTTTCGGTTCGTAGGCTTAACCAAGAACCACTGTACTTCAGGACGGATTTCAAAAATACACACTAGGTCCGATCACTGTACTAAAATGTGAGGTTTTTGCCACAAATATATTGTTCCGTTGAATTTCCATTGTACTAATTGGACCTAGTGTGTATTTTGAAAGTAATCCTGGCTTGAGTCATCCTTGGCTTACCGACGTCTTAACTAAAGTTGGGTTGAAATTTCGGCTTCCCGTCCATAAATAAAGTCCCCATTATTTCAGCATCTATTTATGACAAAACAAAATGTCAAAGCGCCTTTTTGATCTAAATAGCAAGAAAAGTAGAGGCGCTTGCCTAACACTTTGTTTTCTACGTCTAAGCAATTCAATCACTATTAGGCTTTGTAATGTGCGGTCAAAGCTAGAATGATTTTCCAGAATAGAGCGTGCGTAATTTGAGTAGGAGATACAAACTGGATACAAAATCACTTCTCAACAAGGCGACCAATTTCACCAAGACTTGATTTGAGTATACCTAAAGGTGTTACCTTCAACTTAAAGTGGTAACAAAATTTCTTCAATATCTATATGTTGTAATTGTGTTTAGAGTTTTTCTTTGTTTGGCAGGGAACACTAAAAACGGATGACCTTGTGAATTGCAAGAAGACCAATGACAAATTTATTGTCATCGTTAAGTGGTTTTGAAATGAAAGAACGATATTTTAGGTATATATATCACATACTTTTAAATATTTTGGGATTCGATCTAATGACTCTAGTTCGGTCGACCACTACATTCAAAAATGAATCATCAATTGTATTGTTTGGCAGTGGTTTATGCAAAGACATGCCTTGAAAAATGTGAAATCAAACGAAATAAATTTTAAGCAATTTAATCTTCACCCTACACGACTCTTAAAGATACCTCTCTGAGGCGTTTTTCTGACCCAAGAAACCAAGTGGAACAACTTTAACTTAGTGCGTTTTTCAAAGTCAGCTCTAGATTCAAAATCATACACGTAAAACCTAAATAAAACCAATTTACAAAAACCTAATCATTGCCAACTTTTGAATTGAAACTAATTAATAATACTAGCTGGTCAGGTAGTTTCATCTAAATGGCCCATTTTTTGACCCAAAAAAGAAGAAAAACACTCTGGGTAAATATATGAAATCAGATTTTCGATCCATGGAAAAAATTCCCCATGCTTTCTGATTTTGTCATAACTGGAAAAAATAAAGCCCTCTTAGTTACACATTTTTGAAGAAAAATATGTTCCGATTATATCGAGTAAACTAACTTTTCTATTCTTCTCTCATTTAGGGGTCCAATGCATCATTCGCTACTTCCAGTTTCCAAGTTACACCTCGACCAAGATTGTGGATCAAAGTGAAGCCGATTTCCCCGCTGTCACCGTTTGTCCCGATGGCAATAACATTAACTATAATATGGATGCCCTCCGTAGGAATGGCTACACTTCAGGCAGGAATTACTATCAATTGCTTTCTAAATATGGGTTTGCTGGCAATGACACGCGGAAAAGTCCCCGGGATGTGTTTTTAGAGGTCACATGGGACTTGTGGGAAATGTTGGAATACCTACGGTTCCATCTTGAGCAACCCACTCCTGAAGGAGAAACCGTTGTCACTATAAGCAAAGAAAACTATCAACGCGACAACTTTCATGAGAGACGGAAGCGAACTTTTGGACGATGCTATACGATTCTGCCTGAAATGTCTATTCGAAAATTGGGCGTCTTCAAGATGGAAATCAAATAGTGAGTAGCAGATGATAGTTTGTTTTGAACCAGTTTTGACTTTTATGCGTCATGGAAAAAAATCGAGAGGCTAAATTATTCCGTTAAAGATTCCCTTTCAGCTGTAAATTTGAGATTGAATAAAACCTAAAACTGATAATCAAGGATATATAACGAGAAACTCTATAGTGACAGAAATTTTAGTGACTCTTCAAAGAAGCCAAAAAGCGTGCAAAGTAACAGTGATGGAGAGAGAGAGCAATTTTGACCGAAATTTCGGCCAAAAGTGGTTTCGTTTTCGACTCTGATTATACTTACTGAAACAGAAAGCAGCCATGCACTACAAAGAAAGGAGTTTGACGGCAAAATGGAAGTCTTTTTTGGTCCAAAAACCTCTGAAACTTTATTTTCGGGATTTTTTAAAACTTGCCATTGCCTAATTTCGACCACTTGAATACCATAACGTTTAGGGTAAATTATGTATGGATATCAATTTAACTTTGTATTCGGCTGCTTTCGGTTTCGCTTAAGCCTTCAATTTTCGGTTCTGGTTAACATCCCTTTTAGTCCATCATTTCAAATCTGAAGTGTTTTATGATTTCCTAGAGAAAATACATCTAAATATACATCAGTATTTAAAAGAAAAAGTCCAATTCCAAACCCCCGTTCGAAATGTTTAGTCATCAAAAGCTGATATTTTCGTTCCTTATCTACTTCATTGCCAAATTGCTTGAAACAATAGGCCGCATGTTAACGCACTTAATTCAAAAGCGAGAGTATAGGAAAATCAAGTCGAATTAGCATGCGTTGAGTATGTACTCTCCCCAGCTGCTGCATTTCAACACAGGAGTTGTCACAAGTATATACTCAAGGCCGGTTAATCTGACTTGATTTTGGTATACTCTCGCTTTTGAATTAGGTGCGTTAACATGCGGCCTATAATATGAATCGATCAATTTCGTTTGATGTCAGTTGGAATTTTCAAACCGGGTTAGCTGGAGAATAAGGAAAAGCGATAAGCTATTTAGTAATGCGGAAAAACCAGTAAAATATCAGCTAATATTGTAGCATTAAAAAGATTTTGCCGTTTCAAAATAAAAGGTACGCATGAAAACCATCAACATACTTTAGGGGTTCCTTGGTGGTCTTAAAGTGGAACTTGTCCAAACCAAGGTGAACTCTGATGCAAGATGAAATGTCAATGTCCAACAAATGCTTTCTTATTCTCAAATGTCACAACGCAAACCATAAACTCCATTTTTGGATTTCAAGCCTTTGTTAATACCATAAATACATAAGGATATTTAAAATTGTAAACTAGACAAAAAATATATCCAATTATTCCAACCTTGGTTTATCGGAAATGTCACTTGTGCAATTTCACCAACGCCATCTACCAACATTTAATGAAGCTCTCGAACGAGAGTAGGTGGCGTTGGCGATGTCACAGCTTGCCAAGCGTTTCGTAAGACGTAAACAATAAAAAATTCAAGGCCCGAAAAAAAGCTAGCTTTTTGTTTTTTTGCACATTTTTATCCACACACTTTTTGCACATTTCAATACCATTACATGGAATGAGATCCCCTGTAAACAAATAATCATTAAACATATATACGAGTAACATGTATACGAAACTTGATCATTGCTTTGACTTTTTTTACCTCCATAATTCATTTATGACAAATTTTGATTAGGGCAGAGTTTCAACGAAAATCCATTTTGCTGGTTGGTCAGACTTTAAACCTTTTTTGCCAAATTTATAACCAACTGATGTTAAAGCATTGAAATAAAAAAAATTAAATGAAAGAAAATTACTTCAAAATTGTCCCATGGAAAAGCCCAAATTTTCATGCTTTTTACCTATTTCAGCTTAAATAAAGCTTATTTCTGTCATTTTTTTTGACTTTTCGAATAACAACCAATTGTGACACCTATAAAACTACTTGTCGGGCGTTCTACTGTGTTCTTTTGGGGAGCCAACTTATATTTTACACCTTTTTTATACCACATTAAACATGAGACGGGAATTTTCCGGTTCAGGATAGTGCACTGTAATGAAAGAGTACAATGAAAAAACCTCCATCTAGTAAATATCATGTCGTAAAAGCTTGTTTATTCCAAGATTCAAATATCAACGATCACATATCACTTTGGGACTACCTAAAGCGCCTCAAATGTTGAAGGAGGGACTCTAAATGGAACATTTATTATTTGTAGCTGAATTACATCATAGATAATTATTAGCGAAATTTCCTTTAAGTTCAAACTTTTCTTGTCAATGTTGAAGGGGATTTACTCGTTAGTTTTACTCACAATCATTGCGGTTCCATTTGCAGATCCCAATTCATGCGTCTTTTGGGTTCAGCGAGCTGTTGCCACTTAAAAGAACTAGATGGCGTTGTTTATGATTGCACTTCTTCACTACAGTGCACTAGTTTAGGAACAAAAATTTTGCCTGGTTTTTAAAACGGCAACACTGAGTTTTTGTTTCGTAGCAAATTAGTCCGACATCAGTTGAACTTTTGTTTCCCCCTAAACCTTTTATGTGGGCCCACCAATATATTCTAATAATGATTGTTTCACCACAACAGCTCACATTGCCATCTTTTCCATTGCAGTCGTATCCAAATGAAGCAATACATTCACCGCTTCAATCAATACTTGAACTCCAATGGTCGAATGGGTCACAAAATCTACCCCAACGAAATCGTCGAAAACCAAATCAACTACGTGGACGTGACCATGATCCCCAGGGTCGATAAGGACGACAATCCCACGTGTTCCACGGAATCCTTCGACCATTGCATGAACGAAGTTCTCGAGTATCACATGATGAACGACGCCGGATGTGTGGCTCCATGGGTCATGAACGATTCCAACATCTGTAGAGACTTGGACAAGGCCGAAATCGCTTATGATGTGGCCTACAGAAGGGTGACCAATCAATTCAACGACTGTCTGCAGCCTTGTAACTTCTTTTTGGTCAATGTGGGAGCCAAGAACTTCCAATTGGATGAATCTCTCAATGGATCGAGCTTGCAAGTCTACTATTTTTCCCGACAAGTCATGGTGAATACGGAATACTACCTTTACCCATTCTTGTCCTTGGCAGCTGAAATTGGGGGATATGTGGGTCTTCTTTTGGGCATCTCTTTCTTGCAAGGAACGAGATTGTTTGTTGAGTGGATGAAGGAAAAAGCTCGACAACAACATTTGCGATCAGTTACACCGACCACGGATATCGATCAACTCCATGGAATGAAGTTTTGATTCATGGAACATTTGAAATAAAAGTGGGAAAAAGGGGTGGCATGACGTTTTTTTCGCATCAATGTGAATTGACATGAAATGGCTTGTAATTAAGAATGCTTGTGACCTTTTCATGCAAATTTTTCTACTTGGAACTGGGAAACAAACATCGGCACCACGCAATTTCCTTTGAACGAAAGTTAATGCCAAAGACAGTTTGTGTTAATTATGTATCTTGTGATAGTGAGAAAAAAAGCGACTTAGGCATGAAAACCCTGAATTGGCAATAAATCGGACTAAATAAGTCGAAAAGCATCCGGCCTTGATTCAATGGAGCTTGAATTCATCCAGATCAGTAAAAACCACTAATACCAGTATTCACAAAAACGGAATATTTGTACCAATGGTGAGATTTTGTCAAACGTTTTCTTTTTGTTCCATAAGTTCTATTAAGCACACAATGAGTTTTCAAGAAATCTTTCATATCTGTTTTCGAGATTATAAAAATGAGTTAGAGGAAAATAAATGGTCGGAAATGGCTTTGGCTTATGATTTTACCCAATGTTCAAAGACGCAATGTCGCAAAAGTGTTGGAAGTTTACTTGTGTAAATAAAACCTTGCCAGTTTTCGCCAAGGGTAAGTGAGAAACCGAAAGCTAGGATCAAACTTTAAAAAAATATTTGGTAGACACCTTTTTGGAATCACTTTTTGAGTTTTCAGATGTAAAGGGATGAGCATTTTGCTTTATCTTATAATTTAAAAAAATACTGTTTCGTTTTGTTGAACCATTTTATGCTCCATATCACGCTACTTTTCATATGAAGCTGCGCAACCTAGCAACTTAAAGAAAGTTGCGTACTTTAGATGTTTAGTTTATGATGCCAAACGACTGTAGTTTTACTTGGGCTTGGATTTACGACACTAAGAAATTTAAAAATATTCTTCAATCACCCACTTAAACCACCCATGGCTTTTTCAACTATGGTATTCTAATGATAGTCAAATAAGTCAACATTTGACATTTTAAGTGAATTACATAGTTATATGTGCTAATAACTCATAACTAGGGGTGCAGATTTCTGGCAAATAAAACATGCCTTTTCGGCCCCAAAAATGGCAAATAAAAACGTCCAAAATGGCATATAAAATGGCAAATAGACACGAAAAATTACCGAAATATAGCAAAACTAGCCACTAAATTCGGAAAATGAGCATTATGTTTAACCAACAATAAAATGGAATGCAAGTGTATGAGGATATAATAGAAAATATTTTGATTCCGTTGAATAATAAATAAATCCTGAAAAAACCTATTTTGGCCAAAAATATCTTTTGCCTACTTTTTGCCAAAAAAAAAAATCTTTGATGTAGCCAAAAAACGACAAATTTTGCATTTAATTGCCCAAAAACCGACCAATTTTGTATTTATTTGCCCAAAAAGGGCAAATAAATACAAAAATGGCAAATAAACTTTAAAAGCTAAGCTAGCAAATAGCAAATAAACATGTTTTTGGGCATAAAATCTTATTTGCCTGAAATCTACATCCCTACTCATAACTAGTGTTATGTCATATTGAAACACAGTACGAAATAAAGAAACTCGTTGCATTGAAACTAAAATCCAGTTCCGATATTGTATGCTTTTAAATCAAAGCCCATGAGAAAAAACAAGCAAACATTATCAATAAATCAAAGACTCCATAACTGAATTGTAACTTGTTTTGTTTTGCTAATTGCTAAAGTCAGACGATTTCATAAGTTGAATAGTACGCTCCGGATGTCACTATGTGATATAATTTCAAGGTTAACAGTATCCAAATGACTCACCATAACGGTCCCTCAACATAGATCGACCATAAATTGTTTTCATAGAAGCCCATAGAGGGCGCTAACACTTCCATAGTGCATTAAAGGAATCAACTAGGAGGGACCTCTTGTGTAAGTTATTGAAACATTTTTGACTAACAAAAAGTTAGTCAATTTTGGACGAGGCTCTACGTACTACGAGTGATCAGTTTTCAATGTTAAGTAACTGATGAAAAACTGTCTTAAAAAGTTAAAAAGTTATTTTCGTTCAAACTGAAGGTTAAATTTTGCTCGTGTGAGGTTCATTTTTTAAAACTAAAATTAAAGTTTCTATGGATTCAAGAAGGAAGCAATATGTAATTGCCGGCTGTAAGAGGCCAATTCTGTCTTTAGCAGATTTCCATTCGATTTCCTCATAGTCATTCTTGGCCAATCTTATTGGAACAAAGAGCCAAATGTCATCAGTGATTGAATTTTTACCCTACTCAGAATTTGCCATTTTTTATTCAGGTGATAAGAAATGTCAGAGAAAAAAGGCCACCATATTTAAATGTCTGTTTATTGTACTACCAAGATTGGTGAGCCTGAGAGCGAAGGCCATGAATTATCCATTCATCCAATGGCCTTTTTGATTGAAACGCTTGCCTTAAGAGCTCACTCAATTTAACACAACCAATCGGTTCATAATGTCTTTCCAATTTCGAGACATTTCTCAGGGACTCTTTTTTTTATCGTCATCAAAGGTCCTTTGCACAATACAAAAAGCGCCAGAGAATACATACAATGAAATAGGTCACACCAACGCGACTCTGGTGCCATCTTGCAAATGTTCCAGGAACCTATTAGGCAAGATCTCGTTTTGAACATAAGAGCAAATTCCAACGATCTCCCAATTTTAAACAAACTTTCCGCTGATGGGATCAGGTGTGGGTAGTGGAGAACGTGAAAGGTCCATCTTGTATTATTGGACCCTCGTTCCATGTAAAGATCAGTCTGGCATTTGCGAATCGCTAACGCTTGTGTTCCTGGCTTCATTCCACCAAATGAGATCCACAAGATCTTGAGTAGGTTGCTCCAAATGCTTGCTTCGAAATACTTGTAGTATGATTCAGCTCAAGATTGACCGAAATATCTCATCCAGAGGGAATTCGGTCTCGTGTCAAAAGTCATTTTTTATTAAAGTTCGTTCGGAGTCTCTTGTGATATCAAATGTCATCCCAAGACCTTTGGAAATCCTCTTAAGAGATCAGGAGAATGAAATCGAAATACCCGACATGAAATCCCACTTCTCTCAATGTATTCTTGTGAAATATCTAAGGAAAGGAGTGGATGTTCCAAGAATCCATTCTAGGCCTACAATATTGGCCCTTGAATGGCAAACATCAATGTAAACACACCCAATATTAGCACACACACCTTCAAAAAAAGTCTGGAACAAGAGCACAGAGATCCTCAAAGGCCAACTACCCTAGTTCTGCATTGTCCAATTGCTGTTGAAGGTTGAGACATTTAAATATCATCTTGCCCTTAAAGCCAAGCCCGTGAGAGGAACAACACGAAACAGGAACAAGAGTGGGAACATTTCAGTTGAGGAACAAGTTCCAAATTCGATCTGACAACGGGTCAACAATAAAATTGAAATGGGTCCTTTCTCAAAAGAGCATTTTCATTTAGGGATTTCCCATACGGGATGAAATTCCTTTACGTCATTCCGCAATCAAGAAGTTTGTGTTGAGATTCCTGTATTTTATGTAAATAAGCTCCACAAGCAATCGTTATAAAGATCTTTGGGATAAATAAAAGATAATCGGAAAGGGCTCTGCGTCATCATTCTTGACGTGTGAGAAAACAGCTCTTTTCGGAAACGGCTTGTCTAGACATAAATTTAGTGTCGAGATGTTCTTTGTTCTCAAAACAGACTCTTCCACTCTCAAGCCTCAAGTAACAACTATCTTTTTTCTTTTGTTTGCCTTATTAAAAAATTCCTCCCCAAATGATTTCAAGCATGGAACAGGAAGTGGAAAGACATCCTCGTTTCGACTTTCATCCGCAGTCATCATCATCGTGTTCTAACTCGGTTTAAATGAGCTCTATTCAAGTCTCTGTTCATCTGGATTCCGGGGAATTCCAAATCGCGTCGACTGTCAGAGATATCAAGTGAAGAAATATTCAAATTCACGACATCATTTCAATTTTAATGACAATGCGACAGAACACGCCAACCTTTTCGTGTGAAACCTCGATCTATTAGGACTTGAAATACTCGTCTCCCGAGACTCCCCATGGTTCCATCTAATCAAGCGATTGAATCCAAATGTTGGAAGCTAGTTGATTTCTAGTGCCAAAAGTGAGTTCACTCTCACCTTCGATCCTTGGTAAAGCAAGTCTGGCTCGTAAAATTTGTGGGTTAAAGCTGTCATGTTATTCCCCTACCCTCGGGAAAGAGTGCATGCTTTGGCATTACTCCACTAGAAAAAGCAGACGAAGTAAGGGGAAATAGACTGACTGGATAAAGGGAGAGAGCATAGAGATACGTAGAGAGGAACAAAAAAAAAATTTAATTACCAATTACGTTCCGTTCAGTGACAATTTCAAAATGCAGAGTCACCAAACTTCAAAACAAAAAAAAAATACATTCCTCCTTGGTCTGCGTCATGTGTTAAAATGAGTTTGCACCCAAAAATATTTTTAAATTTGGATTTAGCTTGAGACAAATGGTCTCACTTATCTAAATTGTTAGAATAATGTCTAACATGGGCAAATCAATATCAACTGAAGATTGGGAAGAACAGCTGGAGTAGTCCTTTCTGCTTAGGAACATTTCATATGATCTTTTCCAATGTACTCAAGTATTTCTTCTCTAATTATCTCTATGAGTAAGAGAGGGGAGGGGAATTCGAGAGGGTTACTTCCAAAAAAATGGCAGTAAGAAAAGTGTGTTATTGGATGGCTCGTTATTATAATGATTCTTCTACGTATATATCATCGTTATAGAGAGAAGTTGGATGCTTCGAAAAGGCCAGATATATAAGTTTTAAGGCTTAAAGAGGGATCAGGGAGAAGGCTAGCCAATTAGTCAACTCCCTGTTTCACCCCAGGAGAACACACATTGTGGGGGGGGTGTTCTGTAGTTTGTGTGATGGGATTGGGGAAAGTGGGGAAACTAGGTCAATGGAGCACTCTCTCAAACACATGTACGTTTGGAAAAGCACATTTCAACATACAATTCCAACATCCGCATTCTTGCTTTGTATATTGAGTTTAACATGAAATTATTTTTTTGTTATCCTTTCCACGTTTTGCTAAATTCCATTTTGATGAATCCCAATAAGGAGCGAATTCTTTAGGATACATGGACGTAGTAGGATGTATACGAGTGCCAAGTCCGTAACCTGCTTTTCTACAATGTAGAATTGATAACGCAGTTGTTAAAAAAGTATAATTATATTAAAGAGCTCTTCCAAACACTATGTATATGCTAACGTCCAAAGTAATTCACATAAAACACAATCCTGAATAACCTTAAACGGAGCTGGTGTATTCTTGCATTGTTTTTCCAACTTTAAATTGTGTTTTCAGTACATGTCTACCAATCCTTTCATATCCTATTTTGATGAAATCCTCGTTTTCAAACATGTTACTAAGCATTCTCTATATCTAGAGAATCATAAAAAAACTTGTTGGATAATCTGTTTTTTTGCGAGAAAAAGTCAAAGTGATCAATCTCCATCTGATCAAGTTACGCTTTTACATCCTTGAATTGAATCCGTGATTGTGCCTTGTCAAGTGTTGCCAGATCGCATGATAAAGTAGTGTTCCAATTTCCGTGGGATTGGAAAACGTTACGTCGAACTTGCCCAAAGTGTTCCAATTGGACTGATTTGAACGAGTGGGTGTTGCCTTCATGTTATCACAAAGTTGTTCCAAACTTGAAGGGTTGCATTTACGTTGGGTTATTTTCTTGAGGCATGCCATTTTTTTGGTGTTGTCTCTCCTGACCCATTAAGTTCTGCCTGTTGCCATGGTTTCTTGCAATGCAAATAATTTCCTGCACAGGATTTGATAGGCCAAATGTGCATCGCATTAACTGGGGTTGCACTTTCAATGGTTTTTGGAACATGAGAGTGGTTCTTTCGTCCTCTTTTTCAAAGTCGTATGGGCTCAACATGCGTCCACATATCGAACTACTTTGAGCTAACTTTGGTCCATCTTGGAACATGAGTGTCCAAACAGGTCTTAAATCGCCCCATATTGTAAGTTTCTAAAGGCGGGACATCTCTTAAACTTTGAACCTAAAACTCTAAAAATATGACAATCCATGTCCCAAGATCTTCATTTCCATTTGAGGTTGAACGTGAAGGTGCAATATTATAAAGGATAACCTTTCTTGTTTAGCCTAAGAAGGGCAAAGTGAAACAATTTCAAGGCGTGCGAACTTATCAATGTCTTGTTTATTGAAAGAAAACTTTTCAATGTGCTTTTCGTGACTGGGAATAAAAGTGGAGAAAGTCGAATGAATGCCTTCGGAGTTGATCCAAGAGGAGAACTTGATATTCCAAGTGTTGGCAATGCACATGGGAGTGCTTAAGTGGTGTTCACAAATGGAACCAGTTGGCCTTGTGCTCTGAGCTCTAATACAGGATTCATTACATGATGCATTTTGGTTATGGATCAATTTCTCCCGTGACATTTCCAACGATTCCAATTGGAACAAGGTGATCCAAGTTGTTGCATTGCATGGTTATCTGGTTCCCTTATCTGGAAATGTTAGCGACCTAGTAAAAATATTCGGTAATGATATTTAGCGGCATTTGCACGTCCATGAAAAAATATCTTGATTAACCTTTTCGATTTGCAAAAGTCAAGTTATTAGAGAGGATTCATGCATTTTCGAAGCAGATCACGAACGAAACAAGCTTTATTTTAAGACAACCCCTTTCTTTAAAAACCAGCACAATTTCCTATTGAATTATTAGTCAGTTCATACACCTTGGTTGCTTCAAATCTGGATTTTCTACAATCTACGCCATAATCTACAAATCTATGTAGTGCTTAAATATGAGAGGACCGTAAATCCTAGTTGATCCTTGATATGCTCAAAATTAGGTTCATACTACTTGGTTGGTTTCAAAGTATCTTAAACATAAAACGTAAGGACAACATACAAAAAAACTACTTATCGAAATCATTGGATACTGGCATGGTAATGGAATTCCGACATCAATATCATCGTAAATTGGTAAGGAATTGTAATTGATGTTTTTCTGTGCCGAATGGAAAAGATCGGGTTCGATTTCCAAAGCTCATGAATAGGGCTTGGACAAAAATGCAAAATGCAACTTGCACCAAACATTGCATTTTTTGGCCATTTTAGACAAATTCAGCAACTTTTAGCATTTTTTTGGTCTCGATCAATTATATCCTGCGTAAAATTGTTTGACTTGTATATTAAAACGCACGTTTGCAAGACCTTTTAAAGAAAAAAATGGTGTTTCAAAATTCCAGAATAATTTGCGCAAAGCAAAACTCTCTGATAATGCAAGTTAAAAGTTCAAGAAAAGACAATATTAAGATAACAAACTTTTGCCCAAAACTGATACATATTGTCAAAAAGTGCCATTTTCAGGCCAGAAAATAGCAACCCCTTCGCAACTATCGTCACATTGAGTGCAACTCTTGACAACAAAAATTGCAACTCAAGGACAAAAATACAGCAACGTTAGGGTTAAAATAGCAACCTATTCCGAGCTCTACACGTAAAAATAAAGGTCAGATTCTTCATTTAAAATTTGTGAGCCTAGCTTCCTTTAGAAGTCAAGTGCAAGTCAAAAAACAATAATTTAAATTACAACTCTTGAATGGTGTCTTGCAATTTTATAAATTGTGTTGTTTAATTCGACATATATTTAGGAAAGATGCTAAAGTCATTGTAAAATCTTTGATAAATTGTTTTGATTAGAGGTTTTCCTGATTGCAGCCAAAATGAAGTGAAATTTTACCCCATTAGGCTTTGGAAACATTACTCCAGCATTGCAAAACTCCGGAATAAAATGAAATGATATTACAAGAAACAACTTCAGTAACATCTTTGAAAACAGCATCAAGAGAGTAGTGATGGATTTCTTGTTGGAAGTGCTGCCACTTTTTGACTCGAAGTTTAAGTTCTATTCAAATAGGCAGGCTGTATTAAACTTTTTGACCAAAGACATAAATCGAGTTTGAGTTCGATCTTAGTTATTGCTGATGCATAGAGCGGCCGAAAATATTTAATTAGACATAAAAATATTTAATTTAGATATTTAGTGTTTTTGAGCGCTTTTTAAATACTTGGGCTGCTTCTTCTAAATTAACTGAAAATTCCCGTTTTTCATTGAAATACACGTATTTCAAGAATCTCCACAATTTCAGTAAATGTTTTGACAAAAAATCTGACCTTTCCAAAAACTAAATTGTCAAAATCTTCCAATTTTTTAACTTTTATGACTCTTTTTGACTGGAATAGGCAAACTAAAATGGTAAATGTGCGCAGGAAATAAATATTTTGCCAGCTTGGTCTCAAAAATTACATTAACGGATTTTAATCTAAAATAGAAAACTGCAACTCCAACAAGATAAAAAAATATAGGATCTCTGGTTTGAATATTCAACCAAACATTAGGCAGTAAGATATTAATCAAATGTTGGATATAAATAAGGACTGTCAATAATAACCAATTATCATTGCCCGGTATGATTTTTTTAGCACTGCAGATTAGTTTACTTATATTTCTGCCATTGCCAATTTGTTAAATTGTTAAATTTGCCAAATTTAACAATTTATTTCACTAGACTCCTTACAAATTTAAACATTTCTTAAATATTTGGTTGTAATTAACATATTTAAAAAAAAATGATGTTTTTTCTTAAATATCATTTAAATATTTGGCCTTCAAGATTAGATATTTTCGGCCGCTCTACTGATGAACTTCGAGTTGGTAGTGCTGCCATATTTTATTGGGAAATTCGATCTCTTGCCTTTGAAAAATCAAATTTTGGTAAGCTTTTTGACCCTAAAGGACCAAAATGGCAAAACTATGCCAAAAATCCCATAGAGGTCTATAGAGAGGCCATTGTGGTCATTTTGTCTGCCTTGAATGCAGCTGATTTTGGCCAAACTTCCCCAAAATTTGCGTGAAAAAGCAAATATTTCCGACGAATATCGTAAAACCTTGCCCTTACAAGTAGAAGATCATAGTGCAAACGTCAGTTCATTGCACTTATTTGGGCAAGTTTCAACTAGTCGCTGATGACAAATGGCCCTTGCTGCCCACAATAAAATTTCACGACCGGCCTGCTTTAGTATCTCCGCTCTATAGACCTCTATGGGTATCTCCCGGTATCTGCCCAGTATCTGCACTCTGGGACCTCTGTGAAAAATCCAGCTCGAAACACATCAGTACAAGAGAGTGTTTCCTTTAGTTTTGAGGAACAAATTCTGATTCCATTCAGGGCTGGCAATTTCACTGTTATTTAGCTTCCAACGAGGTTACATTAGAAGAGAGGCTGATAAGTCAGCCAGTTGCCACCTCCAATGAAAGCGCCACCTTCTGACACCCTAACTTGTCTGACAAGTTAGGAAACTTCACTGACTGGAAAGTTTACGACCCGTTTCGATCACTTGCCGAGCTTAGGTTATTGTTCAGGAAAAGTAAATTTGCCGGATTGTGTTGGGGTTGGATAATCAATTTGAAAAATAGTACGTCCATCGAGCTCAATGTTTTTCGTCTATTTCGTTTCTTAAAAAGTGTTTCGATCGAGCCAGAGCATTTAGAAGAGTATGGACATGAGTTTGATGGCCCTACTTAGAACAAAGTGGCTCCATATAATTTGCGATGGAAAAGAAAACAGAAAAGGCGAAAAACAGCTCAGATTTTTTTTCATTTTCATCTAACTTTGTTGTTTTCATGGAGCTTTGGTAATTTCCTTTGGGCGTAAGTGCAGAAACTAGAACCTAAAATGTCAAGCGCACACTCTTATTACACTGACTCCAGTTATGACTAAGAACATGAATGATATTGAAAACAATAAAGAAGGGATTGCCCTGTAAACAGTTCAGAAGAACTCAAGCAATCATAAATTCGCAGGAAATCCCATTGAAGGCAAAAACTACTCTCCGAGCTAAGGAGCGAAAGTTCTCATTATGATAATGACTCGATCTAAAAGAACTTGGCCAATATATCATTTCCCCAACTTCATCATGTCTTCTTCATTTGAGCTTGAGCCTCCACCCACTAATAACTCTGAGAAGTTATCCAAAAGTCACCAAATCTTTGAGATCCATTGTCCTGGACAATTTGAGTTGGTACAAAATCCTTTGGGAACCCTAAAAGATCCGCTCATCCTTCTTTCTTTTCAATTTTGTTCTACTCTCTGTGTGTCAAGTCTAAAAATGTGAAGCAACCCGGCCTTTGAGCTTTGTCCCGCTGACACATTGAAGCGATAACCATGATTCATTCTTTTAAAGTTAACAACTGAGGACAGAAGTTCGCGACCATTGATCTTGATTTGTTTCTCTCTCTCTCTCTGTCTCCCCTTCTTCTCTAACCACGTGGCCTTCTTTTCACGGGAATGCTAGGATCTTTTTGGAAAAGGCCAAGCCCAACAACTATCATGACACGGTGTGAACAGAAATGCAATCCGGCAGAGTACATTTAGAAAATTGGAACAGCATCCATCTCGAGCACCCTTACACTCACTCTAGAGATGGTTTGCATTCAGATCATGGGAACCAAATGACTAGTGGCACATCTACAGTAATTGAGCTGGACAGGACTGAGCTGGAACGAGAAGCACTGAATTTTCTGGAGTGGAAGGTTAGGAATGAGAGTGATTATTTTCAGTTAGATCAAATCAATGACGTTCTTCTCGAAACACATGGTTTATGTATTTGATTTATCAGCTCAATCATACGTGGGAGTCAAAAGTTACGCTCTTTCAAGGCTCAGAGCAAATCCTATTGATACAAATTAATGGATGAATGAGCTCACTTTCTTCTGGTCTTTGTTTTACCACACAAGGGCAAGCTCATTTATTCCATGCTCTCTTTAGTTTCTGAGTGAAACAAGATATTTTTTTCTCAAGCATTCGAATGAGCAAAAAAACAAAATATGTAGTTTACCTGATTCAAACCAGGTCTCATTTGCAGAAGAGAGCAATTGATTTGATCTTACTTGAAATCGTAAATCTCAGCGCTTGTCTCTCTCTCTCTCCAGGAAATTCAGTGCTTTAGGGTTGAATGCAACTATTGGATTCCATTAGAGGCAATGTGCTTCATTGGCAAACCCAAGATCCACTTGTCTATTGGTTTGTTTTTCAAGCATTCATGTTTGGGCGGATTCAATGGAATGAAAAATGAATGGATAACAAGAACACGCAAAAAAAGGGTTTCATAAACAAGTGTATTTTGTAATTGTGTATTTTTTGCGCTTTATAGTACTAACAATATTATGTAAACATTTATGGGATCGAAAAACGAAAAGATCAAGGAGAGGTTTTTTTTATTCATATTATTTTGTTATCATTAGAGACAGGAAGTTCCAACAAACACATTTGTCAACTTAGAAAAAAATAAGACTTTCTCCTTTAAACAAAACTAACCGATAATATTGAAATTGAGGAAAAAGTCTTTGGAAACGAAAATAGCCAAATAAAGCGATGAGGCTTCTTTGTTTCAAGCTCCTGACCCTAATTTTGGTAATTTAATTCCAATTTTCGATTGTGGACCAATTTCAATTCATTGGTCTCCAAGGTCAGAGTCAATTTGATAGGCTTTGCCATTAGCATTATCAATTATCAAATATCATATTTTTCTATTTACAAAGGTAGCATGGCAACTGCGGTTTCAATTCAGTCAATGGGATATCTATTGAGCATGTTGATTTGCTTTCTCATCCCAAACTGTCTTAGATCCAAGTAGATTTGGATAACGTTGGAAATTTATTTGGAGAATTCCGAGAGGAATGAGCTTCTGGAACTTCAGAAACAAAAGCAATGAGTATGTAAAAGCTCGTAACCGGAGAGGTAGCCCATTTTCATTGTAATGCAAGGTAGATAAAAATAAACTGGTGCACTTCATAAATCCTTGTTCTGAAACCAAGATTTACACCTCAGTTTCGGCGTAAATCTTTCCCGTATTAAGATGCATAGTTGAAAGACTTTCCTACAGATTCAGCAATTTTTCAAAAGCCCCTCTGTGCTCTAATTGCATCATCATTTTTTAACAAATATCGTCCAAAATGCTTCTTACTTGCTGATGCTTGGTGTTTTGAAGTTAAACTTCATTTGGATGATACTTCAAAGTAATCGTGAGAAGTCCTTTTCTTTCACTTCTAAATTTCGGCCAATAGCCTGAGTGGTTGGTTGGTTTCACATAACTGTGGTCAGATTCGCTTTGCGGTTGAAAGTGGTGGATGAAACCATTTCAATCCATTTAATAACACACGACAGAGCAATCTGAATTTGAAAGGTGCACTTTTTCATCGACGAACTTTTCCGTGGAACCATTTTGGACCAGATTCTCGATAGGCTTTGTTCCACCCACAAAAAAATGTTCAAGTTGGTTGGGAAACAAAAGATAGAAGATTTTCTGGCCTTTTCTCTTTCTCATCTTGTTCTCTAATGGTGTTTTTGGGGGAACGAAAGCCTTCAGGTCATTGTGGATCATCGGAAAAAGAGGGTATCCTTTCCAATTTAGAGGAACGAGGGCGGTCCAAAAAATGCTTTCGTTTAGTAACCTTAAAAGGATTTCATCAGAAAAAGATTAGCAGTCAGGTCATACAATAAAAAAGTCCAGATCCCTTTGCAACCTTCAGTGATCCATGGTTCCACTTTTGCTCTCCAACAAGAGTTTCCAAGTCGACATCTGGATCTGGAAAGGCAAAATCAAGTGAAGAAGTAATAGTATTAGTGGGTGTACTACAGATTGATCCACTTCCAAGCTCTTCCCAAATACCCACAACGTACAGGGACTAAACCACCGGAAGGTGAAATGCGTAGGCTTCAAGT
>CM021312.1:4837363-4856118 GCA_010645155.1 Tigriopus japonicus | reverse complement strand
TAGAAAATGCTACATTCTCCCAGGGGAGGGTAAGAATCCAGAACCAAAAGAAAGTACTGCTTATACCAGGGGGTTCCACTTTCCGTAACGGAAATAGTATTAGTGGGTGTACTACAGATTGATCCACTTCCAAACTCTTCCCAAATACCCACAACGTACAGGGACTAAACCACCGGAAGGTGAAATGCGTAGGCTTCAAGTGAGAGAAAGGATCAAAAACAAGGCCAAATATGTGGGTTGAAATAATTGAAGCTTTCTTGAGACCCTGTGGCAGGAAACCTTTCTAAGGTTGAAAAAGGGTCAACCAAGAAAAGATCTCGGAAACAACGGAGTGTACTTTTGAGCTCACCTTTCAAGGCATCAACGTCACAGAGGTTGACTTTTGGCACTGAAGGTCAAGTGATGTAAACTTCTAACTGTAATAGCCTTGTCCATTAGAGAGAAAGAGAGCATGGGGAAATACCAAAACCAATTGACGTCATCGGAGCATCACTCACTTCCTGAAATTCCTCTCGCATTCGTACAAAACCTAAATGTCAGTCGACCGTAAAACTAATATATGGCATACCAACCAAGGCTGTTCGTCCTCAAAGTGTCTGAAAGCTCGGCATGTTTTTGAGAAAAAAACGTTCTTTTGAACCCTAAAGTACTAAATGTGACTTAGGTTCAAGCATATTTTTCATTGCGCCGTACTCTTAAAATGATACACTCAGGCGCATGTGCAAAGCCTAAAAATTTAATTTTATCACGGCTAATATGTATTTTTGATATAAATTATCACTTCATGCTCCATTGTATTTCTTAAAGTGGATCACTTTTATTTCTTCTTTATAAAGCGGACCACTTTAGTTATTATTCGAAATTACGCTGTAAATAAGGTTCGAAAATAACGCCCATGTCATTCATTTACGCTTTTGGGAATGGTCGGAACAACGCAGATCCCATTCTCATTGAACTTGAACTTGATACGCAATAAGTTTCAGTACATTCACGTGGGTGTTTCGGAAAAATACTTTTATCTCACGACGACTATGACTTCCTTCCACAAATCCATCCTGCTCACAATAAGGTGGAACCATCTTTTTCTGGAATTCGAATGCATACGAATGTTCCCTGCAATGTCATAATTGCCTTAATCTCGTTAATATTCAGCCAACATGGTCCCTCTAACTTGACGCTGAGATCATCAAGTGCAAAGTAGACCAAGACTTTTCATTTCGAAAAAGCAAATGCATCGCCTTGTAATGAATGGACTTGTTCCATTTTGGATTTTTTTCAGTATTATTTTAAAACATTGTCTTTACTTTTAGAGGGCGTGGTTTTACATAGTGTCAATTATTGACCTGAAAAGTAAACATTGTTCCAGGGGAGCGTTTTCTATCGGGAACATTATACTGTAGATGAGTTGCTTAGGGCATCATCAAGTATGGCGAAGAAATAAGAGATTACCATTTGCTTAATCAAGCTCAAGTATAGTCTAGTAGAAAAAGTTGAGCTTTCAAGTTCAAACAACGCAGCTTGAGTGGAAGAGCATTATTGCTATTGGCACTGTACTTCTTCAACTTCCACAATAACTCACCTTGAATTTCCAACATTCGTAGACAGTTGAACTGGCTTGCCAGTATTATGGCGTACTCAAGTGTTGCCCTCATAGACAATCGATTAGCTATCACGTGTTGGAGGGATTGTGGTGTAAGAGCTGTGACAATGAATATATTACTTTGAAAGTAAATCTAATTTTTCAAAAATACATTATTAGGTCTGCTAATTAACAAAGCTCAAGTATAAAGTCAGATTAACGTTCCTTCATTATACTCTAAGGTCATCCATACTCCACCTATCTGAATTGATGCAGTTAACATGCAACCTATTTTCGTGTCAGAAGTACATTAGAGGTCAATCTCAATCACCAGCAAATGCTGATCGTGATTGTTTTTTCGAGTCTCCATTTCCGTTGTACGTTCCAGTTTCAAGGTTAAAGAACCACCGTACACAGAACTGTGTTTTCCAAAGAAGTGCTTTCTCAAAACAATTGTGACATTCCAGTCATGCCACCACCACCATAACTTGACGAGGGAATTACGATCTACTTTGACTGAATAAATTCAAGCCTAAAAATAGGCCTTCAACTTGGAACCTGTCAAGAACTTTAAATTTTGTCCTCCTTTTCATCATCATCCGTCTTCGTTGAAGTTCTTGGTCGGGTTTCTTGAATGATCCTCCGATGAAAGCCTCCAAACCATGACTTCAGGGAATGGAACATAAACTTCCGTTACCCGGGCGCTACTCCAGTTGCATCAATTGTTCCAGGTCTGTTCCATAGAAACCTGAATAGTCCAAGTCTCCATGGAACACATCACTTCAAAGTACAAGATGGCCTTTTTTCAATCATTCGTAGGTCTGGCCTTAGCACGTGTTAAAACTCTCCGCAGTCTGTCAATTCCATTAAAAGGAACTTGTCTTGAAAAGCCTGGCAACGAGAAGAAAAGCCTTTGAAAATCTAAATCTCAAAAGAATCCACTTTTACCAAGTGAACTACGAAGAGAGAAAGAGGAGGGGGGTGATGAAGGAATAACACAAAACCCTAGAATTCGAACTGAAGCAGCCTTAGTTCAAGGCTTAGTCTACGACTACTTTGTACAGAGAACTGTGGGATATTGTTAACCGGATCCAGGGCTGAAGATTCAAGCCCGGCTAAAGATAAGTTTTTGAAAGAGGCGGGAAGGAGGGGCTGGGATTCTTTTCCAACTCATTTTGGCCGACACAAAGAAGCCTTGATGAAGCTGCTGCTGACGCTCCTACCGCTTTGAACAATGAGCAAATTCTCAGCGGCTCTCTGAGTCAAGACGTGCCAAGAGCTGCTGTATCAGTCTTGTTCCATGACTATCAAGGGCTGAATTTGGCATAGATGAACTGGTCCAACACCCATCACCACCAGGCGAGGGAACAATAAGCTGTATTCACAGGATCACACCTTCAAAAAGCCCTTGGCTCATCCTGGCAAGAGGTCGGAAAATGGATCGGGTGCAAACTGCAAAGTGAATAGCACAACGAATGACGTGGAACAACGACGATCCCGACGACGACTTACACGAGCGAAAGTGTCCCACATCTCATCAGGGAGTCAACTCGTCGAGAAGAGTTCGGAAGTGTGGTTATGACTCCAACTTCACGACTCAAAGTTGAGAACCGAGTTGGTTCCTTCTCCGGGAACATTTCCCCTTCGTTTCGTTCCCATTGGCACGGTTGAAAAATACCAAGAACTCCCATCAACGACTTGTCACCGTTTTCTTTCCCTCATTTTTGAGGGAATGAACAGCTCGTAACAAGTGAATAGAGTCAGGTTTGCTTTGGATCCGGGAATAAAGAGCTTCATGTGGACCCAAGTAAGGTTTGTTTCGGGTTCTTGGAACTGGCACAAAAGGATACTCTCAGGTATATTAGTCCATTCGATCCCAACGAAAAGATTGATGGATGGTGGTGCGAGTGCATCAAAAAAGATGATCTACTCTAGTTTTACGATTATCACTTTCGGAGCTTTGTGTACAGTCATAAAAATCAAGTTCACTCCATCCTTTCCACCTTCTTCATTCAGTCTCTTCAGAAGGTCCACCTTCAAGGCTCAACTTCAAATTTCTTTCAACATATTTTCCCACAATCCCTCCCCAAATGCACCTTTCTTTGTTAGTATTGTTCACTTTCCTAACAAAGGCTGCCTTTTGGAGATCATGGTTTGAAATGTTTGTTGGGTCCATTTTGAAAGAAGTCTTACTCACAATGAGCCTTTGATGAAGTCTGCACAAAAGGCCCAAACGACCATGTATGACCTATCTTAAGGAAAAAAAAGAGAAGTTCCACGCCTTCAGAACCACCATGGTAGCGCCTAATTTGAATTTAATGCCGTGTTTTCTTGGTTCCGGGCTCTCTAATCTGAACCAAGGACCTTGATTGTGGTGACGAAGTTGAAATCAAATTGAGAGCGAAAGAAAAGCTACTACGTGCAAAACGCAGAAATCAAAGTCGGTCAAAATCATTGCTTTGTAAACATGAATTTTAGGCGTTGCCAGATATAAATTTCGTTCCTCCCTCTAGGGTTTTAGGAATCGAGTTCGTTAAACTTAAAATAAAATAAAAGCTGTTCTCGGGCTATGAGTTCTGAGACATAAATTGGTATAAACACGTCATTGGTAAGATTAGCTTGAGTACACCATGATGAAGTCAAAAATTAACCCACAAAATATCAAAACGTTTTGAAAGAAACAGTGCACTGATACTTATTCGAGGAGTAAACTTTTGTAAACTCGAGTTGCTAGTATCTCACCTATTAGATGAATTGCTATGGAAATTAGGAAGCAAAGTTGAAGGTCAATTGTTTTGTGTTTGGGGAAGCATACTTCAAGTATACTTTGCCAATTAACTTCCACCATTTTTTAGATGTTTTAACACTCTCAGGCTTCTAAAATAACAATATATGAGTGTTGGCTACAACGTAGTTGATGCTTTAACTTAATAAATATCAGGCTTGTCTTTGAGGTTTGACTTTTTTTAAACATATCAACGTTGACGTTTGAAAACATATCACCTAGAGGGAGGTTTGTTATAGTCTTGACATGTACAAAAGTTGCGACTCGAACCCATGTACTTCTGGGCAGACTCCTTAAAAGTAAAATTTGTGTCTTCCTGAACAACTTTTTAGGACATTTTTTGGAATACAGAAACTTTTGTGCGTACACGCTATCATTTTGCTTGTTACCTCGTTTCTATTATCGAGCTCAACATCCGGGCCCTAAGAAATTGTGTGTCGTCCAATCACCATCATGTTATCCTTGGAGAAAAAAATGACAGCGAGCATTGACCATTTCACAAACACAATCACAAAAGGACCGTATTTACTTGATCGACCTGGATCTGGATTCCTTTCCCACCCCAAAATGGTTGAAGGGAAGAAGGAGGCATCAACCTCAACCATCGTCTACGTACCATCACTCACAAACGGTTTTGAGCCTGATTTAACTGGAGAGGGAGGAAAAAACAAGTCAGTGTAAGAAGAGAAGGGAAAAAGCGTCTCTGGGAAACCAGATCAAATCGAACGGAGAACTCGTTGGTTGGCCGCCATAACAAAGGCAAGGGAAAATGAAAATAAATAAATCTTGAGGTATTTTCGAGCTGAGGTCGTGGATGGTCGGAATAACTGCCAACGTTCGTGTCATTGGTTTTTCTTTTCGTTGAATGTACTTCAAGCTGCTTTCGTTTCGCAATTACGAATACGTTTGAGTTAGTAACTATGAATTCATTCTTCACAAGTAATGGAGTCACAAGGACACGTCTTAAAAGCGTATGTTTTAATACAGAACTCCATGACATCTGACAATACTGGGTTACAGATATCCGTCAAATGCGATTAGAAAGACATTCATTGATTATGTTTTATCATTTTGATGAGGGTGTAAGTAGTAAATAAAGAAAATTCTTCGATTATGAGCAATCTCTGATTGTTCTTTTTCCATCTCTAAAAAGATTCAAAACAATTTTATACTTAGTTTTCGCAGGGGTTTCTCAATACTCCAGAATAGAGAATAATACGTGTTTATACTGGCAACCTTTTCCTGACAATGTGACCATAGGAAACATTCTATTCTGGGTAAGAAGCAACTTTTTTGAAATACTTTTCATATTACATTTCGCATCTTAGAGGAGTTCAGAATTGGAAAATTGTTCTTGTTAGAAAAGATACGTTAACTAAGAAGCGACAGACTTTAGAATAACGGAAAGCGTCAATCATAATATGTAATTTTCTTTCAAAAAAACTTCTTGTTAGTCAGCTTCACTAATCACGACAATAGACAAAACAATAAATCACCTCAGGACATTTACAGTGGCTTATTATTGCATTTTAACTCCAGTTTTGTTCCCCTTGGAAGAAAATCAATCTTAGACCTAGATTTCGACGAGATAATAAGTTTGAAATATGAAATGCACGGTTCGATATAATTTGCCGAGACAGGCGATTTGTCCTTGTGCAAAAGCTGAAAGGCTTTCTGAACACTTCTATAATTGAATATAAATGAGGTTTTTGAATGGTTATATACAGTTCTTTTAAGAAATCTGATCACGTCTTGACACGACTCAAGGGAAGGGTTATTTATCAGCTTCTTTAAATAAGCTTATTCGTCCAGTGATAAATTGACCGTCAAATGACCAACCCAGCTTCAAACCTTGAAAATGAGGTAATAGCGTTTCCACTTCCTTGTTTATGACGTGTTTGGGACGGGCTTAAACAGCCTTGACAACCTATGGGTTATATTTACAAAATACATGCATAAAAAGTACGCCTTGGTTCCCTTTGCAATGCTAAGAAGGAGCATATTGAAAAGTACGCGGATAATTGCTTTATTTTCGTCACCAGTTGCTGCCCTTACTTTTTTGTTTGTTTCCTTGGCCTTCTTGAAGGCTGGAATCTTCGCGTCTTTGGATTCCTATTTAGAAAGTGGCATGCTATTGATTGGTCTTTAACTGTGACTTCAATTGCCTTGAAGATTTACGAGTTTCCATAAAAATGTCATTGATGCCTCTGTTCCTTTGGGGTTCGAGTTCTAGTCAAATAAGTCTGATAATCGATCCGCGGTCTGGAACAATGCAGGATCCACTGTAAAATTTGGCCTAGTTTGGAACATTGGAGAACATTCCCAAGATTCATTGGATACCATCGAGTCAAGCAAACCCTGAGAATTCAAAGAAGTGAAAGTTGTGGAATGGTTTTTAAGCGAATGGTATTCGCCAAATACGTTCCAAACGATCCATGAAAGCATTGCTGAATCCATCTAAATTCAAATATCCACGACAAACCCACATGGTAATCGGATACTAGGTAACTCGAAGTACGAACCACGAAACACATTCCAAAAAATACTTGAATTCAGGAATGTATTGTAGAGTTTGATAATGAAGCTTGGGAATTCGTTGACGTCAGTCGGTTGTCCTGTGTATTTAGGAACCAGAGTGAGTTGAGTTCATCAAATGGCACCCATTGGGTATTGTGAGGTTACCAACTTATTAAAGAACAAGAAAGGCTTGTGTTGTAAGCGGTATCAAATGTTGGGTGAGAAAAGTTTCCTTCCCCTATCTTTGATATGATCTGAAGTATGTTCTGGGATATTAGGTCGGATGTTAACGCATGTTTTGTTTTAATGTACAAGTTCCATTTAATCACGGCATATGTAGTGAGAGTACACTCAAGCGTTGTTATTTTGACTTACTTTATTTAGTATGCTCAAGTTGTTTGAGTTACGACAGGTAACATCTGAGCTATTGTGGCGGTGTCTTCCAAGCAAATGTACTTATATTCTCTATATAGCTTCATGTTCAACTCATAAATAATTTATGCATTCCCGGCGGACGAAGAAGCAAGGATCAATCCTAACAGTGGCTACCCTGGAGGAACTTTATAGATGTTTCACTGATCTTCAAAAATAGGAACGCCACCAGAGAACTATCTATTACAGGGACCAGAAATGTTCCTATATGGGTTTTAAACAAAGATCACTAAATACCTGTCTTACGATTTCCTTGGTTTTAAAGTGTAATCTTCTGAAACATTGAAAATGAATTTAGGATTTAGTTTGTAAGTTGGATTGTGAAAAGAAAAGAATACAATAAAAGTTATGGACCTTAATCATCAATCCAACAACAGGCACAAACAAGCAAGTTTGAATTCTGTCAGACCGTATTGGGAAAATTTTGATACTTTATTAGGAGATATATTTCCCACTGGAAAAATCGATTTCAAAGTTTGATAGCTCTAAAGTTGTAGGTCAGTGCCAGCCATCCAACCTAAGTTTCTGAGCAATATTGGCACATATGTCCTCCATAAAAGCTAGTGTGTTTCTTCCTTTTGTTCAGGAATCATTTGGCAGAATAATATATTTGGACAGTCGAAAGTTAGACCCTCCAGAATTGCGAAAACGTGGGCGAAAATGGAGCCTCAATGGCATTGAAGGACAAATTGGATCTTGGACAAGCCTTGACTTAGCTCCTTAATTCCGATTTGAACGACGTTTCACAAGAGAGCCATTTCGTCCACACTTGGCAACATCAAGCGAAAGGTCACCCCAAAGGTTAACATTTAAGGATCATTACATACTGAGTAAGTACCCATTGCAAGAAAATTGATGGCAATAAGGACGGCGAAGTTGTCACCATTTATTGTTCCACGACCATGAGTTGCTGTTTTCCAAACAGTGGAACGTGATCCCTTAAGGAGAAAGTGAGTGCTGCTCCTAGGACGGACTTGTAAAGAAAGTTGCATCTAAAAATATGATTCAAAACAAACTCAACCAACATTAGTTGTGAGAAAAACACGCCTATATTTGACCAATCATTACTGTCAAATCGTCCGAATGTTTCCCCAACAAATAAAAAATCCCTCCCCCACTTAAACCTCTCCTCGTTCTTTTGGAATATTCTGATCTCTGCCATGAACCAACTTCAACCATCCATCTAGGCTTTTGTTCATACACATGTATTGATTTGACCTAAGGGGGCCATTGAAGAAACGGGATCGAGGTCAGGTAAAAATGTGGAAGGCAATGTTTGCACATTCGAACGACTTGTTCCCAGGATGAACATCTCATTCACGAGTGGACCAAAGCTTATAGGGCATTGGATTTTCAGGCCCTAATTCCCCAAGCCCTCTTCCTTTGTCTTGGTTCGTGCCATAAGCCATATCCTATGAGCCTCCTTCGAGACCAACCATATAAACACCCACATTCATGTACCGGGAGAGGAAGGAGCCTTTGGTACCAAAGAAGATGAGTGCATGTGTGTGTGTGTGTGTACGTTCTACTAATACTTCTGGAGGGAGTATTGGCAAGCACCTTCTTGTTGGTTCCAAGGCGATGCGTGTTAAGGTTAGATTGGTGGATGGAACTCGAGTTCCTTCGCTGGTTGGCTGGTTGCGTGTGTTCCCTACTTGCCGGATGACAAATGTTGGTGCACAACCTTGGTTCGCTCACTCACGTGAGGTGGTCCACTTCTCTTTCTCTCCTCCTTTTCCTCTCTTTTTTGCTCTCCAAGCGAGAGCAATTGGATTCAGGTGGGAAAAGAAGAAGGTGAGCTCAAAAAACGAGGGCTTGGCGGCATATTGGGTCTGGGATGATTACTAGGTGCTTCTTTCCGTATGCTCAGATCAGGCACGAGCTGTTTCAGGCTCAGGTCTTTCCCAACGAGCTTTGAGACCGAAAACTTATGAGAACCGCTTCCCAGGGACTTCTTATCGGGGTGAGGCCAAGAGGAACACGAAAATTCGAACCTTTGGGCCTCTCTTTACCACACGTGGGAGCATTGCATTCATACACTCGGCACCGATTACAACGATGATGGGTGGTTATTGCGGTTGCATTCACCGCAAGGCCTGCCAAGAGCTCATTATGGAATATGGATATGGCCTTGAGTTCCGGATTAGTCCCAATTCAAGCTCATTAAGATCTGAATTGGTGTGACTTTGAGAGCGACTCCAGGCAGGTTGAGGATAAGATCCAAACTTCCCCCGCACGGGATGAAGTAGATATAAGGCTCGCTAAGAAGTTACCTTCATGTCTTAAGGACCTTCTTCTTTTCTCCGTGTTGGATTAGGACCACTCTCCCTAGAGCCCGACAACGAATAAGCCTATTATTGTTCATTTTGCACCTGGCTACTACACACTACTGTGGGAGGTAGTGCTATATAGGACCAAAACGGAGATGGACGAAGCTTGTGGGTATAAGAAGTGCAACCTTGTCCATGTTTTCTAGCGTAAGACGAGCGAGAAGAAGAAAGAGAAGAAGGTTCGTTGTTGGTCTGTTCTTCTTCCTCCGTTTACTGGGAACGAGCCTCTAGACCCCAGCGATTTCCTCTTCCCCTTAGCACCTCTCTTGTCATTCCTGGATGGGCAAGGGAGAGAGAGAGTGCGAAGGAAAAAAGAAAGAGACTCTCTCTCTCTCTTCTTCTTTTTCTCTGCGTGGTTTGCCTTGATTCTTTGGGATCCCAAACCCCTGCTACAAATCGCTGTGGGTCCTTTTAGTGGGGCCCCCTTCGCTCCGCTCTTTGAGACCCCATCAGAAGAAATGTGTATGTACTAGAACAGCTCGTGGAAACCCAGGAACGATGGCAAGAAGAACGAACGAACGAACGAACGAACGTAAGATCTTTAAAAGAACTAGTGTAGGACTATGTTCGAGCGGTTCTCGAGGAAAAAGGAGAAGAATTGATAGCGCGGGTCTCGTGGTACGTACGGAGATAGGAGTTCCTCTCCAGTCAAAGGGACTTCGTTGTTCTCCGTGCGAAGGGTCTTACAAGGAAAAAAGACTCCTACTACCACTTAGAGTGTCTATTTGCCTTTCTCGTGTCTTTGGCAGAAGAGGGACAGACGGGACCGAGAAACCAGGGGGACCCTCAATCTTCTTCTTCTTTGGCTTGGAACATCGGGCTCTTTTGTTCCTAAACCTCCACTTTTTGGCCGGCGAAGTTCGGTCCCAAGCCAGAAAGTGTGTACGAACGAACGAACGAAAGAACGAACGAACTCCGACCATCATCCCCATAGCCACTTCTACGTAGACCCCACGCACAATGCACTCACTACTAGCTAGCTGGCTAGTAGCCCAATGAGGTTCGTCGCCAACCAACAGACAAGTGAGAGAGTACCAGGGCCACAACATGAGTGGATCCTTTAGCATTGCCCCCAATGTGCTGATGTGCCTCTGACAGGGTGGTGCTATGGTTGACTCCCTCCGATGATGGGACCTAGGGGCCTTCTCCGGCATTCCAGCGATGGTTTCGGGAGGCTTGATCCTGATGGTCCTCCATCAGGACAACTGCATGGTTGGGACCGACAACAAAAAACAAGCAAAGCCACTCACTCACTCACTCACTCACTCACTCTGTCTCCGTCTTGTGTGTGCCATCTACCCCCTGCCTGGTTGTGCCTCGCTGAGCTTTTATAGGAACCCATTTTAGGTTACGTTACATGCCAAAGACTAATCTGGTCCTAAGTCCAAGATGTTATTGTCATAATTATTCCATAACAACGCATTATCGGCCGAGCATGCCATTTCCCAGGCCAAACTTGCTCAGATCCAATCCAACCTGATCGGGGAGGATGAGATCACATTGCAAGAACGATATCGAAAATGACTTGAGCTTGGCATGGGACATCAAATGTTGCGACAACATTGAAAGTTGACACGTTTCGTTCCAATTCTTGCCAATCGTCCCTGTCAACGTTACTGTGCAACCTGAAATTTACGATCCCTGACATAACCTTCTCCCTTTCATTAACGGCTTTCACAATCGACTTTGCCATGGTCCATAAGGGGCAATTTCTTAATAATGAATTGTCATGACCCAGTCATGAGTTATAAGTGTTCCAAACGGATCCACGCACAGGCACATACGTTCATCGCGTTATTTTCTCCGGCAAAAGAAGCGCGAGCTGGAACAAGCTCCTAGATATTACACCACTCTCCCAGCTGCTCTCTTTCACCACCTAGAAAAAAGACAATCCCACGTGTCTTTGAGCTCGAACAGCCTCCTGTTCTTCCTCTTGTTCTCTCTCTCCCTATCTTTCTCTATCCATAGTAGGCTCTGTTTTCCGTGCGTTCCACTCTCGTTCGTTGCCCTTCGTCCGTCCAAAACATGCCTGGCTAACAATTGAAGCCCGTGGTGCGTCTTCTCGTTCTCTCGAGCACCGGGGATCACATCTTCATTAAGCGCATGCGCTCCAGGCTACGGACTGCAGTCTCGTCCCTCGGTAACCTCAGAGCGAGGCGCATGGCCCAGAATGTGTACATGTGAACTTGGAACGAAGGAAGGATCGCTGGTCACAAGCACCTTTCATTGGTTCCAGCGACTTGACGTGTTCCCATGGAGCTCTTCTTCTTCTTCCGAGTCCTTCTTTGGGTTCGTGAGTGAGTGAGTAAGTAGTAGGCTGAATGAGTGTGAGCACAGACAAAGCTGTTCCTTCGCTATGAGTTGAAGTAAAGAGGAACGAACCCCAGATCAACCGGGAGAGGAACAAAATACACAAGCCAGCCGACTACGCTGTTATCGAGGACGGTGGTGGTGGTAGTTCGTGTATGTACATATCGCAATTGCTATACCCCGACGACAAGAAACGAGACCCAGGATCTATACGTTCCTCGTAAGTGGTTCAATGGGTTTTCTGAGCACCCTTGCCATGAAGAAATGACCCCAGGACTACGGACTGTTATTGCTAAATGGGTACCGATGTTGGCTGAGCTCGTTCGTCCAGGGGTCTTTAGTAACTCTCTCGTCCAGTCTCGGACTCAGCCATAAAAAAGTACCTTTCGGAAGTGTGCGTACCGAAATTTTCAGGAGGGGAAATGGGCGGTTGCACAAAGAAAATGAACACGCCGGAGGATTTATCTCTATCACTTGTCATTTATTAATGAGTTACAAGATAGCAATAGCAATAGTTGCAACAGAAATCCTCAAGACAAGTAAGTTGGCTTGCTTGCCTTGTCCCGACACATACCTATTGGAATAAACGCCGCACTTTTTGGGCGTCGTACAATTTTAAAAGCTACACACACGAGTCATCAAATGAATGTTCTTTCTTCCACAAGTACCGCATGATCAAATGAAGAGAAATCACAGCACTGGCCATTTTCTATAAACATTAACAGTTCTTTCTTTGCCAACTTCACAATGGAGCCAGTTTTCGAGTAGTGGGTAAAGTAGAGGTTTTTTGGGAGGTGGGGTATTCGTGAATTTGTCCAACAAAGTTTTACGAGTTGTTTCTTAAGCATGACACTCAAGGAGCTGTTCGTGACATTCGTTTGACAAGGGCTGATATATTATTAATTGTGGTGCTGCTGGCTCGTCCAGACTTTTCTTTCATACACATAGTATTCTCTGGCCTTGTGTGGAACAAGTTCATCAAGACTGTTCTTACTAGGGAAAAGGATACGTACGGACCACTTGGTTCATCCAAGATCGGACAAGATCTTGCTCGAACCATTGGACCAAAGTGGGTGGTGGGATAATATTGGGTACAAGGAACAGAAAAGAAAGGGGGTCTGAGGCCACAACAAAGACGGCAATAGTAATAGTAGTTGTGGATTGTTTGGCACGGTGTAATGCAATCTTCCAACCAGTTGGTATCTACATTACTAAATAGTGATAATCGTTTCTGATTCTGTTCTTTTTCTTTTCGTGGTAGCTGTCTTCGGTGGTATCAAAATTTTGCACTAAGTTCCTCAATTTAAGCGGTAACGGGTTCGGGTTTGGTATTGAACAGGTTATCACTGGGTGGGGCCGGACCACCCGGATTAGTGTTGGTGCCACTCTGAGAGGAGGAAGAGGAGGAGGAAGAGGCCTCCTGGGCCTCATCCGACGGGCTGGCGGGGTTCGAATCGCCCGTCTGCTCGGATTTGACCGACCACGAGGTTGAATAGGGGGCTGCTCGAGCCTCACGACGAGCTCGACGTCGAGCCTTGCGTTCTTCCATGACCTTTCTGAGGGCTTCCATTTTGCTCTTGGTCACCTGGAGTTGCTCCTGAATGGTTTGTTGAAACATCTCGGCTCCAGAGGGAGTCGATCCACAACCTGCAATGGGATCTGATAGCATTCATTCACACCGTTGAATCTTCAAGCTTGTTTGCCTACTTGACAGGAATAATTTCTTTAGGTGTTTACTCAACAGGGACGAAATGAGAGACCTTTACCAACGACGAGAAAGCAACGACTCGTGTACGTACGTAGGTACGCACTGTCGAGTGCCATGCACTCGATTCGAGCTTGTCAAAGACAAATAGCAATTGGAACCTTCGTCGTGGATGGGAAGCGAGCCCGGAAGAAGTAGGCCACTCTTGAGTGGGATCCATAAAAGAGCTTACTAGTCAATTTGCTCCCTAACTTGGCCTTCGAGTACACACTTGGCCAATTCGAGGACTAGTCATTTGTCCACGATCAGAAATCATGTCATTACTGACCGCCTACGCACCTTGAGAGGATGGGTTTGTTTTGCTGGTGTTGTTTTGACCATTTTTGGAAGTTCCATTAGTTCCTTTGCTCCGCGTTCCACTCGATGACGTCTGATAGTTTTTGTATTGTGCACACAGGAGGTCATTCAGGATGTGGATAATGGTGGTGATATCGCGTTTGGGCTGCCCATTGCGATCTTGCAAGGCCGGGTTCAGAGTGCCTGGAGGATAAGGTAAAGCCCAATTTTAGCCCATGTTCCAATGGTTCCCATACAAAAAAAAGGTCGCCATGTCAGCTAAGAGTGACTCACCTGAAAATGTGCCAGAGTACACGCCTTTTCCATGATGATGCATGCTTTCAATGATGGCACCTCCACTGCTATGCCTTGGTCGTTTCCGATGGTTCTTGTGGCTGCCGGTCTGGCCTTCATCCTGGAAAAAGAACAAGTTCATGGTCGTCAAGGTACAGAAGAGCAGGATACACACAGTACAGTAAAAGCCATTGCCTTCCTTCCATACTTCTAAACCCTCTACTAATGGGATTACATTCGCGAGCATCTCGAAGTTGTGACGTCAATGTCAGAGTGGTACGGAGAATTTTCGTGGAACTTGTTCACGATCAAATCTAAAATCTCGTTCTCTCTTTCCTTAAGTTTAGGAGCCAACACCTCCTGCTGTAATGACGCTTCCTGCCTGAGCAGTCAGAAGCTTGGATACAAACAAGAACATCATTAGGGCTCTACCTCGTTTTCTTGACCTGATGGATTGGCCTCGGAGAAGCAAAAAAAATCCTGGTCGGGGAGAGACATTCTCCGGAAAGAGACTAGCTGACGTAAGCCATGGTTTCCAAGCACCTCATTGAGAAAAGAGAAAGAAGAGAGCGAGTGGAACGAATATTGGACAACTTAGTTAATGTCCCCCAGACAAGTTTGCTCATGCAGGAAAGTGAAGACAAAGAGAGCACCAGGATCAACCGACGAGAGGGAGTGGCTGGAGAATTAAAAACTTTTCACGCCTTTGGGATTTAGGTTTTTGAGGCTTCCACAGCAACGACATGAGAAATAATTACGCCTGAAAATTGGAACGTGGAACAACCCAGGAGCGGCCAACTTCTTTGCTTCTTGGAAGAACTTCCGGGAAGTATTTTTCTTCTCTTGCCGAATCGAACTCGAATGTTTCAGTATGTCCCATATTTTAGATTTCAGTTCAATAACCATTGGCAAGTCACTCTGAAGTTTGGAACACGGACTTCAAAGAGCCCAACTGGACCCGTTCAACCGCTTTCAGAGCTGACCTGAAATGGCGAGCTAGCCATCGATCCATCCATCCCCTTGGCTATTGATCATGAAGAATTCTCTTTAAGCCAAACTATTTCAGCGTGCACTTTGAGATTGACTGCCGAGCTGATGAACCAACGGAAGTTGTTCCAAAATTGGATTTTCGATCAAGACTTTGGAGTTTGCCGATCCATGGAGACCGGCACGAGCTGTGAATAAATTCAAAACGTCAAGCTCGCATTGTTTTGGAGGATGTTGTCGGATGTTTTGGTCGTGCCCAACCTTGACACATGTCAACTTTAGAGCAATTTCGGAACAATTTCAGGATCTGTGGAGGGGACCGATTGAAGGCGAACTTTCCCCTTGAGTTGGTAACTTTTCCGAGGCTTGAAGACACCACGGCGGCCAAAGCCGGAGAATTGATCTAGGCGGATGTAAATTCTGAAAGTAATGTGCATAATTTTTCCCATTTGTATGAAGTTATTGTCCTCGACGTGCCTCCTTTCTTGGGACAATATGATAGTAGTATGGTTGGGTCTTGCGAACAAGGACCATAAAATTTAACCCCAAGACCTCCTTGGGGAGACCAAATCCAGACCTTTTAAATGCGTGCTGCTTGTCGGTCGCTGGCCTGTCGACCATATTGTCCCGGGGTCTTTTTCGATGAGTATTCTTGTCTTGTCCAGTTTTTACCCTCAAGAGCTGAATTTCTGATCATAAGCAAGCTAGCTTCACATGATATGGACTCGAATGAAGAGGGCCGGAAAAGAGAAAGATAGGGGAACAAGAGTGAGTTCAGTTCTGCTACTGTTCGTAATGGCATTTTGTTCCCTAAGGCCGGATCGAGGGGTCAGATTCAAAAGTAACCCAGGGTCTTTTTCGGCCTTCATTTTTTTCGCCTCGTCTCTCAGATAAGACTTGAAGGGGTCTTTACAATCCCACACCTAATGGGAAGGCATAACCAGCCCCAGAGCGGCCAGTAGCCATCGAGTCGGAGGACGTCCTCTATTTGGTGTGTGTAATGCCGGGACTTGAAGCAGAAAATGATGATTATATGGCTGGGACCCGGTTTGGCCTTGCCCTAGCCACTCAGGCTGAACATCTAGCTACGAAAAGCTGACATTCCATCTTAAGCCCAAACTGTGTGTGTACAAGGCACTAACGTCAGCACCTCGAAGACGATCGTCCTCTTCTTCTTTTTCTTTCTTGCTTTTGGTCCTTCTCTCGTGGTGCCTCTTGGAACCATCTCCGCTCACCACTTCGCCATTGGTTTGGCCTTGCCGATCTCCAAGACTGATGGTCATAAAAAGCCTTTTGGTTTAGGAGGCGCTATGAGCATGCAATCATTAGCGAAGGCAAATATGGTTATTGTTGCCTTGGGGCTTTTTCTATCTCATATTCTCGAGGTCCTCTCTTTATTCTCACCCCACCCATCGGCGCCCACGATCCTCAAGGAGAAGTAGGCCTCCAAGTACAGTCAGTACGGAGGCAAACAAGAATGTACATAGACGAGCCGAGAGAGCTGCTAATACCAAGTCCCAACACACAAGCAAAGTCAGCCAGGGAAATCATGAGAACGCGCCAAAGAATGATGATGATGATGATCAGAGCAGCAACAGCACGTTCTCGATGGCTGCCTTCTTTGAATGGGCTGAGCTTCAGGGGAGGGGTGAATGAGGATTTTTCTTCTCTCAAGAGCATCATTTTAGTAGGCTCCTACATGATTTATCATGTCATAAATCCTAGATCAAAATCACAAGCCTCTTCTTATCCGTCGTCTACTTCTACATGAAACATCCTTGAAAATGACCATTTCGCTAAACTTCGAGAGATCCTTAGAGGGTAGGTAGTTTCCCCGTAACGTAACGGCCTCGAGCCAAACACTCTCAAGTTGAAGCTAGTCTTAAGACGCGAGGTCGTAATGGCCGGAATGTTTTAAAAGGTTCCCAATTTCCTCGAATGGATCTTCGGTTTCAGTGGATTTTCAATTATTTTAGAACCCTCGGAGCTTTCATATAGTGGAAGGAAGGTAGAAGGCACCCAGTAGAGTCGGCCCACTCACCCAAATCCCCCTTCTCGAACCACGAAGTCAGAAAAGAATGAGAGGTCCTTACTCAAGAAATCAATTGAGGAGGCGAACAATGACATGGGATCCAGCCTCAAAAGTCTAAGGACCACCATCCGGCACTTGTAATGGGAACAGCGGGCAGGGAGTATAAATGGCACGTCAAAAAATTTGATTTGTGTCGTCCATACAGCCACCCACCCACTCTCTCTCTTTCTCTTTCCTTGCTGTCCTCTTTGGGGTCCAAGACTAAGCCATTGGATGAGGAAAAGGGACTTAAGCCTTTAGCCCAGTTCTTTGGAAGGCTTCTTCTATTGTCAGGATGGGGCGACTGAGGAGGATGAAGGATCCTTTCCAACCAACTGGTGGCAGTTGTAGTTGTTGTTGTTGTTGTTGACGATGATGATGTTGCTACTGCCACTCCTCCTCCTCCTTGTCCTCCTACTATTGCTACTGGCGTTGTTCCAAAGCCACCCAAACCCACTACTAACACCACCTCGTTCCCGACCTCCAATGTACGGACGTTGGTACGTAGTCGAGCTCACGTTGAAGAGATGAGGCTTTAGGGGTGTTTTGTCGAGCCATGATGGCCTGAAACTCATTTGTCAAGCATTTTATGCTCGTCAAAATGGAACGGAGGACAAGGGAACCAACAAAATAAAGCTTAGCAAAAAAATGAGAGGGATTCAGCCTGTCTGACACATTAAGAACGCTAGCAATAGAAACGCTCCCGAAGGAAGTTTCGATAAAAAAAGGGGACCAACTTTTTTTGCCGGGAACATCTTGTGCTCCATCTGGCAGTATGTGGAACACAATCCAATCCTACATCTTGAGTAATTAGGACTGGATGTTGTGCCATCACCGTCTAGACCTATTTGGCAGCTCACTACTACCTTAATATCTTGTCAAAACTCCTTACCTCGGATGATTTGTTGACAGATGAAGATGAAGTAGCTGAAGAGGCTGAGGAGGTCACTGGGTCCGACGGTTTGTTCTGGCTTCTGTGTGAAGAGTTCAATACTGAATTAGACGAGGAAGAGGCTGAAGAGGCTGAGGGTACGTGTTGTGAGGCATTGCTCCTGGATTTGTATCCAGACCCATTGGAGGTGGAACGCATTTGCTCGGATGTCGCTCTGGCGGTCGCTCCCGTTGATGATAATGGAGTGGTGGTTGTGGTGGAAGAGGAACCTCTGGTCGTGAGAACCTCGGATGAAAGCTGCTTGAGTGTCTGAGTAAGATTTTTGCTGGCCTCAGCCAGGGCCCGTGTATCCAGCTTTGGTTTGTAAGAGCTCACTGGCGGACTAGAGGCTCCAGAAGCTGTGGTGGTGGTTGATGATGAGGAGGAGGAGTACGAAGCTGACGAAGATGAGGAGGAGGAACTAGGAGAAGAGGGAGAGGATGCTGACGAGGTTGCAGTGGAGGATGCTGATGCTGAT
>CM021312.1:4786839-4837278 GCA_010645155.1 Tigriopus japonicus | reverse complement strand
GGAGGAGGAGTACGAAGCTGACGAAGATGAGGAGGAGGAACTAGGAGAAGAGGGAGAAGAGGGAGAGGATGCTGACGAGGTTGCAGTGGAGGATGCTGATGCTGATGATGAAGTCGAAGAAGATTCAGTTCCGGAGGATGCGGTGGAACCGGTTGACGATGATGTCTTGGCTCTTTTACTAGAGTGGTGCGAGTTCACCGTTGAAAGTTGAAGCTGGATCAGCATCATGTGGTCTCCCAGTCGCATGGTTAAATTCAAGGGAGCTTTACCAGAGAGAAAGTCAACCACCTGGAACAGAACAAAAACTAGATTGAAGGATCTGCGGCATAGCATACTAAATTTGCAACACGTAGTACAACAAGCGAGAAGAAAAGACTGGGTAATATTTGAGATTGAGAAACAACGAAAAAAGCTGAGCATAATAAATTGCTCCTTTTTTGTCTCGGTTGCATTTTGGGATCAGTCCTAAAAGATTGATCCCATAATCCCTCAGAAAAACTGTTAGTGGCCTTCACATTTTGGCCTTGGGTCATATTTGCCCTCGATCTTCTCGAGTCACTTGGGACATGATGACACTCGCCCTCTCGGCTGTAAATTTTCGTCTATTTTCCCTCTAAATATCTCTTTCCTCTCTCTCTTTCTTTCTTTCTTTCTTTCTCCACAGAGTTTCTTGCCGATCTTGGCCGAGTTTATACTCCATGAAGAAGGGAGAACAAGAAAATCCAGCCAAGCCAACATTGGAGAGTAGGTCAGGTAAAACACGACCAAAGCTACAACTGTTTCACGACCCAACAGGAACTCCTGCGTTATCTAACACCGCATGTTTTGTCGCCAAAGAGTTCCTTAAAACCGATTCTTCGTATCATCCATCGTTTCGCCCAAGAAAACTCGATTCAATCGGCGATTGTTTCCCCATGCTCGCGTTCTATATATCTTTCTATCTTAAGACTCAATGTCTGGCTTGGCCAAACGGATTTCGACATTTGTCGGATGTTGTGGTCTGGCCGTGGGCGGGTGACGTCTTCAAATCCCAGCGAAATTCTCCCTCCAAACAAATGGTGGTGGTTAAAAGGGAAATGTGCTTGCTCGACGTCGGTTGTATGGATTGCGTGAAGTGACGTCGTGAGTCAGGCAGAGAAACAGCTCAACTGTGTCAGTCACCAGATCTGCCACCGAGTACGTGTGTTTCTCCTTGCACATGTGGAGAGAATCCTGTTCAACAACAGGGCCGTTGTGAGGTTCCTGTTCTGGCTTGCTCACGGAGGACTGGCCAACAACGTCAACAAGCGACTCGGTTCAAGTGGAATTTCTAGGTGAATGGATGGCTTGAGAGCTGCTTGAATCCGGGACAAAGAGGGTCGAATGAAGAAGTGCATGATAACGATGACGACAACAACAACAAGAACAACAACAGCAGCAAAAGAAGTATCAGGAGGAGTGAATTGAGGCCATCACTGCCAATGAGAGGGAGAGTGATCTTTAAGGGGAAGCTCGACGTTTCTCATTTCGAGGGATGTGTGAACAAGTCGTGCTTTTGTATTGCTTTTGGACCACTCTTAGGGAACATGTTTATTCCGAAGCAACGCACTTTTTGTACCAGTTCCTTGAAAAATGGTGTGCTTCTGTTAAGAGAGTAAATATCATTGCCGTGGCAAACAAATTGAGTTCTTTTTGGGCCATTGTGAAATGGGAAAAACCGGAAAAAATATCCGTTCCAGTTCCTGACAACCCTTAATAGAGGAGCTCGTTACTCGTTTGTACCCTTGTTATTGAACAAGGGTGAGTGGTTACGGAGGTAAAAAAAGGACCTCGATGAGAGGTGTTTATATCAATTGCACATCGGACAAAGGGGTCGATATTTCTCGGAGCGACCATGTCGTCTTTGTTCTCATGGAAACAAGAGCCATTTTCGAGAGGGACCACTCCAATTGAGTTTCTTCACAATGGAGCTATGGAACTCAATCGAAATTTAGACACAGAGAAACGAACGTGACAGTTCAGATATTAGATTGAGTGAGAAAGCCCTCTGAAGGGAGCAATACCCAAACACGACGGAGAAGAAAAGTTTGGACCAAAAAAAATAGTCGACTTCTCTGTTGGAAATTTCATTGACTCGGCATGTTTCTCACCCCAGCCAACGATTGAATGTTCCAAAGGTTTGTTCCTCGAAAAAGAGACCAACTTGGGAAAGAGAGGCGGGTTCAATCAAAATTGGTATACAGAGGGGGGACAAGCAACAAAAGATCTTCAACACCACTCAGACGTCCCTACGTCCCTCTAGCTATTGTGATTCCACGCATCTAAGGAACAGAAGAGCCCCTCTCAACGATTGGGACCTTGAACTAACCCCCGTTGTGTGTTCCTAGCTGACCCCTAGAAAATTGCTGGCCTAAAGTCAATTCAAATGCACATTGCGGAATAGATAAAGGAGGGAGGAACAGGACAAGGCAAGTGCTTGTCAGGAAGTCAGGGGATCTCTTTCAAGACTCCCTCACTGACTGCAACGAGCCCAGCCATTGGTGTGCCAAGATTCCTGGGAACGGTCTCACTGGTATCTTCCCCCACGTCGCCCTGCTCATTGCCTTTAAGGACCAAACTTGGTTTGGTCAACGATCCTTCCCCCTCCCTTCATGATGGTTCGACGAATGCCAGCCAGTATATGCCTGGAACATTCATCGTGTGCTCAAGCCAAACTTCAACCAACTCGAGTCTAAATGGCATGCTAACTTCGTAGTTGGCCTTCCTCTATCTCCTCCTTAATGCTAGTCATTGGTCAAATGTTTAGGATCAAACCTAATCCGGGTGGTAGAGTCGGATATGGCAGGGACGCCAATTGAGCAGGACGAACCAACCATTCATTTGGGGGGCAAGATAACGTGAGAATCGCTTGTAAGTATACATACTGTTCATTGTAGGTATAGTATCTTCATGCGAAGGAGAACAAATACTCGATTGTTCTCTAGAGAAACTCTCACGTCCCAAGTCAGGTTAGGACCCCACGTCTTTTTTTAGGGGACAGTGGAGGTCGTTGGGAGGGAAGAGAATCTGGATCCTAATGTGCTTTAATCTGGTGTTCTCTATTTTTGCTCTATTGGGCAGATGGCCAAGATGGGGAAACGGACGATGTTCTTAAACGAAAGTCTAAGCCAACCAAGTCATAGAGACATCGAACACATTTGTTTAGGCGACTTCCAAGCACACAATCACCAAAGGCCACTCTCTCACTCCCTCAGTATCCGTTGGAGAGGGTGTTTGATGGCTCAAGGCCAACCAACCACCGAGACTGGTTGCCCAGTTTTGCTCATCAACGTGATGACGAGCATTGTTCCAATTGACGTGGTTCGAATACAAAGAAAGCGAACTCATTGACATATTTAGTAACGGCATCGTGATGTCACTTGTTGCCAAGGACTGTCGCTAAAAACAAGGGCTTTTGGGTGGGGGGTTTGAAATTTCAAGACGTTGTTGGAACAAGCCGCTCGTTAGAGATAAACAAAGCCGCGATGAAAAGGCCGTTTCGCGGGAAATCTGGGCTTTCATTTCGTATTCTAATACTAGCCCTTCTTCCTCCCGGCGCACCCTTGATCCTTCTTTCTGGAAAGTTGCAAGGGGAAACTTTTCCACTGTGGATGATGGGCCCGAGATTTTTCGTCTCCTACTCTTTCTTTGGTTTTGCATAAGCAAATTTGCCGAGGCAAACACGCACACGGAGAGCAAGTCACGATGGAACAGAAAGACCCTCAGAATAAATAGTTGGAAAGCCAAAGGCCAAAGTACAACAAGCCTGGTAGTCCAGACCACTGGAGGTTGATTTCGAGGTTTGCTTTCGCTTTCGGGTCTCCAAGTCATTAAATGTCTAAATGAAGAGCATCGTTGAGGTGAAGAGAGAAACCGAGGACTCGACTTCCATTTTCAGAAAAAGGAAAACGGAAATTAAATGCCAATACCAATGGCGTTGGTTGCCCTTCTCGAGATCGAAAGGGAAGCGGAAAATCCTGGGGAAGACGACGTCATAGGCCAAATGAGTTCGTAAAATTTATCATTGGGTTCGCTGTAACGAGTCTAATTAAAGCCCACAAAAGTGTTCTGGGAACGACACTTGGCCATTGCTAATCCACGGAAAAATGATGCCGAGCGCCTCTCGTGGATCTTGAAAGTAAGTCTCTTTCGAATTGACGTTTTTAGGGTGTTCCATCTCCATCCTCTCGAGAAGATCGCATCCTCGTTCGATAAGGAGAAGTGGGGCTGACGATGCATTTTACATCGAGATGATTCGACACAATGATGGCTGGGAATAATTCCCTTTTCGTTCATTTCTCTTGTACAAGGCAGAAAGAAAGGAGATATTCGGGGTCGTACTTCTCACAAAAATGTGGAACTGGGAAAGCCTGTTCCGTCCACCCTTTCACGGCGGATGAAGAAACGAGGTTTGTTTGTTCTTTTCTCTCTCTCTTTCTTTCTCGCTCTGTCTCTTTCTCATTTCCTCGTTCTCGTAACAATCATCAGTGGTCTTTTGCGCCTGGCAAAGATGCCAATCTGATGCTTTCCAAATGAGGACAGTATTGTTCCATGGCCTTCTGGTTGGAACTGAATGAGCCAGCGAGTGTAAAGCAAGCAAGCTATGGCCTCTGAGGGTCCATACATCAACCAGAGTCTCATTCTCTCCACAGACAACAACCACACGATGTGGCCAGAAATGGGGAATGAGGAAAAGGACCACTACAAGGATGAACGAGCCAACAACTAACCTCAGAGTCTCAAAAAGGGCACGCTCGCACGTTCTTAATCTCGAAGTCTCGACAAAAGGCCACGATGAATTCCCAGGGTTGGTCTTGTTCCAGCTATCCAACTAACAAGCTTGAGCAAGTGGCTCTTTAGTGAAACTCATTTTTTCCCTCTGGGGTGTTCGCAATGCTCCCTCAATCTTAAACCCTGTTGGTGTAGTGGTCAAGGACCCTAAGGGACAAACTTTTCCGATGATGGTGGGAAAGGTCATTTCGGGAAACAACTTTCTCGAAAGAGAAAGAGGAAGAGCTTCTTCGATCCGAGTTTGTCTATGAGGAGGACACTAGTGAAGAAAAACTTTCAATTAATCATGTCTCCTCGTTCGACTAGCCCATGATAAATGACATCAGAATTCCCGTCTTCATTACGATATAGGTTGGGTTAATGGTATAGATTGGGATTATCAGGGGCCATTTCTTCCCATTCTAATGCTATCCATCCGAGCGTTTCCACTCGCCAACCCCATTGCCATTGCAATAAGCCTTCATTTAATGGCTTGCTACTTGCTCGAAGGCTCATTTCAGCCCAGTCTGGAGCAACCAACCAAAGAGAGACAGGGATCGAGCACTTTTTTCATCGCTAAGTGCAAAGCTAGTAGTTGTGGTTGGGAAATGCAACAGCTTCTCATAGTTGTAGGTGGGGCTCAAACTGGGTTCATTCCTCTGCTAAGCGAACTTTCTGGCCAGAGGTCATTCCATTAACCGATATCAAGGCGACGACCAGATTCTCGCTAAATGATAAAAGCTTGATCTGGGGTTTGCAGCGCACGGATTCCTCTCCTTCTCCTCCCAAAGCAAGGCTCTATCGACCACGGCCAAGCGTGTCCTGAGGAGATAGAAGGCTTTGCGAGGCGAGAGAGCGGAAATTTCATGGTGCAGTTCAACGGTCCAGTAATTGGACCCTGGAGTAATGGAGGAAGAGGATCTTCCTTTCATTACAAGAAAGTTTGCTTCTGCTTCTTCGCCCACCAACAACCAACCCAACCATATCCAAGCCACAGGGGAAGCAACAGATTTTCCTCTCTTGGCCAAGAGGACACCCTTGGTGGTAACGTCATCAAATCCAATTTATTAGTCCCAGCACCTTGAAGGTTGCTCTGGGACAAAGAGCCTCCACCACACACCCTAAGGTGAGAAAAGGAAGTCCGATTGCTTGGAATCTGGACCCACGTGTTGGGAAACTGCTTCACCCTAAAACGAGGCGAAGTTTTTCATCTCTTTGTTGAGGAGCTAAGTTGGCCTAATTCCATGGTGAATGTCTCCTACATCGCCTTGAGCCACACACTCGTCGTTTGAGCTCAAGCTCAAACAAAACAGGGTTCTTGGTAAAAATACGAAACCACCACCACGAACGCCTTGAAGCCGTCTATCTTACCGTTACCAGAGCGTACGTACTGTACATTCAGACGTTCAAAGCTCAAGTATGAAGCAAGATGAGCGAAGACGAAGAAAGCAAGGAAGCAAGCTTTGAAAATCGCTTTGCGGTTCTTTCGCCAGATGAAGTAGTAAAGTGGAGGAGAGCTTGCCTGAAGCCATTTCAAGTTCGTCGACTGACACTACTCGCATGTTCATACGAATCCTCGAATCCACGTTCGGTAGGTACTACTCGCTGTACCGTATGTAAGCAATAATGCCACAACCCTGAGAATTTCAGTCTCGCGTGGGTGTGTGAGCGTGTATATACATATGTGTATGTGCATAAGATTTATGCAAGCTCGCATGTTCCAGTTTCCCCCTCAATGCCATATTCAACGACGGCTTGGCATGAAGGTGGCCATTGTAGGTCAAAAGCCAACTGCAAAACGACTTTTAAGACTGAAGGACACGTCCAGTTTGCTCTCGGATGTCCAGATGTCTTTTTCTCTCGTCATGAACTGCCTTGAACAAAGCTCTCTAAGTTAATAACGTTAGACGAACCATAAGTATAGGTTGAGAGTGGAGAGCCACCACCCTGGTTTGCCACCTGCCACTCTTTCTGTCTATCTCCCTTTGCACATGCCACACATCAACCATTAGTCAAAGGATCCCTCAGTACTATTTACTGCCCAAATAAAGGGCACACAACTCACATTGAGGTAGTTGTTTGGTTCATTTATCATGAAACTAATTCCCCTTGGTTCCTTCTCAAGCTTCAGGGACAAGCGGGAAGAAAGCCAAGCCCAATTAGAGCGATCCAGTTTGAAATTGGAAAACTTTTCAATCGTTCCAAGTGCTCCCTCGTTGTTCAACAAAGTAGTGGTGGACAGGCAGCCAGGTTTTGAACACTCAAAAACCGTGCACCGAACACTGACAAAATTGATCCTCAAGATAAGAGCCAACAAAAGTCCGATGTCTCTATGGTTTCAAGTTTGCTCTTTTTCTTGTTCTGATACACACACACACCACTCAGTCACCAGTTGGACCCAGTAGGAGAGTTGGTTGATCTCTTATTCTTCTAGCAAGATGTGATGGTGGTGGTGTTTCATTGAAGCAATCTAAGAATTGCATGAGAGTTGGTGTATCCAAGAAGAAGAATGTTTTATCCGGGCATTCCGGAAAGCCAAAAGCGAGATAGTGCTTGGTTGGAGAGTTTTCTTGACATTCACTTCATGTTCCCAACTGCTTTTGTTCAACAAGCCACGCTTGAATTGTTTTAGATAAGACGCGAACCGAGCTGAGAACAACAATAACAACAACAGCAACAACAACAAGCAGACAAGGAAGAGGTTCTTGACAAGATTCCCCCGAATGACAAACTTGACGAGAATTTTATAAATGAACGACTTTTTCTTCTAGGGTGGAGGCCAAATTTCGCTGCAAAATCATTGACAATAGTGATGTTACGAAATATAAACAAAACAGTCTTGTCTGGTTTGGCCAAAACAAAGCCTCTGTTTGAGAGAAAGCTCCGTTTGAGTGGGTGACAAAACCCAGCCTTCCTCCTCAAAATGATCTAATTACAGAAAAAGTCCTCATCACAACCACAACAAAAGACATTCCCCTCAAACTAGTTAGGCAATTGACGAAGTCCCTCCCCAAAACCGAGTTTTTATGGTCCATTTTTCAACTGCGGAAACCCTTGACGAAGAATGCAATGAGTCTCATCTTGATTCAATTAGGCCTGAAACGGCCACAAATTCTGGTTATGCCATGACCACCAAGGATGAACGGATGGGATAGACATGTTTTGGGCATGCAAAGGCTAAAGACCGTGAACGGCAAGAGCCTTCTTTCCCCAGTCGTTTATCAAGGGGGGGACAATTCTTGGGCAACGCGTTAGAGAACACATTTTCTTCAAATTCTCACTAGGCCAAGCATTCTGAGCATTTCGGACATTCTAGGAGAGACTGGCGTCATCCTTCGTCTCCAAATGCACAGTTTTAATTGACTGCTTCAATCTGGTCTCGAATTTCAGTACTACATCAAGCATAAAGAGGAGTGAAATCGCTGCTAATCAGGCCAATCCAAGCTCGATCAAAATGGCAGGCAGATGTGAGAACGAATCGTTGCTTTTAATCAACCAACATCCACCAATCCCTAAGGCATCCCTGTGGAAAGGTCATCCCACTTATTAATTCAACTCTCCCCTTTAGTAAAGGTGCGACAACATAAACCGACTTTTTTTTATTCCCTTTCCACAAAGTTCACTTCATTGAGCCCCTCTAAAAAAGGAAGGGAGCCATCTGAATTTACAATCACCAACCCTACACAAGCTCATCATCAGACTCCTCGGGAAGCCCTCCAGCCTTATTGGCCCTTGTCTGGATGTCTATGAATTTGAGTTCAGGCAGAGGGTTCTCTCGATCCACTCTCATCATCAGATCCATTAAACAGAGAACCAATCTGTCGACCAGAGACCAGTTTGAGAGATTCTTGCCAGTCGAGAGAGCTCTCAAACAGTCCACAATGCATGGCAACACCGCCATATGCAATACGTACAGGTGAGGTGAGGTGAGGGCCAGGCCTCATCCACCTCATTTCCTCGGTTGTACGTAGACCAAGCTTTTGCCATTATCATGTCAGCTGATACAGGGGTGAAGGGACTTGTGGACCTGGCTAGTTCTAGCTTTGGTCGATGGAGAGAGTGGTGAGAATCTCCATAGACAAAGGAAACTTCGACTGCTACGATCGCACCCTGTGCATGAGAGTTCAGACGAAAAATCTACCTGAGGGGCCATGAGCAACATAACAGAGACTGCTGACTCAAATAGAACAGATTTTCTAGCTTGAGTATGTATATATATGTTTTTTTTGTGAGCGAATGGCAAACGAGACCGCATTCAATTTAGAAGCTAGGTGTCGCGGAGAAATTCTAGGTCAAGGCAAACGAGGTGGAAAGACTCACATTGATGAAGATACCCAATACGACGTTACAAGAGAGTGAGAGAGGGGCGATTTTCTTTCCTCTCCTCGAAATATATCCTCTTGATGAGGTCTTTCATGTTTGGGAATGAAGGAATGATCGCACAATGAGGATTTGAGGAGGGTAGCCCCTGTACGTACAACTACAAAAGTACTTACTTACTGCTTGTCCTACTAAGATCGAGCTCGGAGAACGAAAGAAGAACCAAAGAAAGAAAGGAGGAAGGAGAGGAAGAATAAGGAAGAGGGTGGAGGAGGGAGAAGAAGGAGGGTAGTGAGTACGAGTGGCATGACTGTCTGCTCACCACTCCTCCCTCCCCTTTGAAGGTTCAGAGATGCATGCATACGGATATCCAGGCCAGACCAACCGTTGTATTACTACTACTTCTACGTCTTGAAAGGAACCCCTATTTTGGACAGCCAATGTATTCTGGCTCATATGGTGGTAGCCTAGGAGAATTGGATTGGATCTATAAGTTTGGTGCTCTGCCAAAGACAGACCCACAATGACAATGCTTGGGGCTTGGCGAAGTGAAGTGAGCGCTTATTTCTGGGTTGCTCACGAATTCGTGCGCGTATCCAAATGGGGAGAAGAGAAACTCTTTTCTTCATGTTTCTGAAGTGACCCGGTGGTTTCTGGTTTCTTGAACATCTCTTCTACTTCATTGTTCATGCATTACTCACTCTTTATTGCATTCACTTATTTCTGCTCACCTTTGGGGAGAAAAGTTTTGGATGATTTTGGGCTCTACCTTCAATGAGCGTGGAGAGACCCAAAGCGGATCGAGGAACTATTGAGATGGAAAGACTGTTGGGTTTTGGGTCTCGAGAGAAATGAGCGGAGGGAATTAAGTCAAGAGTGAAAATTCATTTCGCTCTTCTTCTCCTCTCCTCCTTCCTTCTCGGTCTCCTCCCACGTGTTCTCGCCGACAAGATCCATCATAGCCAACTCTCCTCAAGAGATCTCTCTCAAAATGGTGGAACGAACGGTGGAACAAGGGGCAAAAAATCCCTTAAAAAGGAGGGAAAAGGCCGATTGCTCAAGCCTTGAAAATGAGTATGATAAAATGCTGCTGGCCAACGGGAAAAGAACCAAGAGCCTTCTAATGGATATGGGGATCGAAGAAAAGAGGGAAAATAGGGGGAGGGGGAAGGAGAACCAACGGCTCCTTGCCTCAATTTCATCAAGTGATGCCAAATTGGAAAATCGTGCGGAATAGTGAATGAGTCTTCCTGGTACTGATACTTGGCATTCCAAGACCAGCGTTTGCTGTGTGGAGCCTACTAGCTAGCTAGCTAGGAATGCACCTCGGCTCGTTTCAAGACTTGATGCTAGATTGCCCACATGGAATGGGGAGGAATTTTGATGACACTCGCAAAATGAGCGGGGTTGGATCACTCTGGACCAGTTCCAGGCCATCCTCTTCAATGAATTTGCGAGATTTCTTTCCGACATCCCATCATGAGTTGCATGAAGTCAGGAGAATGAACGGAAAGAATGCCATTGCCAGGGCACAGAAAAAAAACAATGAGGGCAATGCTCAAAGGCTCTTTTAATAAAAACCAAATTGGATTACGGCCATTCGAGACGGAAATGGTGGATTGAGGATTAACCAAATCAAGTCAGAACAGCACATCCATGCCTCGAACTTTGGGAATGACCTCCAATTCATTGCACGTTGTAATGTTGGCTGTATGTATAATCTCTGTCAAGTAGGAGGCATGCTGATCTTCACAAATTGGCCAGAGATTTGCTGAACAATTTGTTTTGTTTGAAACTTGCATCATCCACATAGTACTGTAGGAAGAGAGGGGGTGGACGAACGAGTAGGATCACATGCTACTGTGTACTTTGAGAACTATTGGCCTTGAATTTAAGATGATTTTTGAAATCAGAGAACCTGATATCAGTTCTGGATGGGTTTGTCAAGCACGAGCAAGCCTCAAACACGACCTTGATGAAATTGAGACATCGGTCAAGATTACGAATCAAAGATGGCCATCGCCTTAATGCTAGGGATCATGTGATTGGCTTAAGTAGTAACTTTAGAGCAGGATGTTATGCGTCTACATATCCTACGTACGAACCTACGTACGCCTCTCCATGTGTCACTTCTCTCAATGCAACATCTATCGCTAATGGGGAGATGAGCAGTTCCAAATCCCGGATTATGATGAATGTGGCATACCCATGAATGAAAGAATAGAAAGCCTGGTCAGCCTTGAAGGCTCGAAGCCGTTGCATACGATACTACGGTATCGTACATACAGCTACTGCACTGGGAAAATTGGAAAACCAATACACGGCGTTCATTTTTGGGTCGTAAATCAGTGTCAAGAGCGTGTATCTCCTCACAAAACGTTCCATTTCTCAGCCTCATGGACTCAATCTCATACATCAAAACGCAAATGCAAGACCTCAGCACATGAGGCCTTTCTTGAGAGGAGGTATCGTCCGTTTTCTCTCTTACTTCTTGTGAAGTAGTGGATGACTCAATACAGCTCTCTATGACAGAACTCACTACATAGACACGAGGGTTGGCGGTTCCATCTGCACATAAAAGGGGGCACTAAAAGCTTGTACCCGGTTGAAGAGTGGATTTCGGGCACCTTTCGCGAGGTGGTCTAATCCTTACGGAGAAGTGAGTGCTGAGGAAAATGCATTCGAAAAGGGATTGTTTATATGGTTGGTCGTCTCATCTCCCGAAAAGCCCCTGCCTTAATGTTCCTGCCTGGCAGAGATATTTATATCCTTCCATCCCGTCCTGGTTTTTTTTTTCTTGCTAACGCCCCAAAAAAGCAAGATTAGAGAGAACCTTAACACTTAGAATATTAATTGGCAAACATCTCTGAGCCAAAATCATGACAAATGTGATGGGATGTCATTGGCAAAGGGGTTCTAGAAAAGGGGCTCAATTTCAGTTGAAGTACAATTTTGGAGGCGCGGCATCTTTGGCAATCTTGTACTAACAGCTTGGCCGCTCTTCACTTCCTCCAATGAGGAGTTGATTTTGGCTCCAGGTTTTTTATTTTATTTTGAGGGAGGCTCAAGCGCCCAAATCCAGTGTTACTAGCTCAAAGCTCCCAAGCCCGAAAATGTCAGGACTTGTAAATAGTGAAATATCAAGGTTGAGAAGAAGCTTCTTCTTCTACTTCTTGTTGGCTCCACTTTTCCTCTTCAAGACGGCGTAGAACATACACTAGTAGTACTAGTAGAGTAATAGTAACTTGGATCTGTTGAGCTCTCGCACTCACTCACTCACTCACGCACCGAAGCAAAAGAAAATACCAACTTCATATAAACACCAGAGTAAAACTCGACATTTAAGTCTTGGGCAGGTGATCTTTTCTTCCAGCTAAATCTGTCCCAAATCATCACAAGAAGATCAGCTCCACCTCCTTCATCCAATCCCTTCTTCCTTGCATGCACATTCTCTCTTTCTCTGTAGTAACTCTTGAATGACAAAGTTTCCTTAAAAATGGCAACGGCCAAACGACTACCGGAATTCACATGGCGGTGGAGACGATGTTGTACTCAGCAAAACGAATTCAACTGGAAACCTGAGGATTTGAAAATTGTTGTCAGACTGTACCTGGCTGTCGCTTAAACTTTCCAATGCCTGCATGACACTCTGTTCGGGCTTCTGGGCCTGAAAAAAACGAGAGAGAAAACACATGAATTAGATTCAAAGAGCAATTTAGGGCTATAATATCGCTAAAGTCTCTTTTTTCCCTCCGAATGCACTTAAATACTTCACAGGAACCTGGCAAAGCACAGGGGACACAAGTGTAAAACGGCAATTCCAATTTTCAACGTCAAATTGAATACTAAATATTAAATGCTTTGCCACCAAAAGAGGGACTCTTATGAATTCGAAGCACACTCTTGAGACTTGACGTGCGAGAACAGCTATGAACTTCCAAATTGCTTGTCCCACGTGATAACCAACATATTGTCAAAATATTGGGTGGGATCCAATCCTTTATTAGCGACAGAGAAGTGCTTCAAAATATTGGAATTCAATTCTCCAGGGTTGTTTCCAAAGCCTGAATGTGGAACGTGCATTCGAGGGACAACTACAACCAATCCATGCATGTGGGATCTATGGTATATCCAATACAATTTCTCTCCCTTTTTATTCGATTTCCTTTCGTTCTCTTTCTCAGTTGGAGTGTGGGTGTTGTTCCAATTGGAACAAAACTACAACGGTCTCATGCAGCGTAAATGTGAGCACCGGATTTGGGAATAAATTCTCAAATCTGAGGCTTTTTACCCACAAGTTTCTCCCTCCATATGTTTGACAGGCCAATATATATCCCCGCCTAGTCTGTCTTGTATTCAGTTCCTGGTTCCCTGCCCACGTTTTCTTCTTGTTTATTGGCTCCAATTTTCTAGTTCAAAGGATTAACTTGAGTATTGCATAAAAAAAAGAGTACATTGTGACAAGAAACGCGGCGCCCACGTTGGATGATTGATCAAAAAAGGGCTCTTTTGAGCTTGGCTTAGTAAAATGAGAAGCCTTGAAGAAAGCAATCAAAATCAGGCTTGAAGAAAACGAGAGTACGTACGTCATCAAGAACTGCTACACTTTTGAAGCCCCCAAATAGTTTTGCTTTGTACTAAACTTCAAAATCGACGTTCGTTAGCAAACGACAATTCCAGGGGGGCTCTTTTTTCTTGAACAAATCTTCCTCAAATGTCACGGTCAGTTCACGTCTACGTCCCTCCGAAAAAACCGACTCAATTGAAAGGTCTTTGGCCAGAGATGCCGACAGGTCCCTAAAACACTCGGCGTGGTGTTTTTTTTTTCGGTCAGCTATTTCCCGTCTAAACGCAAAAGTCATCTCAATTTCTGTGGTCGAGCAAAGCGTCTTCACTCTTGAAGGGAACCAGGCCACATCTTCTACTTGAGAAGATGATCGTGATAATAACACTTGACGACCATTGACGTTGGAACTTGTACAGAGCAGACCATCTCAACCTTAGTCGACATTTTTCGAAGCTGCTCAAACCCAAAACCCAATCAGACCGGTCTCTAATCGTACTGTTCTGTGGTTAGGCTCTAGGCAAAGAGGTGATGAAGACAAGTCAGTTTCAAGCCAAAGGTGAGGATGGTAGTGGTTGAGATTGCGGTGGTTGGTTGGTACGTACTCGATGCTGTCGAGGCAACACGGCAGCTGCTAAAGCTGCCATCCATGGTTCGTACGGTTGGACAAGTCGACTGCAGTGAGAAATACTGACAGAGAATTGAACGTAAGACTGACTCGTGAAGAGGCTCGAGTTCGAAGTCATTGATCCCATCGCTAACTGAGGGCTTCTAATGGTTGAGAAGTCATATTCGCCAACATCAAACATGGAAGCTCATTAACCAGATCCACGCTAGAATGCGATTGCAACCATAGGCTAATGGAAATAATGAACACGGTGAATACGTTCACATTTTGAGCTTTACTTGTAGTGATAATAAGAAGGTGGAAGCGCCATTTCCAAGTGGATTGGTGGCCAAGTCAATGCCCTTTTCGAAAGAACAAAACCTCAAGCAATGCATTCTTCCCACAACAATATGGAAGAAGAAGGAGAAGAGTAGGCAGTACTACTAGCGGAATGGCATAGAAATATCACTCGTATTCAATGTAAAATGACCTTTCTTGGCTGGTGGCCAGTGCGGTTGGTGGATGGTTTACCATGAAACACTATGCTCTTTTAGCATGGAATAATAATGCCCCCATAAAAGGCACCCAACTGCCCACATCGCTTCTCGAGCTCAGCTCAATGTCGACGAATTCAACATTGATGATCGCACTTGACTCATTGCGATGAATGATCCGATGACGAACCCGATTGCTGAATCATGCTTTGAATACAGTTCGTCGACTTGAACTTTACTGACATTTTCGTACAAAGCGAGGAAGAAGTGACAGACTCTCGATCTCTCTCTCTCTTACTTACTCCCTCACATTGTACCACTGAAGATGAGATGATCACTTCCAACTTCAAAGCTATGACGACGACTACTCCAGTACAGTGTAGAAAAGTGCACAAATGTTAAAAGGCGGGAAGAGCGAAAAGGTTAATCAGAAATAACACCGCATCTAGAACTTTCCCTCCAAGAATGGGTGGGGAATCTGTTCCAAAACAATTGTCAACTAGTCTAGCCTTCGTTTCACCAACGGATTTTGATCCCCAGGCTCAGCTGATAGAACATGAAGAAACGGGACACACGGCAAAAAAGCTAGCCTAACTGAATTCCCGTCCTAAATAGCTCAATAAATCTCGGGCACTCATTGAGTAACAGAGGGGGCCGAGAGAAGCAAAAAACCATCCCCCTACCCAGACTAGTGGTGGTTGGTTGGATGGTTGGAGTTGCGTTCAAGTCTCCGGGTAATCGCATCGTATGCACTACTGTATATATCAATGTATTCGCTCGCTGGGCCAATCCCGCCTTTGAGCAGGGGTATTTGAGGGATAGAAAAACAAGGTGAATGTGAATTTTTGCACCAGAGACCGAGTCGGGCGTGAGAAAGTGAGGATATCCAGTCTCTCTGTCTGTCATTCATCTGCGCTTAAACGGGGACTCGATTTTTTCCCCTTCGTTCTTTCTTTCTTTCTTTCGCGTCGTTCGCTGGCTGTTCTTCTAATCAGAGAGTGAGAGTCGAACCATATTGCTATTTAAGTTGGCTCTCTAACGAACAATTTCGAAAATGTCTTTTGTGTGTGGAAAAGATCGTTCATGAATCATGATAGCCCATTGTCCCGTTTGATTAGCCTTTATCGGGGCTAAATGGGCCAACAAAACATACACACGTATACTAGTTTACTCTGGTCCATCCAATTTCGGGTGTTATCGAAACCCCCTTGATGTTGTTGTTATGTCTTCGGTTTCTCTTTGGGATTGGATCCATAGAAAGAAAGGTTTCCAGCTATGTTGACTACAAATGGATGGACGGACGAAGGAATTTCTCGCTCTCGCTCTCTCGGCCCTCTAGGTGGCATATTTTTCTCGTCAGCTTAATATGGTCTTTTGATTAGTCTGTTGAGATGAGAGAAGCCACACAATTCCCAACCAATGATGGCAAGAGTGTAGGTCGACCGCAATCTGTTCATGCAAGAAGAGGCTCTGGCATGAGCAGGAAAATGAGGATATCCGTTCTTTGATGCTATTCCGAAAAGAAGGACTTTCGTAAACAGATATCCAATTCCCACAGAGTTGCCCTTCGTACAGTCAAGGTTCAGTCTGATCTCCAGTGGATTACACTTCGAGATGAGCTTTTGGGTTGGGACGAGGATTTCATTACGTCATGGATGCACAATACTAGTCCTTGTCCAGCAAGCATATTCAGATGGCACTTTATGAATCGTGCCGTAATAAGATTACGATATTGGCTTGCTCTTCAGTCTATTTCTAGACAAGGTTCGAACAAGGTACATACATAGACCACGGTCGGTCGGTCTCTCCCTCTCTCTCCATCCATCCAGTCTTGACTGGCTTATTCAAAAGTTACGTACACAGACTAGTAGAGGTACTAGTACTCATCATCATCACACGACACGCTGTGAAGTGTTTAGGAGTTACGAATGCACTCAATCGCCCCCTCATCCACATTCATTTTAAAAACCTGCCAGATTACATCACACGTTTGTTCGTGGGCACAAGAACAGTGCCTTTAGGAGAGGGGCCAATGTCCATATCTTGGTAATTTAAACTACCAAACTTGACAAACAATCATTGGCCAATCAGAGTTGCGTGCCGAACGTCAAGTGGAACATCGAAAATCAAGGGACGAGACACGAAGTCGTTCGTTGGTTCCTTGGTTGGTTCGTCGTTTTGACACGGTGCTTTGTTCGTCCGTGAAAAGCTCGTCATGTCATCCCATGTAAAGAGGCATGATGGCCGTGGTGTTGTCCTGAATATTCAGGTCAGGCACCAGGGGATCGGGTGCCAAGGAATGTTGTTTCCTTTTTCCAAGTCTGGTCTCACTCACAAAAGGGAGCGACCATGGTGATTATCATCCTCATCTTCATCATGGAAGGAGACGTTGCTTGGGTTAGGAGGGTGTTGGGGATTCCTTGAGTTGAGGGCGGGTTGCAAGATGCATTATTTGCACCCTCTGCAGTCTCGCTCTGTCTTTTTTCTCGTTTCCACCCTAGACTTTGGTCATCAATCTTGTTTCAAAAGACAGCGATTTGGTGGGTTGCTCGGTGGCTTGGTTGCTTGCTTAGTTGGTGGGTTGGTTGGTTGAGAGACCAAGCAAAAGCTTTTCGGGTTGTTGCACCCCCGTCAAACCATGATGATCGTTCTATGCCATCCATCCATCCAAACATCTACTGTAGGTAGCTAGCTATCTCAGATCCCATCCACCTTGTAGGTTTGTAGGTTCGTGAGTACAGGTAGAGAGTTGGTTCAAAGTAGTTCTAGGCCAACATCATCACCACAGGCCAAGAAGAAGCCAGTGGCCAGACCGACATTACAAACCACGACCAACTACCACCACCATGATTATCCAGTCTAGGCCAAAGCCGTCAGCTGAGACGACCAACTAAGACTTACTTCTCTAGCCATTCCACACGACAGTTGAAAATCCGTCTTGTCTTTTTCTCTCTCTCTTTCTGTCTCTTTCTCTGTCTCTATTGGTTCCATTCTCCCGCAAACCGAAGAAGAGGTTCAAGACGAAGAATCAAAGAAATGAGAACGAACAATAACAATCGCACTTGATTGCCATCGCCCCCGTTTCGGTTGAGCTTGCTTGGCGAGCAATGCTATCATACACCATGGCAAGAGCAGCCTCATTTGTGCATCATCCTCATCATGAAAATGTTGGTTCGTTGGTTGGTCTGACGCCGCTGAGGAAGTCCATCGTGTAGACGAGCTTTACAGGTACGTCGTCCAAAAGCCGAAGAAGTACTCTTACGTAACTCTACCCTTTAAATCATGCAGATCATCTACTACAGTACCTAGTGGTGAGCAAGCATACTCTACTATGACAGGCCCACCTACAACATACAGAAGCTCCTAATGGGCCTGCGATTCGGCGCAAATCAGAGGCAACGACTGTCTCTTGCTCGAGTACGGATGAATCGAACAGATCGATTCGTAAATACAGAAAATGGAATCTCGTGGAGACAACCAACAGGGGTGAACATGAGCGTTACAGAAAATTTCTGTCTCAATAGGTTTTGGAAGTTTGACATTTTGATATGAGAATACAATGCAAAGAGCATGACACTCGCACATCGCATAAACCATGATAGTCCATTGAACTTCAACTTTTCACACAGAGAGTGAGAGAGAGAGAGAGAGATAAAAGGCCCTTCGAGCGAATCCCATTTTTTGAGAAACTTGGCGCGCACATTTATTCCCTGATTAGAGAGAGCGAGAGAGCAGCTCCATTAGAGGAACGCAATGACTCCATGAGTCAATGACTAGCTCAGAAAGGACCTCGCGTCATCAGGTCATAAAAAAGGGAAATTAGATCATCATCGGTCATAAAGTAACACCAATCGGTGGGCAAACGACTTCATTGTTTCAGCACTCGAGCTTCAGGACTTGTCCCCTGGTCCCTTGTCCAGTCAATCATGCAAATCGGTTTGCTTTTTACCTACTTTCTAACCAAGAAGTTTGAGGGAGAGAGTGTCTTACCAAGAGTCCCGTTTCGGCACGTGGAAGAAGAGTAATACGGCTTCCTTCCACGAGTGCATTTTCGGCCAAGGTTCCTTCGGAGAGTTGCCTGGAACGGAGAATATTGAATTGAAAAAAATGTATGCTCAATTGGAGCTGGTTTGAACGCAATGCAGGGTTCCTAATCCTTGGTGGAAGGGGTCTGATCTTGGGCCTCCAAAGTGTAATCGAGCCTTCTACTACGTCAAGGAGGTGCGCGAGATCCTTGATCCTATGATAAGGTTTGCTTTTGGGTTCCCATGTCAGATAGTTGATGGTCCCTGATGGGGGGAGAAGCCAAGTTTAGGTTTCCTTAAGGGTAATTCATGATTGCATTGTTGTAGTTCTCCTCGTTGGCCTGGATGGACGGACTCCCAAGCCCGGGGTTATGGCAAAAGTGCCAAAAGACCCGAGTCATTGCTCGAGTTCTCTTTTAGGCAACTTGGTTCTTAAGCTTGGGTTGTAGATGAAAGGGGTCCAAAGCCAACAAGGGGTGGTAACCAAGAGAAAGAGAACCAGAACCTAAGGGAAAGAACCAATGAAAGAGAGAGAGAAGGAGAGAACCAAAAACGGAGTGCCAGCTCAGGCAGATTGGTTGCTTTGTTGCTCCCAACTCAGTCCTCATCTGGCACATTGTGCTGTCTTATGCCACTACTTAGAGAACGAAACGATCCCCCCCCCCCCCTTCTTCTTTCTTTCTCTCTTTCCTCCCTTCAGTAGTCAGTCAGTCAGTCAAAGGGTCCAGTGTTCCAAAGAGGCTTAAAGGGGGATAACGGGGGAGGGGAATCTTCGTCGAACAAATACTCGAAGAGTCGGTATCAGATTGGTAAAAACGAGAACCAAAGATAAGAGTGTCAAAGGACTGTTGTTACACACACACTCACCTTTCTCGATAGAGCAGGCAGATGCGATCCTTCAATACTTTGAGCTTCTTGGCCACAGTCTTTTTCAACTCTTCAATGGTGTCATTTCGGTTGACAGCCATCGTGAAAGGACCACCCGTGAATGGAGCAATGGTGACGGCAATCAAATCCGGATTGGCCAGTCCTCCAAGATTGGGCAGAGGGAAATTTGGGGGTGTCGAGGTCGATGAATTGGGGGGCGCCGAAGAAGCCGCACCACCCACGGGTTGAGACATTTTTGTGGTCGATGTAGCCGTGGCTGGTTTGGTCTGTTCGGAATTGGTTTCTTTGTCCGTCATGCTAGAATGTTCGCAAGAACAAAGCTTCGGCTTGCTCAACGTGTGAAGAGAGTTTCACTTTTTCGTTACAGTGAACAATCTAGCGTTGATAAGTAGCACAAAGCGGAGCTAAAGGCACAGTCAAACTTTTTTGCGAATTCAGGAAGCCGGCCAATAGATCGATTTGGCGAGAAGACTAAGAGTCGGTCAAGAAACAAAGGTGTCTTGAGCTAATCCGGCTGGAATGTCAATCGACCTGATTGAAGTTTGGCAGATCGACCGATCGAGATACTGATTGGTACTGGCCAAAGAGGAAAAGTTGGCCAAGGGGCACTCTACACAAAGAATACAGATCCCACACACGATCCAGAGAGAATAATAATAATCACTGATTTTTTCCAGCCTCTCTCCACAATCAATGCACACACGGATGGATGACTTTCACGGGACAGAAGGGGGAAACACGGAGAGGAAAAAGTTACAAGGTAGCGAACAAAAGTGATCAACACTTTTGCTCTAGAGAAACAAGTTCTCAATCACTTAAGTCATGGAAGTGCAAGAAAATCCCGGGGATGGAGTAGTTGTTGTCGAATCGGCAAACAACTACCAACACCGAGATTTCACCTCTTACTTCGTTGACACGTGAATGAAACTAACGGTGAGTCAAATCCGAGTCTCGAAGATCCATCCATCCATCCATCCAGTCAGTCAGTGGACGGACGACGAACGTGCTTGGCAATCTCTCTTTTCTCCTCTCCACCTTCTCGTGTGTGTGTGTCTCTCTCTCTCGTCTCTTTCTTTCTCCTTCTTGAGCTTCTTCTCGTTCTCTTTCCAAGCAAGCCTCTCTCCGCTGCTTGAGAAGCCGTGAACGCAAAAGCTCTCGCAACCGCAGCCAGGTCCAATGCACTGATGTTGTTCCTTATTCTCTCCACCGTACTTGTCTTCCTCGGGCTGTCGTCTTTGTCGTCGTCGTCGTTGTCCCAGTCTTCGCCGTTGTCGTCCACGATGTCGTTGTTATTTTGTATGCGGTGACCCTCTTCCTCGCGTTCTTTCGGGCATTGAGGCAACTTGTTCAGCTACCTACCTAGTAGTCAGTCAGTCTCGTACTCACTCGCTCACTCACTTTTCAGGCTACAAAGAGGATCTTAGGGGTCTCGAGAGTGGCTTGAACGTGCGCACGGCGAGGCTCCTCCTCGCTCCTTCGCCCTTCTCTCAAGCAAATAGAGGGACGTGGGCCAGGTCCAAAAAAGAGCCGCTCAAGCGCCTTCCTCATTGGCATGAAGTCAGTCTTTTGGCCCAGCCGTGAGGCAGGCCCAGAGCCATGACGTACTTGAATACGGGAACACTCATGCTTCACTACTACGCACCCGTCCTCAGTTACTCACTCTCTGGTCTGTCAACTCACCCACGCGCAAACGCTGGAACTGCCACTGAGACATGCACTCATGATTGAGAGAGGCAGAGAGATAGCGAGTGGATCGAGGCCAAGTAGGTCTCTCGCTTGCTGAACCCGGGCATAAACGAGCTTGACGGACAAGAGGCAGTGAACAGACACCCAAACGTAAACAGCAATCCTCGATGTTCCCTCTACCTCTCCCGGCTTATGGCCTCGAATCAAGCCTCGACGAAGTCCTGAAGCCGGTCCTAAAACGGAACCAAACAAAGGAAACACCAGCGTGGGAGCAATTTCGGGGGGACACCTTGATTTCTAAACCACCACACAAAGAGATGGATGGTGGGGGAGGCAAAAAGCTAGTATGGCGGTCGGTCTCCTGCCAACCGAAGACTCAAGAACAACTGGGGAAAATGGGAACAAATCCCCGAGTGAGTGAATATCAGGGTACATTTGTGGGTTCCCTCCCGTTCGATCCAATGTTGTATTGAAACTTTCTTGGACAAAAACAAAGCCAAAAGCCAGACAGAGTTTGGAGGAGTTCGTCCTCCTGTTGAGAGACACGAACTCTTGTGGCCTAGCAATCACCGGGAAGTTATTTGCAGGAACTTTTATTCATGGTCGTGGGATTGACAGGGACCAATGGACCAGGCTTCTTATCAACTAAGTACTTCATTAGGAGGGCATCTACTTTATCGCCCGTAACTGACATTGAGGGTAACTGTATGAGCCATTTATTTGCCCAAGTCTGTGACAGGCCTGGATTGGAGATCCGAGAACGAACGAACGAAAGAACGAAGGCCCATTCAAGTGCATTGACTAACATGCTTAGCTTGCAACTGGCATGTCAGCCACTAAACCAAGGATGGCACCAACAAAAAGAGGCTCGCTCCTGGCAAGTCTGATGCAAGAACATCAGAACACAAATAATGGGCTTCGGTGGAACGAATCGTGGACCAACGCGCGAACAGAGGTTGGTTGCTGGTCCCTTAACAAGCGTCACTCAAGACTCTGGCGAGGTAGAGCGTGCATAAGTGGAACAACTGGTCGCAACTAATGCTTGTCTTCTAGACCTCTGACTGCTCCACCCATCTTGGGAGAATCTCTTCCCCCAAGAAAAAGCCGGCTTTACCGAGGTATCGTAGGGGCTCCTTCGATTAGTGACCTGCAACGCGCGAGTACTTTGGGTCTAGTGCGGTGCAGCTCCCCGTCCTTCTTCTCATCGACAACAACCTACAAAGCCAACGGAGCCTTTCACGTCTCAACGACATGATCTATGAGACCAACCTCGCACTCCGTTTGCATTTGAGTGAGTGCGTGAGATTTGGAACGAGTCTTCGACAACTGCTAAGGCCAGGCAGGCGCCAGCCTTATTGATACACATGACTTCTTCCCGTGGGCGAGGGAGGGTGATTCTGGCTCAATAATACCAAGAGGTGACGATGAGGCTGGAAGATGGGGAAGAGCCTCTACAGACCGGATCCAAGCGGAGCCTCGTTCGGCGGCGAGATCTCATGTACCCGCGATTTTGGAGCAATGACTAATCAGATCATTAAGATAAGACGAGAGAAAGGGGCGTCTAGGGGCCATTTGGCTCGGAGGATCGAGCTCACTCACTTTCTCTTCCGCTCTTTCTGTCCCTGTGGTTCAATTGGTGTGGAACGCTTTGGCATTTTCAACTCGCACTCACTGGACCCCAAGAAACGGGAGAGGGTTACTTGGTAGGGTGAAGTTGGATGGAAATAGAGAGCTGAGTGCAGAGTTAATGTGCAATTTGCAACCAGACTGAGTACGAGGAACGTCTATGAGATGACAAAAGGCTGTCTGTCTAACCTGAAAATGGTGTTGATTTTACAATGATGAACCATGTAATGGGCTTTACCATCACATTTGGTCTCAAGTTTTGCTAAAAATGTCCCTGGAATTATTGAAATAGTTGTGAGGTTCCTATGTGTAGATTTTAACAATTTCAAACGAAACAATTTGTCAAGAGAGTGCTTGTAAAAAGGGAACAACTGCTTGTTTTCACAACTGTTTTCCAACTTTTAAGGGTCTAATTTGCAATCAGAACCTTGAGTTATAAGTATTTTTTTTGTCGTCCGTTCCAACACCTTTTGCATTGTCGAAAATACTGGACTAACTAGAGTTGCTCAAATATCCTCCCGGAAGTATCTTGCGGTTTTCCTCCAAATGCCTTTTTGAGATTCGTATCAAATAAGACAGAACTTGCATGCTCTCGATGGCATCGAGCTCTAAACTGTCTTCCAAACTAATAAACCATCTACCAACTTGGAAGTAACAGCACCTAATAGTGAAGCAAAACCATGACAAGCAAATGTTTCACTAGAGTTGGCTTCACTTTTCAATGCAAACTCCTAATTATGATGTGCATCGCACGTCGATGTTGAATAAGTTTAGGTTATGCCCAATTTGAACACAAACTGAGGTGCATTGTTGGATTGAAAGGTGAGTCCATGGTGTATTTTTCACGCAATCAAGATATGAGGTCGGTTGTTTAGGTAGTTTGGAAACATGTATAGAAGCAAAGAAGAAGCATATCAGATGGAAAAGAAATAACCATGCGCAATCAAGATTCGCTACATAACCTGCGTTTTTCAATCACAGCTTAAGTAGCGAAACTTGATCGAGCAAGGTTACTTCTACTTCGCCTCGTGTGCTTCTTTCATGCTTCTACCATATTTCCAAACTACCTCAACAACTGACCTCTGGTTGTGAGAAGAAATTACAAAGAAAATGAGGGATATAACGAAAAGAACCGGCACACTCACGGGGATATAATCGGATACTTCAAGTGCAATAATACATATTCTTGAAATTCATTTGCCTTTCTGTTCCCCATATTGCAACCCATTTTAAAGAAAAATTTTCACCATATGATTTTATCCAGCCGTTTTCGGTTTTAATTTTGGGTCAGCCTACTTGTTTGTTTGTTTGTGGTGGAGTCAGAACGCAGCTTCGCAGCTATGATCTGATAGAGGCTGTCCACCATATGGGGATATTGCCGCTCCACTTGGACAAGCTAACAAGCAAGCATTAATTTTTACCTCACCCTCGGAAATGACCCCAGGTTCGCCCATTTAAGCCGTCAAGGGCCGTGACTTCTGCATGTAACTTAATACCACAGGTCATTAGGACTCGGCAAGCCCGGGATCGAACCGGGGCTTGCCTTGTTTGCATTGAAAGACAGTTCAACGCTAAATTTTGACTCCGAAGAGTTGAGTTTGTAGATTTGGTTTTTGCATTGAAAGACGGTTCAAATGCTAAATTTTGACTCCGAAGAGCTGAGTTTGTGGAGAGTGGCAGTCAGCCGGGATCGAACCCCAACCTTCCGCACGACAACCCGACGCAGTACGCACTACGCCATGCCTCACCCCCCTGGGTCAGCCTACTTTATTCTATTGTTTTTTTTGGGCTTTCGTTCTATTGTTATTTGAATAGAAAAATACATTCCTCACAAGCACTAAATGGATATGTTGATACTTTTCCTCATTATGAGCATGAAAAGCTAAAACGTTTTAACTTTCTAAAAGAACAGTTTTAGCAACAACAATTCTGTAACAGACTCTTATGAAAACTGGCGAAGGTTCTTTATGGCTTATGATGTTTTTAAGGATTTTCAGCCGATAAACGTTATGGATTACATGTGATTACAAGTATTAGATTAGGCATAGGCATGCGATATATCTAAACCCGCTACGTGGACTTTGTCATAGTTCAAGAAGAGTCCGGATAAAAAGATGAGCAAAATATCGTTCAGCTCCATTGACTTTTTGAAGAATGTCACTTTGGAAGCTAAACGATATATATGGTGCCTACTAAGAAAATGAAGGCATCATCGTTGTCAAAGTCGATGCATAAAAACCTTTGATGATAAATGTTAGCGCATAGGTTTTACAACTATTCAAGCATAAATTTCAAATCTTGACGAAATTGCGAATGGATGATCAGGTATTCTGTCATCAGGGTCAATAATCCACGAAACAAATGTAAGGAGAACTATTATGACAGTCTCATTTGGTTTGTTTGGCAAGCAAATTATCGTTGACTTATAAGAGATTGTCTTTTAGCTTGATTTTTCGAAGCCAAAGATTTTGATGGCGCTCCGTTTCAGGACTTCATCCACTCTTCCACTAAACCACACACGAACTGAGGATCTTTGCTAAACATGCCTCTTTTAATGAATCTTGAAAGTACTAAGATAAAGACCAGATGCTGGCCATGGAAGCCTTGCAACTACAGAATGCACTTTAACACGGCCCTTTACCTCACTAACTTTGAAGAAATCTTGGATGCTTGGCCAAAAGACGACGAAGTAGACGTTGGATGCCTTGACAGAGAGTCCTAGTTTGAGCTCGGCATAAAGAATTTTATCCTCTTTGAAAGAAATTTAAGACAATTCTTGGAGAAACCCTAACAATGATCTACTGGTTGTCTGATGGTTTTTGGGTCAATCGTAGATTTAAAGGATTTAATCATACGACAACGCGCTTTCCGGATGAGCAGCCGCTCGAACAAAGTCACTTCAACAAAATAAATATTTTCATTATTTTTAGTATCTCTGTAGGTGAGGCATGGTACTAAATTGTGTGCTTGCTAAATATTAAGTGGTATTTTTATAGGTATGAGAGAAAAGAAAATGGCACAAACTAGGTTGAAAACAATCCCTGAGTTCATTGACAAAGTTTCCAGTTCAAAATTCTACTACAACTTTCAAGTAATGTTATCAATGGTAGCGATTACGGTATCATATTACAGACTTGCTGCCGTTAGCAGTCTAGGCTTGCCAAAAAAATGTCTCGGTTTTTAAGGGTCAGATTTTCGAAAAATTTTGCATTTAAGAAAAATGGCATGGTTATTGTTTGTTCAGAAGCATTGCAAAGTAATTTAAAAACAAAAGGAGAAATTGGAAGCTTTCAATTAAACAAATTATTTGATTTTAGGTTTAGTTTCCCCACGAACTGATCTCCTCTGGCCATCTTGTTATTCAATATCGGGCATTCCTGATTTAAAAGTTCGGAAGAGCCCCTTCAATTTACGTAGCAAAAGTTTAGATAATAACAATAAAACATGTATTTTCCAATTTTTGCAAAAAATGTCAAGAATTGTTATTCCACCTTCAATTTGTGCAGATGAGAAAGGAATTGTTGCAATTATCAGGCCTAAATCTTCATTTTAGCTGCCTTTCACGCTCATCAGAAACACATGTATTTCTTCCGAACTTTTTTTCCCGCCAAAAATGATGTCATCATTGGTAATTTCTGCCATTACAATCCACGTCCGCTCTCCTCTATAAGAATGCAAGTGGAACACTCTGTAAAACACACTCATTCAATTAAACTTCTTATCAAAAGGCATGAATTGTTCGTTATTCATTGTTTTATTGTGGGTCAAGAATGACTCAACCAAGGATCAATCTCAACATTTCTTGAAGTAAAAAACCTTGCAAGCACATTTGACTCACTTAATGGCAGAGCTGGGTCAGCTACCTGAAAATTTTAATTCACCAAAACTTCAGTAATGCCAAGCAATACGTTCATTGAATTAGCAACTGACTGGGAGGTTACAAGTTTTTAGACAAGGAGGTCAAGTTAACAATATATTAAAGCCCCCTTAACACAAAGGTTTGACCTGTTTTTGAACTTCGAGTAGAATATGTTAGACAAACCAGAATAGAAATTTGTGTCACATTACTTGAAGATTGTACAGGGTGTGCCACTTAAACTGAGACTCGGGTTTTGTATCATAACTCACTTAATATCCATTTAATCAAAAATGTTGTCACATTATGACAATCCCAGATGAATTACGTTGACCAACAAATGTTCAATTTTCAAAAATGCCACATTTGGTCTTCACCACGGCCTTCAATCTACTAACTGCAGCATCAGCACATGCACGCATCACAATCTGTTTGACTCAAAGCCTCTTCAGAATTGACCAAATGGAAATTTCCATCCAATTGAGGTCTGGAGATGAACGAGGACATTCATCCTTGCCTCGAAAATGAGGAAAGACAGCTTCACAATAACTTTGCCCAACTAGTGCGGTATGTGGAGGAGACGCATCTTGTTAGAGGAGTACGAAGTTCAGAGGCCATTTTCGCACATTTAAAACTGTCGTACAAGAAATTGTTGAAAACAAGATTTCTTGCCAAAAAATACACAAAACATTTTGTTTAAACAAGAAGTGTGAAACTAAAAATAAGCCAGCGCACTAAAGACAAGAAACTTTCGATCTTAATTTAGAAGGGTCACCCTGTACATATTTTCTCCTACGCTAAAAGGATGTTATGGCCAATATTCGGTAATCGAAAAGATTTGGGGTCCAAAGTAAGTATGAAGACAGGAGCTAACCAGTGCTGCCATACCGTTTCAAACCAATTTTGACCAAAACTGCCTAAAATATGCCAAATGATACCACTTTGAACTAAATCGTAATCCTTGTTCTGCCACTTCTGGTCACTCAATTAGGAACCAAAGATGTTGTTTGGTGACTCTTCCTTTCATTGTAAATCATTCACATTCATTTTCAAAGATCATTGAAGTTGCATGAGAAGGAAATTTTCCAAAATTTTCCAAGAAAGCGCCAAAGGTTTTTTTTACTTAGATCTCTTGGTAAAAAAATCAGAATATGGAGGAAGAGATTTCGTTTCGATGGCAACATTTTTCAGATTTCCCATCTTCAAAAGAAATTTGTTCAAAAATTTCTGTCAACACTGAGTAGTTGCTCTTTCATTCAGACTTCTCATCCTTTCGATTTCCCAAAAATTTTCCCTTACGTATAAAACAAACTTTTTGCTTCAAAACTCAACGCCTTTTTTAACTCCCTTAGTATTTTACTTGTCTGCCTTTGGCTATGCCAGGCACTCAATTTTTTCATGCAATCAAAGTTGCATAAAAGAATACTTGATATGCTAATAACTCTTGATAAAACATATTCATTACATAAAGGCTTTTTGAAAAAAATAGCTCTCAAAATAAAAATGACAGAACACAATACTCTCATAACCAGTTTGTACCTTAAGCTTTTTCCCTTTTGTTTTACATTTTGCTCAAATGATACACCTTTAGGGTTTAGAGTTGAAGTCAAACAGATCTGACAACAGTTGTATGACTTATCATTGGGATCAAGCCAGGGATTAGAAGACCACGTGTGTGTAGATACGCAAACTCATAGAAACTATGTAAACCAAAGTTTCACGCAAAATACGAATAAAATTATTCACGGAAATGAGCGGCTTCTTTAACATATTCAATTTTCGTTTGCATGAGATAGCTTTATTGTTGTAAGGACATCACCTCTTAAGATTGCAAGGTGCTGATGAACACAAAAGGCTTTGATTTCCTTGGGTATTTTAAATTGGCGCGATTTTTTTTGTTAAACTTTGCAAAACTATTTCATACCCAACAATCCGATTCGAAATCATCACGTTGATAATTATCGCGAAGACATTGAATGGCATGATTAAGGACCGAAATTCCAAAAGTTAACAAAAAAAAACATGCATGATCATTACTAGAGCTCTAATCATTACAAGCGCTTTTTAATTTAAAAAACAAAAAGAGTGATTTGAACGTTCCAATTCACAAGAGACTTGCGATGGTGAGGCTGTCCTTGGGGCCCATTAGAAAACAAAATGAGTTATATAAGACGTATATTTCACAAGAAACTGTTTCTGCAGCCAAAACAAAAAACAGGTACTAAAATGAAAATTTGGTTTTAATAGCAGTGAGAATTAGTAGCGTTTGAAAACGTTAAAAGTTAACTAATTGATTTGAAAATCCAAGCCATGTTTAAAAACTTACATCGACGAAATATTCATTTTAGTGTAAAAGGATGTATCTCAAGAGGCTCGCAGGAAGGGAGTTGATAAAATGGGTCCAACTTTTTGCCCGACGTGCACAACATTGCACCTTTTTAGTTTGACGTCTAGTAACCTCAGACCTACGATGTAATTGTAATTTCAACTACAATTATGTAACTGCAAAAATTTTTTCAAATAATTGTAATTATAAGTAATTGAATTTGAGATCAAAGTAATTGCAATTGTAATCAACTTCAATTCAGCAAAAGTAATTGAGGTTTTTCAATTACAAACTACAATAACTTTTTACCCACATAATAAAATTTTGGATTTACACGGATTTGTAATCATGAGTCAAAATTGCTTGGTGCACTAATCCATCAGGCCATAATTTTCATTTATACATATCTCCTATTGTGCACGAAATTTTGCAAAAAGGAAAAGTTAAAATTTTCAAAAAATAATGTTGTTGAAATGTAATATCCAGCTGAAGGTGGGAAAGGCATTTCAAACGTGTGGCTGGATCTATCGCACTTTCAAGTCCAGGGATAGTATTACGATGCTAACTCTGTACAAGTCCATTTTTTAACCGCATCTTGAATATGCTTCCCCCATTTGGGCTCCAATGAGTTCGGCAGGTTTGCAAAACATCGAGCAGGTCCAGAGATGTTTGTTTCACTAGGAACATCACAGGAATGAAAGTGCTCTCGTATTGGGAGAGACTCCAGAAGTTAGGGCTTTACAGTACTCAGAGAAGGCATGAAAGATATTTAATACTTTATGTCTTTAAGAGCATTCATAGGCTCTTAACCCAACCCAGGATTTGAGTTCGTCCATTGTTCAATTTGTTGCCCATTAGTCTTCGTTGGGAATATGTAGGAGCTGATCCTCTTACAGCATTTAAGGCAGGATTGGACAAATTTTTGAGTACTATTCTTGACCAACTCACTATTCAAGGGTTGTACAGATCTGCCAACAGTAACTCGTTGGTGGATCAAATTTTGTATAAATGTTGATTGTATAAATTATATCAATGACGTAGTTGTTTACAGGGAATCGCATTTCTTGTAGCGTTAGTAGAAAATCCGCAAAAACTCGAAAGTAATCGTGATTAATTACATGTCAAAATAAAATAATTTTCATAAATAATTATATTTGAAACCAATCTAATTGTACTTGATATTATATTTTGAAAGTGATGGGCACTAGTCTGAGTAAGTCGTAAGGTACTATTGAGTGTTCTGTGTATGTATATTATGTACCAGGTATAGAGAGTGGAAAAAAGCGACCTCAAGCGGGATTTATAGCATTTCCTGTAATGGAAAGTAGAGAAATTCCGAAAATTTCCCAAAGAGTTCCAATTCGGTTTCCGGAGAAGCCGCTCAACCACCTCGGCAGCCACTCTCCTCTACGAAATTGTGCACGCAAACATCAGCACTAAGAGGAGAGTTTACGGATGCTTTGTGGATTTCTCCAAAGCATTCGACAGGGTGGATCGAACGCGTTTATTCCTCAAACTCCAACTGTGGGGAATTCCGCGTTCCATATGCGTCCTGCTGTCCAACATCTATGCAGAACTCAAATGCTCCATTCGTTCAGGTGAGGACCTATCCCCTTGCTACTTCACATCAATTGGCCTTCCGCAGGGGGATCCACTATCGCCAATTCTTTTCAATCTTTATGTATCCGACCTGCCCGAAGCCCTCTCCCACTAAGGCCCCACCATCATTAGAAATAGAATACAATACTTACAGTATGCAGACGACCTGGTTCTCTTGGCTGATTCAGCCGTGGAATTGCAAAATGCCATCAATGCTCTCCACGGTTATTGCCAAGAGAACGGCTTTCAAGTCAACAACATCAAGACAAAGGCCATGGTCTTCTATAAAGGCAAGAGGGGCTGTCAACCAAATCAGAGTGACCAATTTCAGACCTTAAAAAAGGAGTTGGGGAAGCTTTCAGACATGTGGACTTTTGGACACCGTTGTGACAAACCAATGCAATTTTGGTGCATTACAAGAACACAACTTTTGAAGTTAGAATTAATGACTATAGAATGAAATGAAAAAGAAACACCAAACATTGATAAAACTTGCATAAAAAGCGAAAGAAGTTGCTGCATAGACAGGGTCCCTTGGTACTGTTTGAATCGCAAGACTCTTCTGTTGTTTTACCTTACACATCCGAAATTTCTGTCAAAACCTCACTCACTTTTAACGTCCTTTCACCATTGCGTCATATGTTGGACAACTTGCCAACTTGTATTGCGTAACACGACTCATTTTCTTAAAACCAAGTTTGGTATCTTTTTCAATTTTATCAATTAATGAAATTTAGTTTCAGCATGATAAAAATCACAATCATTATATCTCTCTAAAGAAAGATGTAAGGTGTAAAGGAAGGCCAACACAATCTAACAATCCAGGCACCTATGCACATCCTATGTCTGATCTCTCTGGTTCCAAAATTGGCCTAAGAATGGGAGGAGTTCAAGAATTATTAGTTTATTATCATCTGAAAGGATTTTTCATAGAAAAAGATATTCAACCTCTAAGCATTGCAGCATCATAGTCGTTCTGTTGTGTCCAGTACAAGATGTCCCAAAAGTTTTTGCCGGTTGCGCAAAGTCGCAATTGGGCACCAAAATATATGGAAATTTGATTTATGCAAAAGCTTTCAGATAATCAATTTTAGCTTTTGATATTTTGTCCGCCTGAGCAAAGTTGTAGGTGGCCAGGTCTTCATTGTTCCTACAGTTTTCTTGGTTTTTAGATGTCTGCTTATCCAAAATATAGGTTACGACCATGATACATTTTTCAAAACTTCCGAGTCGTGGTGCAATTTTTGGCGTTATCATTAATGCGTCCTCCCAATCATTTTTCATTTCAAGGACCGAATGAGGTTTTTGTCTTTAGCGTTGGAGGGGTTTTCTGAACCAAAAGCGAAATTCGGCTTAGAAAAAATGTACCTGAAACAAAAAAAAACCTTCTTATTTCGGAAAATTATTCTCAAAGGTTGACCTTTTTTGATAAGGGTACGCTTTGGATCGAGAAGATTTACCGGTCTCTTTTAAAATATGGAGATATTCCTCTCAATAGAGGTCGCTTTTATCGGTACTCTCGTCTCTGACCATTGATATGCTCAGCTTCACCTGACATCTAGATGTGACTTGAGCAAATGAACCATTTCAAAAATCATCTATTCCATTGAAGATTGCATTCCAAACATAACTGCTTTAAGTTTGGAAAGAGCTTACGGGAAGACAAAAAATTGCGTTCAACATTTTTTGATGAACCACATCCGGATTCAGGTGGAATACTCTGGTTTACTAACATGACATCTGAGGAAGAAAAACGTTTCCAACGTACGCATTTCTTATCTTTTCTACTTTCGGGATGGTCACACTGAAGAGTATAAAAATCTAATGGTTTTGGTTATGGTTTATTTTTTACACAATCTGAAGGCTAAAAAATCAGAATTGCATATTATTATCCAAAGAAATAGAATCTAGTATAAAATAAGGCTTCAATAAAATGTACATTGTGGGTCAAGGTAATCAATAACGCACTGGGGAATCGTTACTAGCAAAGCATTTAGTTACCACATGTATTAAATGAATCATCAAAAAAACAAAAAAAAAAAACAATAATGTGTTTAAAGTTCAAAAGTCTTACAATATTTTATTGAGTCTTTGTTTGAAATAAAAACAACGGTGCTTCCCAGAGCAGAGGCGCCATATACGGTCACCTTAATCACGTGCCCTAAGCCTGCTCCGAAGTTTCAGTGCTGCCAAAATTTGTTAACTGTTTGATGTCTGACAGTAAATAATCCTTTAAATAAAACTGGTTGCGAGAAAAAACGCAATGATTTTACTTTACGCTTTTATTAGTCCTGCCTGAGGAAAATTTTAATTACTTTTTGCCGTTCTTTCTTGTCATTCTGCTTTTTAAATTCAGATAGCAAAGTATAAAAATAATTTGGTTGATTTGCCAAACGATTCATTTATCATATTTTATATTTTTGCTTCAACATAGAACCATGATAATCTTACATTCCTCCTCTCTTTATATCACATTTTAATGCATCCTTTTATCAATCTGACCATTTTGTTTTTAGCCATAGACCCCATTTCACAACCCTGCTGTTTGTGACGTCGCTGTCATCAATGCCTTTCTTCTTGCACTTGCTCTCCAATTTAAGGATTGCCATATGGTTGAAACATTGGCCATATTTCTGATAATTGCACAAATAATTGAAAGGATTCAAAATTGATTTTACGTAGGTGATTTAAGAACATTAGTTTCCCAATTCTCTCTAAACTTCGGTGACCCTGAAAAATGAATGGGAGCATGTATTTACAATATGTTATTTTTTTTTTTGACAAACTTCATTTCAGATTGTCCATTTTCGAGGAGAAAATAAAAACGTTCAAATTATTAGGCTGGCGGAATTTGCACGTAAAATTTGCTCTCCAAGGTATTAGTGAACCATTCATTACCAAGGCAGATTGACACCCCTCCAAGATTTCATGGTGAGTAAAATTTCACTACCACCATTTGTTGGTAGTTTTCACTGGTGATGGACCAGAAAAACTTTATGTTCCGGTTTCGGTTATGCTTACAGAAACCGAAAGCAGATAGGCATTATAAACAATTGCGTTTGAAACCAGAGTGAAATAAAACGTAATTTTTGGTCCAAAAACCTCAGATACTCAAATTTTCGGGTTTTTATAAATTTTAGAAGTACCCAACTTCGTACAAAGGATCAATTGACTTCCAAAGTGAACTTTGAATGTATGTAATTCTTCAGTCAGTTGCTTTCAGTTTTCGTTAAGAATCCTTTCAATCCATTACTCGTTTTTACTGAAAATTGTTTTAGGAATCTTAACTTTTTTTCAAGTGTAAAAATCTTCCCTTTTTTGGAGAGGTTGGAAATTCTAATATTATACAGAGTTTTAATCCCAATTTACCGAGCAAGAAAGGGACCCCGAGTCTCTGGAGCATGAGTCCTACTACTCGTCTCCCTCTTTCATACCATCTATGGGCGGATTAGCAAGTTTTGATTGAATCGCTCTATTCAGAAACGCCATCTTTGTGACAGAACATCGTCCTTACGCCCTTGGCTCTTGCTTGTAAACAGTATGAAGATTTATCTCAAGGTTGCGTGAGTGTATTTATCCTGAAGCCATACTTCACTACTTAAACTAACTTAACCCTGACTTAACCTAACCTAGGCTAATGTTAACTTAAACTTAATTTATTCCTGTGACAAAATGCATTCTTTTTATCTGAGTCATGCTACCCCACCAAAGTTCACATGCCTTATATAACTCAGATCCTTTGGCCGAATCTGAGGGAAAAACTGACCCCAACTCTGCTACTCTACAATCTAGCAAGCCCGTTTTCGTCTTCTCCGTACTCTGTGAGTAGTACAGTCGTGCGCCGTGCTCTTAGTGTACTACTAGTAGTACAATTCTCGTCAGAATACAGGAATTCAATCCCTGAGCTCGCTCTTTGAGAACGGCCATTTTTCTTCTCATTTTGTTGATCCTTTTTGGAGTTGGATTGATTCATACATTCCAGAAGAGGTTTCTGGATTAATTGAGAGCAATTGAGCGGTGGTTTATGCACTATTGGGTTCGCCATTTTGAATGACGAACCTGATGGTTGTTCGATTGAAGTTCATTGAGAGCTGGTTTGCGTGAAATCGTCAAAATTCCGCCATCCGGGCTCAAACCTAGGACTTCTCCTCGGGAGGTTCCAACACACCAGGTAAAATACAGGACATAAAGAAAGAAACAAACCCGCCAAGCTTGATTAAATAACGCGCAAATACGTTTTCATGGGTTTTGGACAAAGTCATTTTGGCCAAACAAGAAGATCCATGAAAATCGGGTGAATCAGTTCGAAAACTTTCCGTTTAAAGAAATATGAAAGGTTCGATGTTTTAAGAATTTGTAAGTGACGCATCTTTTTCCTAAAATTCGCCCACTCCAGAATAATTACTTGAATTAGGAAGCGCTTGATATAACTAATACGAATGCAGCCATTTTGTAGACGTTTGTGGGAAGCTTTTTGACCCAAAAACAAAACCAGGACCAACATGGCAAATTTAAGACAAAAAGATCGAACTCTAAATGCATCAATACTGACCTTTATCATTATAGAACTAGTTAGGTACGCCTGCTTTCTTAACAATTGGGTTGATATGAAATGACGTCGACAGTCTTCAAAAGCAATGACCCTTGACACAAAGGATGATTGAATTGACGGGATCCTCTTGTGCTTTAGAACGCATCAACTTAATTCAAGGCGGGAGTAAATGTAATTTTATTTAATCAAGTTTTGTCGAAAACCGACCAATTCCCGCGTTTCTTGTGTTTTGCAAACTATGTCCTTTGTCAAGTCTCCTCAACAACTAATTCAAAAGGAACAATCGTGCATCATGGTCAATATGTTCTAAGTCTTGAAATAGCTATTGCCATGAAATAAAAAAAATCCTCGTAAGGTATCAATTTCGCGATATTACTTAACATAACATGTAGGGCGAAACTAGGTCGACTCGATTGCTAATTTGACAGCCCGTGATTCAAATTTGCTGCGATTTTTTCATCATCGTCCATGACGTAGCCGTTTCATCGGCCAATGAATAATGCATTAATGACGAGACTTTGGGATTGCGCTGAGCTAGCATCGAAGCTGGCAATCCCCATGGCCAAATAGCTGATCGGCTTATCACCAAGCAGAACTAGGCCGGTTTTGATTGCGTTCAGCCTTCGAACGTTTTCAAATCTAGGCCAACAATGGAAGCTATTATCCGTTTTTCACATCTCTTTTGTTTTGGCTTGGATTTTAGGTCTCCGCCGCGTCCTGCTCGACCATCAAGACCGCCCTTCAAGTGGCCAACGTGGACTTCGAGCGAGTCGATCGGGAGGAGGTTTGGATCGTGACTGGACCCGATATCAAGCTCAGCTGAGGCCAACTACTCCTCACTTTTCCGTTTGAGCCGCCTTAACCCTTACTACTACTACACGTCTGAGCTTTGAATTTTCCCCGTAAGTTTCGTGATTCTAGAGACGAAACATCCGGATGTGTCATGATAATGATGATTTTATGATTGTATTGCAGTTCGGGGGTTTTCTGTAACCGTTGTCAACGTGTCTAGTCGGATTTCCGAACCTTTTAGAGTGCACCTCCCGTATATCCCGTTGTTTTCCTGTCTCAACTAAAGATTAATTGCCATGAAGCTCGAGCGAAGTGAGGAGCGTTCTTTGAGCCGTGATGCGGTTCAAAATCGTCCGTATGTACGATTGAGTGAAGATGAGCGTTTGTTGATGCAACAAATCGCCTTTTCTGGCGATCAAGAAGAGGCATTTTTAATTTGTGACCAAGCTAAAATGGTCCAAGCTCTCGACGGCTGGATCCAATCGTTTCCGGATATCAAACCGTCTTTTGGTGAGTAGCAACCCAAAAAAAAATATTGTTCCTGTGCCAAAACAAAAAGATGGTTCATCAAAAAGGTGTTTAAAGAAAACATTTAAGTAGGATTTCGTTACCATATGTTATAAAAATGTTAAAACAACAGAATAAAATCAAGAACTACTTGACTACTCTTCCAATATAGCAAATATCAATCTCTAATTAAAAAGTGCGAATTGCACTTAAGATAATAAACATACATACATACAAATGTGTTCAAAATGGCGTTGAAAGTTATAGTTTAACACGAAAAGCACTCTTTCCACTAGAGTCATCACTTCTTAAGAAATATTTAGAAGCTTTATGCCTTACCACCTTAATTGACCTAATTGATAATACCTTTTTTATTGAGGTACTAAATAGGCTTTGTTTTGACATAAAAGCAGCATCAACACTCCACACGATCGTCCAATCATTTGATTCGCATTTTATTTTAGATGTCTTTCAAAATGGTCAGGAGCTCGTGCTCCAAATGTTTCAAGGTCAAGGATGTTCCTTCGTATGCAAGAACAAGGACGAGATTGCCAAGGTGGTGAAAGCTGGAATCGCCGGCCAAGACATCATCCTGGAGAATCCAATGCTGGTGGCCTCGCATTTGAAAGTGGCTGCTCGAGAAAATGTGGGCACCGTTGTGTTCCGGTCTCCTCAGGATTTGACCAAAATCAAGAAAAGCCATCCCCATGCCAAGTAAGTTGATTTGGACATTTGCACTAGAGGACGGGAAAAGTTGAAATCTGGCAGAGAAAAGGCGTTTTTACCCCTTTTAGACAGAGTGTTACAAATTCTCAAAATTGAGTTTTTTGGGTATTAGGATGAAAAAAATCATCATCGTTGCTCTATCTATCTATAACATTCAAAAAGCCAACATCACTTTGCAGAACAACCTTTTTCCTTTTCTTCTTGGCCGTTTTTAATACAGTAGGAAAAAAACAACAAAAAGCAATTTTTCCATGTTTTAAATACACTGCCAATTACGTAAAGCCCAAAACTATGATCATATTAGTGTTTTTAGCCTTAATAAAATTAGCTCTTGTTTACCTCTTTTTCCAAAAAAAAAATAGCTCTTTTAGCTCGAAAATTTGCCCCTAAACTGAGGTATTTAGCTCTTTTTGATCTTAAACAGTTGGACTCGCTGAACACACCTGTCTTCAGTTCAAATTTCTTCTATGCCAAAAAATAAAGCCTTAATATTTAGCCAGAAATAACTAAATGTGCTGAGTTGTAGCTGAATTACAAAGAATGGTTACCAGAATGACTAAAGGCATCTTTAAATTCAATACTACCATTTTTTATACGGTTGGGGAATAATTTTTTTTTATTTTTTTTGGCCTTTTTGGAGTAAATTTAATTGATTTTTTTTGTGAAAATCAGTAAATTTTTCTACGCACTCTATTGACCACATACCACTTACCTAAAGTCTAATGAACCGTTCTGAACAAACAATTCACATTTTACAAATTACAATTAAGCTCAAAAAGTACTTGTAGTGCGAAATGGCCAAAAAGAACATCCTAACAAAACGCCAAACACATACTTAAAAAATGTCATTGACTTCTTTGTCTTAATTGGTCACTTTTGGGCTTGTTGTTTCACCTGGATTTGTTTGTCGACCATTTTTCACGTTGCATGTAATTATTCGAACAATGTGGCTTACTTAGTGTTTAAAAACGCAGAAACTGTTTTCCCATCCTAAATAGTAAGAAAGTTTTTTTAAAGTTTGAAGTAAAACTTTTCAATTATTACAATCGCCTTACTTATGAGGCTTTAATTGGACTTGGTCTTAAAAACGATTTTTGAGAGAGAAGGTATTAGGAATAACATACCCGACTGGATTCTTTATTGCATGTTTCGGATTGTTATTCCACAAATTACGATGTGAGACCTTGGAAAGGCTAGACCTTGAAGATAATGAATAGCCTGCGGACTTCAAAAGTCTTGAATCCCGAAACACGATCCATTCGAAAGGATTTTGTGTTCCGTCTCATGGAGGCTATTTTTGAAACTAGATAGCTAGTTTGAAACTAGTCAAAAGGTTGAAATTGTGTTTTCTTTTCGTGGTATTTTATGACGCCTGTAGTATAGTACGTTGTACTTCTTAACTCCTTAATTTAAAGTTAGATTTAATCCTACCAACCGAAAACTTTGCTTGTAGTTTTGGTAGTCTTAAAATAATGTTTTATGCCTTGCATTTTGTGGTTCTTTTTCATTATTTATGGTTCATGTATCGAAGGTTGATGATGGCTTCCTCAATTTTCCCATTACCAAGAATATCAGACGAGGCATGAGTCATGCATGACCAGAGCAGCTTTAATGATCAGTCCGTTAAACGAGACAATAGAAAGAATAGAGAAAGTAAAGCAATTTTCTGCTTCAGAATCTTGCTAAACGTATGCCATGATCAGAGAGAGAGAGAGAGAGAGAGAGAGAGAGAGAGAGAGAGAGAGAGAGAGAGAGAGAGAGAGAGAGAGAGAGAGACACTTTCTTTCTCCACAAAAACTACAAATCACTGCCGTGGAAGTCTGATCTCATCAAGTATTGATGATAATTTAGGAACCAGGGCCCCGAAAATAGAGCGAATAAACTCTGATTTGTGAATGCCGAATCTCTTCTTACTTTTAGACTTTTCCTCGCGATTGATTGGTCGTCGCTGAACGAAGCCAATGAGTTGGCCTTGGAATCGATCCAAAATGCCACCGACTTGGATCTTAATGTCACTGGCTTGTTTATGGATGGGCACCTCCCCATTGGCAAGACCCAAAAGGCCTTGGCCCATCTCCGTTTGCTCTTTGACAAGATCCAAGAAATGGGCCACCAAGAACTGGAGACCATTCATCTTGGAGCATTGGAACCCAAGCCAGATGAGGTAAGAAACCAATGTCCCATGTTTTATGATCTTCCCCATTCAATCTGGACCGTTTTCCTTTTCATCAACATTTTTAGGACCTGATTGACGGTCTCAAATCAAACTTCCTAGACAATGATGGGCGGGTCCTGGAAATCCAAGCTTGTCTTCCCAAAGGTCTTTTGGAATCGGCCTTCAGCCTTTGTGCCCGAATCGTAGGCAAACGTGCCTATCAATCCAATGCCCAATCCCGTCGAGCATACGTTCTTAACGAGGGTGTCTATGGATGTTTCAATCAAGAGCTCCATGCCGAGGACACGCCCACTTTCCAACCTCGACCCTTTGATTTGAGCGAGGCCCATCAATTTCCCACCACGTTGATTGGACCGTCGGGCGATGTGACTGATGAGCTCGAAGGCGATTTTGGTCTGCCCGATCTTGAGGAAGGTGATTGGATCGTGTTCCCAAATATGGGACGTCATGCTTTGGGATCAGCCAACCCAAAATCCTACGAAGCCTTTGCAGCTCCATCGGTTTGGTCGGACAGCCAAAACCAAGCAGGGTTATGGTAAGAACCGCGTACTCTAGTAGAACATCGGAACTCGTGTAATCCTTCAAGTGGATTTGTTTTTACAGGATTTTCATGGAAGAGCCCTTGGATAATGGGTGCAACAAGTCCCATCGGAACAGCAATAACAACAACAACAATGCGAGTACCACTGGGATTACCCTTGAGCAGTTACAGGTGTCGTTGCAAGACTACAACTTCGAGGACCTTCTGCCCGAGATGTTGTCCTTGACTGGCCTTGACATGTGACTAGGCTGCTCCTTTGATCCAATATTGACGTCCTTGAGAAAAACAACTTGGACCGATTCCATGCTCTTGAACGTCGAAAGGAAATGTTTGCTTGGCTCGAAAGAACTTGGATCATGCTTAGCTTCCTGAAATGTATTTTTTCGTCTTTTTGACCTACATATTTGCCCATTATTAAAGTATACCCATTGCAACATGCTACATTATGATGACCCTGCATTCTTGTCGTAGTACGTGAATGTTACCGATAACCCCAATTTGTCAGTGCTGAAACAAGGAAAAATGAAACTTATTCGAACCGTTCACGGTCTATCTAATATTTAGGTAATAAATAGACATTCATTGAGATGGGAGCCAAAAGTGGCCGTTTCTTTGTTGTTGTTTTCGTTTTGTTCAATCTAGTTCTGGTCCATTCGCTCTCGATGTCTCCGGATGAACTCCACGTAGGTAATCATTCCATCGTCGTTCATATCGTAGAACTTCAATTCTTCGTCCATATCGTCTATGAGCTCGTCGTCAATGATAAAATTAGAGTTCTCTTCTTCGTGACCATGCTCAACTAAGACGAGAATTAAAATAAAGGAACGTATTTCCCGCTTTCCTGACCGGCAAAGTTGCTTACCATTCATGATGTGCAAGGCTTTCATTAATTCTAATCCATCCACTCGACCATTTTTGTCTAGATCGAAGGTTCTGAAGTACTGAGCCAACAATTGGGGCTCATCCAAGGTGTCTAAACTGATGTATTCCTCTTTCAGATGCTCTTTCATGTGTCTGCAAACATAAGAATATTATTGATACTGACCCCAATTTGTTTCTACTTTGTGACACTCTTTGAATTAAGGATGAGCATCAACATTAAAATATTTAGCTGCTGGATGTTATCCTTAAAAGTCAATTCTGAAATATTACTATGCTCTGTTACAAAATAACTGTTAGTATAAGAATACTATTGCCGCTGACCGAAATAAGCTCGTAAATTTCAGAACGCAACATCTCTTGATATCAGCATAACTGAAGTCAAAGTTAGAATGATGTTGCCACTGATTAAAAATATTCGTATTTCCCCTTTCATTGTAGTTTTATAGATTTTTTTTATTAACTACATGCAAGAAGATTGTTGCGTTGACCTTCTTTGGTTGTTTGGTCTACAGGGTCAAGCTTGTGTAGTGTCCCATGCCAAACAAAGAATTATTGGAAAAACAATGATGGCACACTAAAATTGAAAAAAAAAAACATCAGTCAAAGGGAACATCTTCAGGTTGCCAATCCTAGAAATTCTTAGTCAAACTAATCGACTTGTTTAGAAACTATGATTTTGTATCCAATGGTGGCACGCCCATTCTAAATCTTTCGATATCTCACCCATGAAAAGAACGCCCGCTCTATTCTGAAAAATCATTCTAGCTTTGACCGCACATTACAAGGCCTAATAGTGACTGGATTGCTTAGACGAAGAAAGCAAAGTTCAAGGCCAACATTTCTACTTTTTTAAACAAAAAGTTGGTTTGGCATCTTATTTTGTCAAAAGTACCACCAAAATCTAGGGGACGTTAATTATGGACTACCCTGTAGTCCAAAGCGTAAAATTAACATGTCTGAGGATGATTTGGTACATTCACAAAACCTTTGCTTTAAAAGCAATTTATTCAGTGTTTCAACGCCTGCATTTATCATTCACTCAGCATTCTAGATTTTCATGAAAGATCAAGTAAACCATCCATTAACAATAAATAAACCATGGATTTGCGATTGAATTTGAAATGGGTATGTTTTTCTTCATAACATACGGTTCCAGGATAAATCGATCGGTCGAGATAATGGACAACTCCAAAAGAGAGAAAAACTGTTCACAGAAAGAGCTGGAGAGAGATATTTGACCTGGAAGTAACCTTAATCCCCTAGCTAGGAGGGCTTTCTTTGAATCTAGCCCTTGACACGGCAGCCATAACAATAGTTTTACAAATAGTGGATAGCTAAACAATTTTTGACATGTCATCAGTCCTATTTCTTACTGACAGAGAAGGTAGTAATTATAATTCCAATTCCAAATACGTAATGTCAAATAAAATAACGTTACTTCAATCTACAATGTCGTAATTTAAAATTAAAATGTCGTAATATCATATTTCAACGTCGTGATTCAAAATTACAATTCCATTTTAGTGTATTAAACTACATTTTTGGATATGTAATTGATGACTTTTTAATTATAATTTATCAATAACCTAACCACAATCTTACTACTTCTAAGATTCTGACCATGGAGACTAATTTAGGAGTTGGGCGGTACAATTTATTTTGCCATCAATTTTTTAAGTGGGAATAACGCCTAACGCTTCATGGCATCAAATAATCACGATGTTCAAAAGCTTTTGGGTTTGGTAGACCCTTTCACCTGAAAGTGGGGCACATTTCTTTGCTATGATGACTTTTTTGATTTTACAAATGTGTCACAAAAATTTCTGAAAAATGCAATTGACATGTAATTGCACTCAATTGCATTGGTTGTTTTGTAATTTTTATTTTCATTGATTGCAACTTTTTACCATGTTATTGTAATCAAATTCATTTTTTCAGCAATTGACCCAACTCTGGTAATTATGTATACAAAATACATTTTTTTATTTCTATTGCTCTCAGACAATGGGAGCTCTGTCAAACATGCAACTCGTACTAATTATAGTTCTATATAGACAGAAATGTCACTCCAGTTAGGTCAGCGGAGATTTGTTTTGAGCTCATTTCAGGAGTCCAGCAGCAAAGGTGCCAGGTGACTTGATTCTTTATGCATTGCTCTTGTTTGAGCATAGCCGTTGAGAGAGCAATACAGCCACAGACCATATAATGGCTAGACCTCGCTTCGTGCGAGAAAAAGGTGGACAACTTTGCTTCATCAGCTGGTACATAACACTACACCCCAAAATGGTGGGAATTTCGAACTTTTCAAAATTTTGCCAGCGTGGCCAAATCCTGAACAAACTCAACGTACCGTGCGTACTTTGTTCTTGAGGCGAACGAACGTCGTTACTTCTGAGCACGCGGTCGCCCTGAGATTTTGAAGCTAGCGCAGCTGGGCCAAGTGGTGTCACTTTTCTCTCGCCGACGGTAAGGGCCAATGCGACATATAGTCATTATATGATCTGTGAATACAGCCACTGACTCCCTGAAATCGCAAATTCCAATTTTGAATCACGTAACTAGTTGTGCTCAATGTCCAATCCCATCGCACATACAGTGCAACAGTGCAAGCATGTTGAACCACAAACAATTTGGGGAGTGACATTTCTGTGTATATAGAACTGTAGTATTAACCATTGTAGTTTGATGATTGAATAATTTTGGCCAATATAATAATTTTTTTACAAAAAAGATTCAAACTGGGTCATAGTGCCTTATATTTTTTTTTGTTTTGTGTCGGGCTTTCTGTTACGTTGAATTTGTTTTCCCGAACCATTATTTGCGTCGGGTTTGTATTTCTTCTCTCATCGATCGAGGATCGTGTGTGATTTCATTTGTTTTCTTGTGTCGCGTCATTCAACGTATAAAACCATTCGGAAGCTATAACATACGGATGTATGTTATGAGCGGTTCTATGGAATGGCATTTCCAAAAATGTCTGAGGAATGCATATCTAATCAATGTATATTTGTAGTTTCCGATCTCTTAACATCTTGAGGTAGGCCATTTTTAGTTACGATGAGTTGTCGATGATTTCATTGACCACATTTTTATAACCTTCTGTTGCTCGATCACCAATTTTTAAATGCAAGAAATGCGTCAGGTTTTCGAATGATGGTGATGTTGAGAGGGTCCCAAAAGATTTGAACGTTTTTGATGTTCTTTGCAATCTACTTTTTGTTCAGTTTTCTTTAATCAGGGAGAGGGGGTCTCTTCTCTCTTTAAAGCCATGAACTTTGGAACTCTACTCATGCTGACACTCGCAACTTGCTAATATCCCAATTCAAGAGATCAGTGACACATCTAGTCCGCAATCAATCGATTTTACACTTATCATGTACAACAAAACTTCCTTGAGCTTAACAATTACCAAATAAGAAAATAAATAAATTCTAATAATATGCCTTTCACCAAGGATACCTGAACGTAGTGATATTGATATTGATACTGTACGTACGTTGCTTCTTGAGAAGCATTGAGCAACAGTAAAATAATTCTTCACTAATTGAAACTATTTGATTCAAGCTAAATCCTGATCTGGAAGCTTTTCCAAGCAATTCCCTTTCAACCATTCTTGTTTCCTAAGATTTTAAAACTTGACGAACCCTCTTGCATACATTTTATGTAAAATCAAAAGCACAATTTGAATACTAATAAAAAAAACAAAATCAAATAATAAAATGACCTCTAACAAAAACCTACTCTTTTTCGTGATCGATGTCCAATATTCCATCTCTGCCACCGGCAAATTTATGCCGTTGGCCTTGGTGGGGATGGTTTGGTGCTGCATTTGGTTGTTGTTGTTGTTGTTGTTGTTGTTGTTGTTGCTGCTGTTGTTGTTGAGCCGGTGGATTGCTTTCTTGACGAAACTCTGCTGGATCATGGAACTTGACATCTCCATCTGAAGGAAAAAAGAGATTGTGATATTTATTGTCGTAGCACGTTGGGAAAGCTGGCTGTTTATTGTGGCACAGATGAGTAAGTTTGTTCCAAGAATTGGGAGCGAATTGATGATTAGATCGTGTTTGCTTAGCTGAGGAGAACACTTCCGACCGGGTTCCACAACTCGAAATGATGTCCCATAATTACTGTCCACAATGTGGGCATAAGTGAGCCAGTCACCACGACAGGCTTCGCAGTCTCCGATTATGATAAGTGTGAACAAACCCCCAAGAGTGACACCGCGGAAAAATCTCGCACGGCTTTGCTTATTGATCAATTATGCCCACTTTTCCCCAAGGAAAAGCACCATTGATACCGGATATTAGCTCCCACAAGCAACTAGTTCATACTACTGTACATACCCTTCACATGAGCTCTCTTGAGAAACTGTGTCATAAAAATTATTGATGCCAACAAGGTGCTTACTGTTGATGTTGCTCGGAGGTTGGGATGCAGGATTTCTTTCATTTGGTCTTGGCACCCCTGGAGGATATCGCTCGTTTGCACCATGAGTGCCTCCAAAAGACACGCATTGACTCAGGACCAGAAGTGTGGCCAGAAAAACACAAAGGGGTTGCATAATAATGTGCGTTCACAGTCTATAGACACTATTGAAGGGGTATTGATCGGGGGTTTGCCTTCACCTCGATCTTGACACATGTACGTGGCAGCCCGTTATCAATGATGTTGCATAAGCTGTCACGACCCCCTATGAATCTCACACTAGAGTAAGTACATGCCGAGCATATGTACATCTGTTTGAAGTCCTTTCAATTGTGCTAACTCTCCAGGTGAGTATCGTGTGTGGGGGCAAACAATTTGTAAAATGACGGAATTCATGAAACTTGGAAAGAGTGCCAGAATCAAATCACTGTTTGGCAACTCTGCAGGGTCGGCAGACCAAGTGTAGACGCCTTTTTTGGAATAATTTGATATATTTGGTTTTAATTAATTGCTGCCATAAAATCTGGAGTGTTATGGAGTAAAAGTTTTTTTATGTTTACCTGTTAGAGCCCTTGGCCATGACTGAAATCGTGGGAAAAATAAGATAATTGGGACAGTTAACACAGTGTCTTGCTTTTGTCTCTCAGAGGGAAGAGGGCAGACTTTTGGGTGGGAATAAAACGTCTAAGTCCACACTTGGCCCGCCGACCCTGTTCATGTCAAGATGGAGGTAATTGATGCTCTTAAGGTGCAGATTAGACTTCTACACTCGCTAGAAATGATCCCAAATCCTCGGTGAGAACAAAGCAAGGATCCCTGAAAAGATCTTAAAGAGTTGAAGAACGAGGAACTTGTCATCTCAGACACATTTCGTTACTTCTTGTTTCCATCTGAATAGCTGCAAATGCAAAACTCAAACTCTAAAGTAAAGAAAGCAATTTGGGAAAATAATTAGTGGGAAATATTTTTCATAGAACCGTTATTGAATATTGAAGTCTTACTTGAGGATAACACAGTCAATATCGATTCTTTGCGAGAAGATGAAAAAATAGCCCCACAATGGATTTGCGCATTTGTTACACAAGGGTTTTATGAAAGATTCTAAAGAGTTCAATCTCAAAACATTTGGATGTGTCATAAAATGTCACTTAAACCCACACAGATGGCATAAATCGCCGAAGGTTATTCGGCCAAAAAAATTTTCGTATCGGAAAGACAATCTTACGAAACGTTTCATTTTGATCAGTATTCTTTTGTCATGAGAAAAACGTTTTTTCCAATGACACCGTATATTTTTCCACTCAAACAAAAGGGCCCCTCACTTAAAGATTTGAAACAAGCCAAAATGGAATGGTTGGGTACCTGATGAGCGATGATAATACAAGACAATGAACAATAAACACCAACAAAAGTTGATAAGATGTAAAAGCAGGTGTCAAAGCTTTTTGAGTAAACTTTGATTTCGGAAATTGATTTTGAAAAATGGGTCAATTGATGTAGAAAAGGGGTCGGCAACCGCTTTTAGCTCAAGGCCCACCAATTTGACTACGTGTTGTCAAGGGCCTACCAAATATACGTTGGTAGGACTAAGGGACGACAAATTAACAATCAAATACATGTAGCTTTGGGCCCACGAGTACAATACTATGGGCGGTTCCCGGGCCCATTATTTTGGACTTTCCCCATAGCTCTTGGGCCCTCCAAAAACCATCTTTGGGCCCACCGATTACCGACCCTTGATTTACAAGTATCAATTTACTAAAAATTGATTTGTAGCTTCTACGAACGAAAGTACCTTTCACACCAAAAAATACTATGTGCCATGTCTTTGACACTTAAAAAGGGGAGACTTGGAAAGATTTTTCATGTTAAATCACATAAGTTCCTGATGACGAGCAGATATAAGAATTCATGTAGGGTATATTGCCAAATCTATTTGGAAACGCTTAAAATCTTAAAATTGACTGGTGACTCATGAATGAAATTGCCTTGTATTTAAGTTGTCCTAATCAAAAACTGCCCTCTATGCATCACATTTTCACACATTTGAAAGACGAGGCCATTTTTCTACTCGTAAATGTACTTTATCGTTTCGGATGCCAAACGTGACTTGTGCAGTACAAAGTGTAATGGGCAAAATACGCTTCACTTGTGTAGAGCATGCAGTTTCCAAGTTTATGGAGAAAAGCGAGCGAATATTACCTTTCGGTATAAAGAAAAGTCAATTATCACAAATTCGTACATTCGCAAGCATTAAACTTTTCCTTGTCTCATTTTCCAAATTCTTTCATTTTGACTAAACACAGAATACAAACTTGATTTTTGACCTCTCTGCGGAGTATTTTATAGAGTTGGCTAAACCTCTAAAACCTGGAGCTACATAGAGTACATAAAGTAATTTAACAGGCCCGTTTACGACAAGACAAGTCGATATTGGTTTTACTGTAGGCCTAACCCCAAATTGCATGTCATCCTGTGAATAAATTGAAACGGCGAGTGAACACATCAAAACTCAAAGGCCAGCTTTAATAATTAAGTAATTTGCCACACACGAAGGTTCTTCAATAACTCTTGCGTTTCCACTCGACATTACTGTCTACCCTTACAACAATTCAAGACGAAAAAAAGAGTTGAGAAAATTATCTTATTTCCGCTCAGTAACTGATAAGAAGTTGACTGTTTCCGAAACTATAAACAAAAACATGAAAATTTAAAAAAAAACATTCGGACGAGACGAAGTAAGGTATGACCTTTGAATAACACTAAAATATCGATATCAAAAAAGAAGGATCTAAGAAAGCATCCTTTTAAACGGGTCAAGAAATTGGTAAGGATTGTTCAAGAACACATGCGTCCGTCAGTTGATCTATGTAAAATCTTGTCAGACATTTTTCCATCGACAAAAAATCTTTGGACATTTTTTCAATCTTATCTCTTTTAAATCAGACTAATCCTGAGAACCCCAAAGCTCCAAAGTAAAAGATGCGTCTCTTGGCTTTGTCAATGTTCTCGAAACCTTTTACTGTCACACAATCTCCGCGTCATTGGCTTTGAGAGCTTTTTAAAGGTTCATTGAAGTCTGTGGCAAATCCATTAGAAGAAATAAATCTCCGACAAGTCCCAGTTCCCAAGCCAACTCAAGTTCTCCGTCAAGTGTGTGCCGATCAGTCACACTCCGTACTATACACACTCACGGACAGTTTATCCTCCATCCAGCCTTTGTTGGCTACCGTACTCTCGCCAGGTTAGGCGGGTAAAAGTAGCCACTAATAGGTAGTGTCAGAGTATGGCAAAGGCCTACAGGTTTCCCTGGTAGTTCCTTTTCATCATTTCTATGAAAGAGGAGCGCTGAGTTGGGCTTACAGATGCCTCTTCCTCGTGGCCCTCATGGCTTTCTCTCTCATCCATCCATTGGAAAAGGTGGCTGCCTCTGCGCGACCACGGCCGGTCTTTGATAGAGGGAAGTGGAAAAGGAAGGCCTCTTTCCTCTTTGCGGATGAAGGATGAAACATACACTTTGAACCGTCCAGCTGGGACGCCTTCTTTCCCCCCCAAAAAACGTGTGGCTGACAATTCCCACAGTGCTCTCCTGAGCTCTCACTCAGCCTTTGCCTTGTCCTCCCCGTTCTCGGCAACGTGTTTGAATGCTTCTTCTGTCACTCAGTGGGTGAGTGTCAGGTCCACAGCTTCTCTTGCTCGTTTCCAAAGTGCACTTGCCGACGATGATGAGACGGAGAGAGTGAGGATTGCCGTGCATTTGCTTGGAATTGAATCTATCGAGCTCGATCGCCAAAAGACGAGAACCTGCACAGCTGACAAGCCTCTGCGAGGTTGTTCTTTAATTCAAGGCATATGATTATTCCCATGAAAAATACTAAAAACGTATTATTTGTCGGCACTATAAAAAGACAGAATGATGCCGTGTTTTTGAGATACAGTAGAGCGGTTGCCCTGTGGCACACTTCGAGCTCTACGGAAGCGTTTCTGAAACAGCCTTGAGGCTTTGGAGCACAGACTCAACAACAGTTGTCGGCGTTGTTGGGAGTTGGGGAATGAACCATAGTGAAGTAAGTTGACGGCAGCTTGGACTGCACACCTTGGACGAGGCCAGACATGGGCCTGCCGACTGGTGTCGGTGCAACAAGGACACAAGACACGAGAGGAACTGATATTGGTCCAAACTTCAAGTGACTGAATGAGGTGAGGGCCAAAAAAGCGATAGCCGATGTCTTGTGTTCATCAACAACGCTTTGTGGGCCAAGAGGAGTAAAGGCCAAATCCTTCACTTGAAGTAGTTCTCCATCTACCTCATGTCTTAAATTTGTCTTGGCTAATGCCGCAAAATGCCAAGAATGATTCAGTTATCTAAGCATATCCTGTGGAAGTTGGACAAGACGGAACAAGCCAAAGGAAAAGCAGAGGAAGATAATCGACTGGACGGAGTTGAGGCACCAGCAACAGTTTGATGATGACCCAAATATGACCGCTCTAATGGTCTTTGTCCAATTGTGCATTCCCTCTTGGTGCTTCAAGAAAGTGTTTGGAACACCTTTACAGGCATGTGATTCATCGGTGGAGAAGTGATCAGTGTTGGTCTGGGTAGCAGAGGCTTGGTTTCTTGAGAAGTTAAATTCCAGTGTCGCTCAATGTTGTGCTTTTGATGTAATGACCCAACCTATCAACACTAATAAGGATGTTCGATTGTATTGGGAAACGAGGTGGAACATGACATGAGGTAAAGGAGCCAAGTCAACATGGAAAGCTGTCAATGGTGTCTGGGTTGGATTATTGATCATCCTTCAACCAGTTCCCTGGATTTCAGATGCTAATGTCTTCCGCGTCTCAACCTTTCAAAGAGTCCCCAGTGAAACTTGGTTGCGGCCATGCTCAATCTCGAGGGCCAGTCCCAAGTCTAAACCACTTTCCTCAACGTGGAACACATCATTCCAATAATCCGTGTCCAAACCCAAGTGACCCAAACACGGTGACCTCTTCTTGCGGTGAATCCACAACAGTCATCATTTCAGACTCGAGCAGCTGTACGCTGCAACTCCATAGT
>CM021312.1:4729157-4786443 GCA_010645155.1 Tigriopus japonicus | reverse complement strand
TGTTGCTGCACGTGCTCATGGTAAGCTTTGATATTTGACAAGTACTTTATTGTATTATACTAGATTAACGAGTCATTCAACATAAATGCAGCCATGAGAAGTAGTGATGGCCGAAATTTCAGTGTCGGTCGCGGTTACCCCTGCCGAAAGCGCACATGTAGTTTAAAGAGTGGAGTATCCCAAAAACTTCTCAGGCAGACTTATTTCAGAATTTGCAACATTCGATCAGCCCCTCTTCTATTACATATGAAATCAAAATCTTAAGGTGAACTATTTATGTTTAGCTCTTTGTAATCAGGGGCTCTCGGTTCCCGTAAACACTCTTTAAGCTGAAACTGTTATTCAAACTAATGAGAACACTGCTCAATGGCTATTTCACATCATTTTTGCCAAGAAATGCCAGAGACCATGAAAAAAACGATTAGATACTGTGAAATGATTTAATATAAAAGGTAAGCTCCCAAATGTGTTCTAGCCAGTCATGTGTGTACCGGAGACTTTCCTTTCAAGCCCAATGTTTGTTTTTTGCCAATGACGTCACTTCAAGAAAGGCTTAAGGCCTGAGATTCTGAGAATTTTCATGAGACATCTCATGTCCAAGAAAGTGGATTTGAGGGCACTCGAGAAGGAAAGAGTCGGGTGACACAAGTGTGGCTTGTCATCTCGTAGGAGATTGTTTTGTTTGTCTTTTTGCCATAGTTCTAATCATCGATGGTGAACTTGGGATCAAACAGAGTTGAAGTGCACTCGCGGTACTTAAATTACAATTTAAATGCCAGGACACACGTCAAACGTATTTTTCCATCTCTCAAACCTCAAGTTTGTACATCAACGGGAAAATGTTTACGACAAATGCCAATGCTTTTGTAGTGTTGACAAATAACCGTTCAAGATTTTTTATACGAATTGCTATTCTAACTCAAAGAGAGATCTTTTTGTGTGCTTCAAGGCTTAACAGTCATTGACCCGAAGGCTAAGTAAGCCTTCATACATATGATATTAATAACTTTTTTCTTCAAAACTAAACAAAAATTATTTCTGAAAGAAACTTGGCCCGTAATGGAAAAATTTGTCAGCAAAGCATTGGTAAATATGCCCGTATTGCAAGTCTGTATTAAATGCGATTGATGAGACGGAAGCGATGTTTTGACATCGCACCTTTTTCGACAAGCCTCAAGGCACCCATGATCACTCATCTCGAATCTAGTGATCAAAATCTACCGCTTGAACGTACTTGGTTCATGTATGGGCATTTTTCAAAATGAAATTTAAAAAAAATACTGGGTTTTATTGGCTCTTGTATTAGCTCACATCCCCCAATCCAAATTGAAAGACCAGCTTGAATCTCAAAACCAGGTCGAAATTAAGTATAAAGTAAGCCGACAAAAATACTTTTCCATCGATAAAATCAGGTCAAAACTCGCTTTATTAATACTCCCTATTAAAACCCAAGATCTACAATGCAGACTTGTTGCCACAAGTGAAAGTCATCATTCATGTTCAATTCCACAATATAACAGAACGCATTCACTTGTCATCATTGTTCTCTCGTGTCAATTCTCTAATTCTTTCTTCTCCAGGATTCGACGGCGATGGTAAGTCTGGAAAGCTCGAGCTCTATTTTTGGTGTGTCTGAGTGGGAGTTGTTCCACGTTCGTTCCGTGTACTTTTCGCTTTTTCTTTGACTGAAAAGTTGCATGAAATACAGTGGCATGATTATAACCTAACCGTTGTTGAGTTCTCGCATGACACCTAAGTTAATGTTGTCATTAGCATAATCATAATTAACCGTGGCCTTCACGTTCCGAAACCAAGAAACATACAATCAAGGCCGCCCCCCCTTTGACTTCATGAGCACGTGAGGAACTTTTTGGTTTTGAGTGGTGGCGTATGTTCTGAAGTGAATGAGTACAGAGCTTTGAAAAGAATCGAAACAAAAATGATGACTTTGTTCATCACTCTCGTGAGGCAGAAAATTGGAAGGTCAGTGAGGAACTTGAAGGCCAACCAACCTCTTGACCGGTCGGTGGCCATCCGAACTTTCCACGATTTTCAAAGGATTTGTTTCGGAACTTTGTCCAGCTTGAATTCTCTGCTCCGCCCACGCACAAATTGAGAAAGCTGGAAAGCTGATGTAGTCCGAGTTTCTCTTGCATACGTACTATGTAGGTTACGTCTACTTTTACTGACGTCGATGGACTTGCCAATGAATAATAAGGTCTGAGATCAACAATCTTCCAGCCTTGACAAGGTCAATTGAGATGTGAACCAATTGTTTTAGTGGCAAACCTTTACAGTAGAGTCTTCTACATTTCATTCTGATCCAAGGATATGGTTGCTTTCTTCAAAACTGATTACTACCCTGCCTCGCTTGAAAAAATGCTTCCCATCCACGAGGTTCAGGTTATATCCACTTGACAGTTGGAACGCTGACGTCAGATATTTCTGGTTTGGTGCACTCTACATACTTACACAAAGCCTTCGGTGGTACCTTCATTCAATGTCTATTCTGCGGAATAAATATGTTCCGTACACTGTTCCTCACACACACGATGAACAACCAAGGAACTGAGGGCTCGAATCCACCTTATTCATGATGAGGTGGTTCATTTGGCTTGACACGCTGATTGGCGTCACGACAACGTGTGGACTTTCCCAAGGCAAAACTGAAAAAAATGGTACAGTAATTTTTCTTAGACATTTCAAAGTGACCGCTTGACAGATGTTTCCTTTGTCGAATGCTCCATTAGTAAGGCGTATGATGCTTCTTCAATATGTACCATTGACCTTTGGTGTTAATGTGTTCCATATTTTCTGAATTCTAGATCGTTCCCTAGTCTTGGGTTTGGGTGTAAGTGAGAACCTCCTATGTTTACCCATCAATCATCTTTTGGCCTTTAAACAGAAACAATAATAAGAGCAATGCCACAACAGTCAGGCGTGTACGTAGGAGTAGTTCTCAGTTCTTTTGGGCATCATGTTTGGCTCAAAACGAACTAAGAGTTCCAATGTTCTTGGAAGGAAGCATTTTCGTAACTGCATTTGGGATTATTCTGGATATCTCTTTGACTGTCGGATCTCCGAATGACCCATTCTGAAGGCTAAGCGTGGGTTTTCCTTATTCACATCTGAAAGTAAATGGGCAGCAAATATGTTATACTTTGGAAAATGATGTGTGTCTGGTGAAGTGGATTAACGATGATTTATCACTTAAGTAAGTGTCCGATGTGGGTTTGGAAGTACGATTGCGGTTGGTCCATTAGTGTTTACGCTTTTCCTTCGCCACGGAAATTTGCCTTCATCAAGGGTCATTGTAATGCTCGTGTATTGGCCAGCGACTCGCTTTTCTCTATCTCTTTTGATTGAGATTTTTATGGCATAGTCAAGCTTTTCTGATTCTGGACAGTTCAATATTTTTCGTTTGGAAACATTTCCGGTGACAACTTTCTTTGAAAATGGAACCTTAATATCCGTTCTGTGGTTATTGGTTGTACTGTAACTTACGAAGTTTGATAAGACAGACACAGACAAAACATGAAGGGAATGTCTTCGATATTTATGTTTGCAAAATCAAAACAAATCATAAAAAGTGATCAACTTGCATCCTTGATATTTTCAAGCCCTTTAGCTTTCATATACTTTTAAACTATCTCAACACATGTGCAGTATTTTCTGTTTTTAGGTCAATGTCAACCATCGTGCAATATTGGTTTTCTATTTAGTTACAAAAAAGCCACCAGAATTAACATTTTGTATAGGAATCAAACACATTAGTATTCAATATCCCAATGCCACGTGCAATGGAATGTATTTGGGTCAATGTCGAGCTTTTGACCATTGACGGCTGTGCGGAAAAAACCCCAGCAATGCGATTGAATCGTCTATTTTGAGGTTTGATACGATAATGGATAACATTTGCCCACGTATGAGATGGTAAATATAGTATCGAGATAGCAATCCTCCTCCGGTATTAGAGTTTCTATTTGTCTCTTTTTTCGAGTTCGATTGTTCCAAAGGAATGGAAAGAACATCTCGAAATAACTCTTGCACTCTATTGACAAAGGTTTCCAGGAAAATCTGTCAACTTTATGGCACTTACCTACATTTTTATTTCCCACCGAGCATGACTTTCTACGAAGAACAATTATTGTTCGCTTGCATTGACAAACTAAATCCAACTTGGTTGTTTCTTGTTCTTGGAATCGTATAATAAATAAAAATCATGTCTTTTCAATGAAAGCATTCAATTGATGCTCAAATGAGCAATTGTATTTACATTTTTTGAACAATTGACTCTTGCATGCACGAATTGTAACAGCATTTATCAGGGTTTCCACGAATCACTAATGATTTCTCTCCATTGATCCCGGATTTAAGTTTGACCCAATTTCATCTAGGGAAAAATCCAATGTACGGTCTCAACCAAGAAAAAATACGCACACTCTTTCAAGAAGTTATTCATATTTTGTGTTTCTTTTTCTTTAAACATTGTTTTCTGTCATTATCTTTTAAGCAAACACAACCAATCTGTGATAATATTTATCAAAACAATCAGGCCAATATTTATGGCCTAAAAAGTATAGTGCGCTTGAAATTGGCCTTCTTTAACTGCAAAGTCTCTTAGATGCATAAAAATGAATTGTTGGTCTCGGTTTCTCATATCGATTGACAATTGACACGCTTCTCTGTCAAGAATGTTCTAACAATTATCGAGATTCAATGATGAACTTCATCTCATCATAAGAAAGGTTAGTCATGACTAGGAGTCAGAAAAGCTGTTTTTTGACGTGGAGTAGCACTGTTTAATAATAAAAAAATGTTAAATTTATTTTCGTCAAAAGTTGCATTAAATTTGAGTAAAATTTACCAAAATTTGCCATGTTTTGGCTTCCAGTACTAAAGATGACAAAACGAATCGTTCAATCAATCAATCAATCAAATTGTTATGAATTACAAAGCATGCATCAACAGGCAAGGCAAATTGTCTCATATTTATTAGACATTCAGCACCAAAAATCGTTCTATCGCACATAAAAACGAATAAAGTTTTCCATGACTTATCTCCTTTGTCCCTTTATATTAATATCTAACAGTAATGTGACAAAATTAAATCATTTGGCGCCAGCAGTCTTTTCGGATTATGTCTTTTGAATCAATTGCTAGTCCAAGTTATGAACCAATTTTCTTGATTCGCTTCAAAATACCGAGTGATTCGATCAAGAAAGTTGAACTCATTTGCCATAGGCGTCTCGTTAGTTTGGTGGCCTATTTTAGCGTCTCTCGAGGCGTTAAGCTCTGTTAATGGGCCAACAATGCAAGTTCCAGCTCAAACTCAGTGTTGCTGACTCAAGTGTTTGTTGTCATTAGGCCGTAGAGACAAAACGTTCGTTGAAAAATATGGCTTTGGAATGATTGAGTTAAGAAGATACGGCCGTTGAAGATATGAAAAGTTGCAATGTTCTCAGTGTTCTTGAGAGAAGAGAAGGCTGTGTCTAATTAGTATTTCTTGGCATCTCTGATCAGAAGCCAATGCTCAGATTCATTTGTCTTTCGGCCAGACTCCGGAACACCAGATCAGACATCTTCTTACCCATCTACACATTTTGTGCCGAGGCCATGATGCTCCTTCATCATCATCGGTTTCGTCTTGAGGCGGCTTTCCCTTTGGCCAGTGAGCTCAATAAAGTAAAACATTAGTGCACTCGCACTTCTTTCTTCATGAAGGCTTGACTTGAAGTGTTTTAATGATGGATGAAAACAAGACTTGAGAGTCAAGTCCTTGGGTACTAATCCTCCATCTACGAATCGTGGTGCCATTTGCTCGCCTTTTGTAGCTAACTACGTACGTAAATCGTGTTTGTACTGCGTTGGATCTCTGTTCCCATACTTGGTGTTAATACAGTTTTTCTTTAAATGCGGGCCAAGTTCGATTCTGAGCTCTTGTTCGGTCCTTTTCTCGTTGTTCTTGTCGTTAGCTTTCTTGTCAAGGATTTTTTTTCTCTCAATATCGAAAAACTTGTCCCTCTCCTTGAACCCGCTACTCGTGGCCCTTGTTCCCAATCGCTTTTCCCACCATTTCCGATTCCAAAGTGGTCAGGAAAACTGTCTGTCGGCAGAAGTACTCTCCATCTTATACATATCACGGCCTTATCAAACGTATTTTCCTTGCCTAAGAGACATTATTGTCGTAGCTAAAATCACTGGCGTTGATTACAGAGACTCGGTATGAGCATGGGAAAAAAGAGCCAGAGACGACGATGGAGTGAGTGAGTGAGTGAGTGAGCATGAGAGGGAGAACAACAACCTCAATTCAGGGAGAACGATGATTTACGAACATTAACAACCTGTCGGTCTTCTGGAAACGGAGAATTGCCTGCTCCAGCATTCCAGATGACATCAACAAAGCGAAATGTTCGTTAAGCTCGCTTGCTTGGGGTCTTTTTCGGATCGTTTCGAGATTGACGAGGACCTCGAAAAAGTTGTCCAAGTAGGAGTTCCATATTGACCTGGATTTGCCTGGAAACGTGGCGGGAGTATGAAGGGTCGCTGTTAAAGATTTCTACCTTTAAGATTGGAGTGTGAAATTTGATTTGTGTTCTGATGAAATACTGATTTTGGACTTTCCTACAAGAGCCACACATTTGGTGAGGGAATCAAGCTACCATTTTTCGTCACTCATTGCGAAAGCTTTACTCTACATGGTTCACCAATGGCAATGGTTCGTACCCACACGCGTGATAGTCGCTCGTCAGGAAAGAACGAAGCCTCTTCACGGCTATTGAAGGTTCTCAGAGGGCTCTCCCGCTAAGATATTGGACTGTCAGGGCACGTTGGTCTTCTCAAACACACATGGATTAGGGCCTGTCGCGATTCGGCGGGCCCGTAACTTCATTCCGTTGAAGGTCTCATTCAAAAATGTTGTCTTACCCTCTACCTTCCATCAAGTCTTGCATTTCCACCCATTCTGTGGCAGTCAACTCCTCCTTGGTGACTCAACGGCCTTGTGCTCAGACTCTGCTCGCCGTCCTTGCCTTTTGTGGTCGGTCTTGAACAAGGCCTGAACGGTTCTCTTTCTCTGTCGCTTGCTCTTTCCGAGAGTTCTCATTGAGAAAGAGGAGGGCGCTCACCGTGGGAAATCTTCGCTACTCTAAGGTTGGTCTCTCTTTCTCTGTTCCTCGTTCCCCCCACTGCCCTTGGCAACCTTCACTTAACCTAAGGGCTTTGATGAAGGCCTGGTTGGCGATCCGGGCCAGGGTTGTGCACCGAATGTATTCTGCAGTGGATTCTCCGAGAGAGACAGAGAAAGAAACGAAGGAAGGAAAGACACACAGAGAGCGAGTGAGACACTCTCGGAGATGTGGATTGTGAAGGGAAAAAGCCTCAGCGATTATTCCATTCCGTGCTCGCTGCCTCCCGCTCCTTTCGACAGACAGAGATCCGAAGGAGTTCTCAATGCTTCAGTTGAGATCTTGTTCCTCTGGCTCTTGTTCCTCGGTCTTTGAGGAAATTCTTTCTAAGCGTGATACGAAGTTACCAAGAGTAGTGCAGAACGACCAATAGAAGAGAGAAAGGAGCAACGAACGAACGAACGAACAAGAAATCCGAAAGGAAGCTGATAACAAAGAAAAGGAGTCGAAACCCTCAACAAAGAATCGCTTCCGAGCTCTAGTGAGGTTGGTTCTCGAGATAATACAGAGCAAGGGCCGCGACTCCAACCTTTTTAAGTGGTCTCGTTAGTCTCAGAGTGCCGCGAAAATGTCCTGAGATTCGAAGTCCAATCCATCTCACTGGCTGTTTGTTAGCTGATGGCCTTCCTTGTGTTAGTGGTGGCATTTGGGGCTCATTGAAGTCAGCGTTCCATACTGGTACTCGGCTCGACTCGATTTTCGATATCTACTTGAGGCGAGGCCGACCTTTTCGGTTCTGCCATCCGCCTCCGTGAACCCTAGGGCTCCATTCCCTGGATCTTGGCTTGAACTTAAAGGAGTCGTCCAGGATTGGACGCATTCCCGGATTTGCCGAATGACGCCAGCGCGATTGGAGATGTCCCAACAGGATAAATGGAAGGGAATGTTTGGGAGATTGAGGAACTGCAAGAGGTCACGAAGAGGGTAAGCGAGAAGCATCGAGCCAATTAGAACTGAAAACACGCAGGCAATGAAAGGAACCTCGATTGTTCAAACATGATTCGAGAGAATACCAATTCCCCTTGGGACCACCAATCGTCCATTCATGACAGAGACAGAGAGAAAGTAATGTTTACATCATCTGACAGAAACAGGTTCTCAATTAGCAGCACCAGGTACTAACAAGAACATCAGTCACCTGCGCTTTTTGCAAATCAAAGTCCACTCCGGATTCGCTATTTTCAAACAACTGTGCAGAGGTTTGATTGGAAAAAAGCTGGAATCCACTCATTTTGGGATCAATCACAGAAGGGGCCAGGAGCAAAAAGTTCACTCGATGTACTCTTCTTTCTTCTTGAACAACTGGTTTGACTAGCATCTGCATATTTCATTGGCTGCGTTTAAATCCAATTGGAGAAATGTCAAGTGATAATTACACAAGATCAGGCCAATGGTTCGAGTTCACTTCAGACCGACAACCAATATTGGCACTCGATCTTTGGCACGCAGAAGAACACGACAAGCCAAATGGAAACATCAGTGACAAAAGCCAATGTTTCCACATTCAAAATGGAACACCCAATGTTTGAATCAAACTAGATTGAAGAGGTGTTCCATTTGACTGGTAGAAGGAGAAAAGAAAAACACATTCGCCTGTCAATACTTAACTTTTTCCAATACGTTGCCATGTACTAAAGTTCAGTGTTGAAAGACATTTCGAGTTTCGAACCGAAAATCAAAGAACTCCTCGCTCCTACACGATTCATACTTCATGAAAAGTTGTTCATTTAGAACGAACGAATCGATTGTTCAGAAACCGCGTTGGAGCACAATACAGCGGATAAGGTACTCGACATACGACATACGACCTTATTGATGTCACGCAAGCCTTATCATTTGAGAAAAGAGCCATCCTTAATCCCTAGCAACTAATTAGCTCTGAGCCTGGAGAAAGAAATATGCCATTGATTCAAACTTTGGCCAAAGAAGGCTATGAATGAAGAGTCAACCGTTCGATCAGAAGGCCGACAAGTTTTGCAAGTTTCACATCGTCAGATTACGTTTTACGTTTTCTGGCAATGACATCCCACGCACGTACGAATCAGGCAACACTGTTGAGTCGTGACGACAGTCTTATCATCAATTAAGGCTGACTTTTGTCACTAAGTGCCACCTGATCCAGGAACTAATGAACAAAATGAGCGGATCACGGAAGGTGGCATTCATCAGAAATATTGTACTGAGCAAACATCATTTTCCATTATTCACGGAGTTCTCGTTTCCAAAGACAATCAAGCTCTTCACAAATCGTTCACAAGGGGTATTGGCCTTTTTTGTTTTGGTTTTGAGTTGGTTTTCCTCCTTTGTTATGGTGTGTGCACTGGAACAAAGAGTCCTTTGAAGGGACTGTCAGTTCTTGACAAAATGGATTCAACCGCAGCTGATGGAATTCAGTTTCCTTGAAGCACATTACCCTTCATTCATTTTCACAAATGCTTTTGGTGAAACGTCCATATCGATTCTCTGTATTTTTGCACATTGTTGCTTAGTCATGCCTCAACCATCGATACCTTTACGCAAAGGTCAATTCACATCCATTTGTGATGCTACTGTACAACATTATCGGGATTTTATCATCACTTTCATCGTGTACTCGCATTAATGACGGTGAAACCTCCCTAAATAATGCTGCCCTATAACTAATAATGAAGCCTGATATATGAATCCAGTAAAAGTAGAGAAGCTTTCTCTGTGTTGTCAGCCATTCTCTCCAGGGAGACCTGAAAGGCTCTCAGTAACAGCCGTAAACCAATGTGGATGGGAAGAAGTACAGAGAGCAGACAGCGAAGAGCGAAAGAAGGCCGTTAAGCAGGATCCAAGGAAAAGAGGAAGAACGAGAAGAGAAGAACGACGAGGTCGAACCAAGACCAAGAGAAGAAGGACTCTTTGAATGAATGAACGAACAAAGTAGGAGCCTCGTTGGCTTCGCGAGCTTGAATGGAAAGAGGGGGGAGCGATAGTGATGGTGGTGGAAAATGCATTGAGGGGAAGGCAAAACCAACTGGTTGAATCCAAGGCTGCATGGTTGCGATGGTGTTGACGTTATGAAGTTGCAACCAGGAACTTTGAGCTTCCTAGATGATGTCCCACAGCAATTGCTTGCCATTTTAGTTAGGCATGACTTTTTCTTAGCTTGAATGTCAATGGGAACACTGAGATCAAGGGAAAGTTATTTTGTAATGAATGTCGATAGAGTTTGAGAACGGATCGCATTCTGGACTTAGGGGAAAAAGACACGAGGATCATGGGTACATTAAATTGATTCCAAGAAGACCATCCTTCTCTATTTGGTGGTCATTCATGGGAAACGTTTCTCTTTTTCTTTGGCAAAGGGAACAAGGAACAAGTTCCTTTTTAGCTTCTTGCTCTAATATTTCCCCAGAGGAAGCTGGACCAAGACCATAAAAACTGCTCACAAACCTTCTCTATTCCCTCGTGGATGAAACAAGACCTGTGTAGAGATGGACTTCAAACTTTGTCGAGTTCCAATGACCCAGAAAACTGGAATTTCATCCTGAGTAGACCGTTCCAACGACCTGAACTGGAACAGACTCCAACCAGTTGCCAGACTCGTTGAGAACTAATTACCCTTTTCAATCCAATTTCAACCCTTGCGTTCCATCCATGTTCCTTGGTGACAGGACAGACACATTGGGTTCCACTTTCCTGTGATTTACCCATGTACAGTAGAATAAAAATAATAACCAGAGTGATCCAGATAGCGAGACAAATAACTCTGCGCTATTTAGTGAGAACACAAACAGCCTTGGTTGACTAAAAGTTTACCTCAAGAAAACACTTCACTTTGGTCCATTTCTGGACCCTTGAGTCAGAATGTGCTGAATCATCCGTATTTCGGTGTCAATGCATGAAAACATCTCAATTAGTTACCGCCTTACACGCATTCTTGAAGAACATCGTCTCATGGACCATGGTTTCTTCCTTCGTCATTGAAAACTTGTTTTAATCACTGACTTTGTTCCGTTTTTGTTGCAGCCTCTCTGTGAAAGCTCCTAACGGCTCCCTGGAAAGTGCCAACGAATTTATCAAGGATGAGGAACTTGGGTAAGTTATTCATTCTCCCGGTATTCGTTACTTTATTCAATAACCCCTGAGTCGACTCTGCATGAATATAAGAATGAAGGCAAAAACCGAACTCAAAATTGGGTTCCATCAAGCTCTTCGTTTTGATGTCATGGAAGTTACATACGGGATCTCATGAATTTACGTCGGATAATGGGATTGGCACTTATCTTTTCCCTTTTGATCTTTCTCGGGAGCGACAAGAAATTTCAGGATGTGCCATTTTTACAAATATATTTTCATGAAGTGGCAGCCAATCCCTGTTAATTACTACAACATCGAAAATTTGGTCCTTGTGTTTAAAGAGATCAGAGCTGTGTGACGTGAATGGGTGCAATTTCGTTGGAACCCAAGTTATCAGGAGTTTGTGACAGTTTGTCTTCGTGTCTAGAAAGGGAACTGGGTAGTCGAGTGTGCGGTAATAACACTTTACACGTGAGTCGCTTCAACGTTCAGAGAGACTATGAATGAATGCTGTCAGATCCTGGCAGGGGCTTCCAGGGAAAAATGCAAATACTTTGAGAACGAACAAGTACATAATGGCGATTAAAATCTATTTTGTGTTCAAATGGAACACGCAATCGAGGATAAGAATGCAATCAAGCCATGAGATACGTAAAATGAGCCATAATTAAAGTTCAACTCCGCCCCATTTGCCTCGCGCCATCTGGTGGTTTTCCATGTTTCAGTAGCGTTTTCCGCCACTTTTGTTCAGGTGTTGGTATGCATCTCATTCATGGTGTACGTTGTTTTTCCTCTTTCAGGAGCATATCCAGTACAGATGTCAAGTCTTGGGGTGACTCATTCGAAAAACTGATGAACAGTGAAAGTAAGTTTGGAATCGTTTGTACCCGTGCCAAACACGTCACACGTCTTTTTCTCAAAGAGGAAAACAAAAAGCAATTTACTCGCCTGAAAGTGACGGCTTTATGAATTAATCTCTTTGAGTGATGAGAAAGTTTTCATGGGCTCGTCATTTCATTCATTTGAATTTTGTGTGTGTTTTTCAGAGGGACGCAAGGTGTTTGGCTCGTTTTTAAGAGGCGAATACAGCGAAGAAAACATCCTCTTTTGGCTGGCCTGTGAGGATCTGAAGAAGGAGCGAAGTCCAGAACTCATTGAGGAAAAGGCCAGAATTATTTATGAAGATTACGTTTCAATTCTCTCACCCAGAGAGGTAGGTCCTAAATTCTTCTTGGACGTTTTTTCTAGCCTCGAGAACAACATTGCCTCTCGCATTTACCGCCTTCAAATGCGGATTGACAAACTTGAAGGCTGATCTCGCGGCTCATTTGAGCTCTCGAAGGCATTTCCTGCCTTTTTTTCGATTGACTCACGTGTTTGAAATGCATTCTAATTTCTTGAGAGGCTGAGTTTGTTAAACAGCTTAGGGAAAAATTTGTGGAATCCGATTTCAACAGTCGAATACGACCTTCGATAACTATCGACAACATTCATAAATCAAGGACATCTAAGTGATGAACAACCTTAATGCTCTCGTACAGAGCACGTGAGAGGTCTAATCAGTCAAGTGAAGCTCAAGGATCTTTAGACAATTTAATGCTTAAGATTTAAAAAAACAATTGGTAAAAGTAGGAATTAAAAAGCTACGTTCAAGGTCTCAAGGTCAGTTTGTAATTCGAACACCTACATTTGTGGTGTGAATGTACTTCATTGTCGGTAGGAAAACGAAAAGAGTGCACATCAAACTCAGTCTAGACGATCATATATCGCAAAAGCATTCTTTCGTTCTGATTGCGTTTGGCCCCCAAGGAGGTTGTGCTTCTGTGATTTTTGGTTCAGGAATTCCCTTTTTCGTCGCAGGCTTTGCTTTTTGACTCACCACAACAGAATAAAATGCCTAAGGCCTTACATATTTGTGATTTTACCTCTTTTTACATTTAAACAGATGAATCCTGCTTTTTCAACTTTTGTTTCTGGATTTAAATTTCCAACACCAAACAATAACAAAATATTAGTGTATCTTCAAATTTTAAAACTTAGTTATTGAACATTCATCTAACAAATTCAATCGTGACTCGACACTTTGAGTCCAAAGGGAAGAGCGTTCAACTATCTCAATTGAATTTTCGTCACTGACCACTTTTTGTGGTTGAAATGAACGAACTCTAAATGTCCTGGTGGTTATGTTCGGATTTCTGTGTCTGGTTTGTCCCATTAAGTGAGTACTGAACAAACCCAATTTGGCCTAATTAGAAAGGTCTGGCCCGGGCTCATTTCGAGCCCTGCACAAACTAAGCCTCAAATATGGCCCAAAGAGGTCATGGAGTCCGTAGATGGTTGTTAGAAGCTTGATTATTCAAATATGGATGTCAAAATACACTATACCTAAAAAAATTAATAAACAATTTGCTTTCAAAAACAAGTAGTCGTCTTTCCTTCCAAATAAAACAAAACCCAAGGAACTTGAATTCATCATTAACGTGTGTTGTGTTAGAAACTAAACTTGAGGATATGAGGATAATATTTGGTGGCTGCGTTTTCTGTTGTAAAGTGATATCGAGCATTGAAAAAATTGAATTGATATTAATTTGAGGTTATTTAAATAGGAAATATAGAAACCTTGAGTATTTTTGTCTAATTTCAAAAGTGTGATTGCAATGTACTTTACAAACAGGCTTTAAAATAGTATGGCTCCAAAATAGCTCTGACAATAAAAGGTCAAGTTTTTTTTCTGCCAATTTGACAATCGGTTTCTGTGGATTAAAATAAAACATTTTGTAAATTTGAGTCGCAATTCACGTCTTAAAATAACCAGCTTTTGTATAACGAATCGGTCATATTTTAATGCCTGGAAGGGAAATTTGTTTTCGCAATAAATGAAGTTCGCAATCATTTGCTTTTAAGCACCATGCAACAACGCCATTGCAAATTAATCCAAAAAATCAAAATCGAACAACCTCAGATGTTTCAATGTTGAAGTAACTTTTGCAAAACAGGCACATACTATGAGATCTTTGATCATATCTAACGCAACCCTTTAAACAGGAAGGTGACTCAATCGCAACAAATGGAAAAAAGTATGATTAAATGTAACAAAGTACCATGATGCTTCAATCTTAACGGATTTAGAAAGCCTACAAAAAACAAACCAAAATGATCCATCCACCTCTGAGCCAGCATCTTTAAGGTCAAAGCCCCCGTCAGCAAATCTTGGCTAAGGACTGAATAATCAGCGCCTTTGTTCTTCTATTTTTAGCCCATTCCGGCTCCATACCATTGATCCACTTACCGACCGTGTCCATTGTATTTTTAGGTGAGCTTGGATTCACGGGTACGCGAAATAATCAATCGCAACATGATAGCTCCTTCACAACACACGTTTGACGAGGCCCAGCTCCAGATCTATACCTTGATGCACCGGGACTCCTACCCTCGATTCGTGAACTCCCCTACCTACAGAGAACTCTTACGCAATTGTGGCGTCCCCGTGGATGACTTCAATAGCGGGAGCTTTGGTGGGGGCGGAAGTATCGGAACGGCCGGTGGGGGTGGGCCAGGAGCCGTGGTAGGCGGGACGGGAGGGACACAGGTCTAAGCACGGCGGGTCTCCCCTTCCACCCACCAGACTTTCTCCAGTTCTTGCTCCTCCGCCTGCTCGTCTCGTTGTCGTCGTGTTTCTCTCCTTCATGCATTTGCTCACGGCATCCAGTGTCGCTTTCACGACGTAATCAACACCACCAACCACGGCAGTGATGCTGCCCAGATGGACAGACCCCTTGGGAGGGAGGAGGACCTCTCCTTGACGCCAATGCTTTTAAGTTTGACGGTTTGTCTGCCCCCCTCAAAGGCCTAAGCATCGTACCTCTGATGAATCAGAAGACTGTCTGTCCTCTCACAACTTTTTGCTACATTCAGTTGGCGACACTTCTCCTTGCCAATGCAACCCGAGTCAGCGGACTCCCGTGGTCCCTCACACAGACATGTCAAAGACGCAGATAACCAGATAACAAACATGTGTTCTAATCTAATCATCATATTCATCATGATCCATATTTTCATATGGGACAATGACGCCCCGACCCTGCTAGTCTCTATTGTTTACAAAGTCTTTGTTTCACTTGTTAGTAGTCTCAATTGTCAGTTCAATCTTGATTTCGAAAAGCTTTCTTGCGCGGAAGAACCAAACACTTTATTTGACCGATCGGACCCCTTTCAATAATCGTTCATAGAGGATGCAAAAAGAGACTTCTTTTGGCAATTAATATTCCAACGACATCCCTTTATTTATTTATTTCTCACTTTTGTCCCCCTTCGCCAAACTCCCCCCCACAACTTAGTTGTTTCAACGACCAAATTGCCTGTGTTTCAGGATTAGTTATTTGTTCCGTGCACTCATTTTGAGACCTCTGTTTCTTATGTTCCCGAACACCTTGCCCTGCACTTTTGAGAAAACAAATCGTCCCAGCAGTATTGAAATTTTCATACAATCAAAGACCCCTTTCCCGATATTTTTACTTTTACAAAACTGAAACTGGAAATAGTACGTACAACACCCAATTTCCCGTCAAGAGTCTGCCGCCAATTCACTCGTGAACCATGTTCCTTTGTGGATCATGGTCAGAACCATTTCCAAGCACAAATCCTCCTCCCCAGACATCTGCAAGGCACAAAAAACATTCGTAACGAGCATCAAAAGCCTGGATCTTTGAAAGCCCCTTTTTACCACATATACGTACTTGACAACGGGTCTACTTTCTCAAAACACATTTAGTCCCACATAGTGGGAAGGATTCCTACGGCCTCTGACCCGTTTCCCTTTCGGACTAAGCTACGTACATGACATCGGCTTCGTTCCAACCCTGACAGATGGGGATCCCCTCATGTTGTGCATGTTTCCAGATCAATTTGGTCGTCTCCAGAGCCTTTTTTCTTGATGTTAATGTCGTCCAAAGTGCTTGCACAAAGAGGGTCAGGGGGGCGTAATAGACCTCTTTTACGTTCCTGAAATCAGTTTGATGTCAATTGTCAACCACCATGCTCCCTGGAAAAGTGCATTTTCGTTCCAGCCAAGCTTCAATTCAAGATTGCCCCCCTTCCAAGATTTTTTAGGTCCTCTCAGGGGTCTGGTCCAAGTACGACGAAACAGAAATGAAACTCCAGCAACCTGATAGGGCCTCCTTCAGGCCCATCCACCTCATACTAAGGTGTCTGAGGTTCCATTTATTTTGGGGGGAAAAGCTGCCACAATAAAGTCAACAAAGGATGAATAAAACCAATTTCTTCCTTTGTACTCGATCCTTCGACCTCTTTGAAAAGACGCCGAAATTCCATATCAATGATAATGATGAAATTGACGACGACGATGAAACACAAAAACACACACACTTAAATATGGCTAAGCCTGCAAATGTCTGAGGCTCCCAATGATTTATCACAACTATCATGATTATTCTTCTCGTTATGATTATTATTTTATCGTCTTCATGATTTCCATCATGTCGGTGAAGAAACCACAGTCGTCACATTCTACAAATGCCAAGAACTTTTTTGCTGTCAAATGGCCTGATGTGTTATTATTATCATTATCATAATTATCATTATAATTATAATTCCTAGAGGAACAAGTATTCCAGTGAAGAAAAACAACTAAACGTCTACTCTAATTCATTCATTTGTGCTTGTGGTCAAAGGTCAATCAAAGCCTCACAAAGGTCAAAACCATTCATTTTCTCTCCTCAATAATTGCACTTTGTATCAGTGCACTGACTAAAGTGTAACCACAAGATTTTTTGGCTGCATTTCGTTAGCTATTATTTCTCTGATTTCTTGTCTTGATGCGCCTTTTCCTCTTATGTTATATTTTTTTTTGTTTCTTGAACTTTCGTTTACCATAATTCAGAAATATGACCAAATCTAAAGAGTCATTTCCATTTTTCACATACTTTCCTCGCTCCTCCAGGATTGAGAAGTTTTTTTTTTCACTTTTGTTTGCACAACGAAATATTTCCTTATATTGGTTTCGTCTGTCCTGAAGTAAAAGAACAAAAAACTCCATGTTGGGAACGAAAAAATCGATAATTAGAATTACTCAAAACAGACATCTCTTTCTGGGTTTTGATCTTTATAAATTTTGACAAGAGGAAAAGGAGAAAGAAGCAAAGATAGAGAAAACTCGACCCTTGAAAGCACGAGAATTTGGTCTTATGTCTACGCATGAGAGCATTGCTTTTCATTGAAAGGTTCCGCTGTTACAACTCAACGTCAATTTGTGACTTCTTAAAGAGCGCATTTGAACTCAGACGTCTCCTATTGATCCTCTAAAAAAGACGCAGATGATGGGGAGCCTAACATTCAACATTTGGACATGTAAAGCCGTACAAGTTCTCAATCTAAATATGTTGTTGACTTCTTCCTTGGTTCCTCAGATGGATGGCAGAATGACGTCATCCCAACGATTAGGAACTTCAGAAACATTCCAAATGCTGAACAGAGAGCAACAGTAGAGAAGACAAGAGGGCATGAAAACATCATGCCACAAGGGATTCCGAGTTCAAAGTTCTTCAGTAATCCGATGGTAGTGGAACTTCGCATCCAGCAGCTCTCCTCCGCTACTTGAACGTCAGCATCTCGAGCCTTCCTTTCAGTCGAAAGCTTAATACTGGGAATGACAAGCGACATGGTCTCAAAACGTTCTCAATCGTGGATTTTATGGCATTGGCCATGGCATAGCTTGGAAAGATAGATCTGTATATTTCAGTCATTGGAAATATTTCAAAGCCGAAATGATGAGGAATTTCTCGATAAATAATTCCGAATCCAATACAGCAATGTGAGCCGCGCGTCCAATCAGAGAGTTTGTATTGGAAGGTAGGGCGTGGTGGACGTCGTAACGGACAAAAGTAGGCGTGCCTGATGGAGAATTGACTATTGGAGAGATGATGTTGGAGACCATTTCTCGGTAAGCGGCTCCTGGAAAAAGATACGAAACGTATGTGTGAGGGAGAGGGTACATAATAAATCGATTTTCTTGTGAATAAGCGCAAAGTCAGGACTTTTTTTCCGTCTGTCTGGATCAGCAAAACTTGGGCATAAATGGTGTGTACGTTAAAGCGTTGCCGATAACTCTTTTATTGATTGACTAAGTGAGCTATCTAGTATTCAAAAGCCTTATGAAACATTTTTCCAGACAAACCATGAAAGGAAAACAAGCCAACCATGAGAGGCCCACCGAGTTTTGGGTCATTTCAAGAAAAGGCCTACACGCTCAAATCGTAAGAAACAGCGGGTATCCCATGAAAATCCTCGGTCAATTCTTTTCCTAAGAAAGTAATGGTTTCAGAGATCCCCCACAAGCCACAAATAGATGAATAATGGATTCTCTCGTGCCTAACTTGTAGATGTGCCACAATCGAATCATTAACCAAAAGAAAGAGAATTACCGAGATCAGGTTCTGATGATGCCAAGTATACGTTTTGGGCGGAGAAAAGTCGACTGAATGGGGAATACACTTACCAGTTACGGAATTGTCCTTGGCTGCTGCCTTGCACAGTTCGATTCTGGCCGAATGCCATGGAACATATCGATCTTGGGTGGAACCAGCCAAAAGAACATGGCGGAACTTGTGTAAGTTTGACTGAAGCGACAGACGATACAAGAAGGTCTGTCGGATGTCTTGAGCGTCTTTGAGCGACAATTGATGGAGGGAGCCAGATTTTTTCCATTTTTGCATTACCCACATACCTAGTTGAAGATGATTTTGAAAAGTGGGGATCTTGCAATTTTCAATCTTTAACACGTGTAATGAATCGATACCCATGTTGACGAGTCCGGAGTTATTGTAGAGTGTCCCGAGATGGGGACCCGAAAGGGAGAGGTAGGTGTAGAATTTGGACACGAGATGTGATACTTTTGGTCGAGATATCGCAGATCTGATCAATATACAGCCCAAGGAATGGCCAACAAAGGAAATGCGTGAAGGGATCGACGCCATGGGATAATTTTCCACGTGCTGAAGGATTTCATCCACCAAGCGGTCGGTCATGGTCTCAAAGCTTGAGAACGTATCCCCCTGGAAACAGTATCAACGAGTATAGGAAAATTGGGCATAAAAACTAAAGAGGAAAATAAGTCCTAGTAAAAGGGGCTTGAGGCGAAGTAAATGGGTAAATAGGATTATAGTTAAGGGGGGGAGTACTTTTTATCTGGTCAAAATGATCAGGATAAAAAGTAGGAAATATGTAATTTGTAAATGGCTTAACACTACCTCACTACTTTTTATTTTTCATTTCTAGGATTTTTCCATCATAAATCCCTTTCTGATCATCAACAGGATTAAGGTCAAGAGATTTGTTCCATAAAAAATTTTCATGCAAGGACTTAAAGTATTCCCTTTCAAATATTAATTTTGCAATCTTTCGATTATTACAGTACTTCCATCTGGAACGAACTAATAAAGTAATTCCATATCTCAGAACGCCCAAAATGTGTGATTTTTGAAAGAAAAATGATGACACGTTTCCTCCAAAAATGACCTTTTACGTGAAAATGTGTTTTATGCTTTCCCATAACTTCCGCTCTTTACCTAGAAAAAAGAGCTAGATAGCTAGAATAAGGTAAGTTGGTCAAAATAAGGTGGTTTCATGAAAAATCGGTCTCAGTAAAAAGGTCACAAGGTAAAGAGATGTTGGTCCAGTGTGTCTTTTATAATTTGTCTTCAATCAACTCCACATAAAAGAACTCAAGCTTTGCTAAACTTCATTTAAGTGCATTCATACTGGATTTTCTCATTTACAAGTATTGACTAAATGGTATGAATAACTGAGATTCACATACTTGTGACAGTTTTACCGTGGTCAATTCACCCAATGAAGTTTTTCTTGTGGCTTATTTAATTGTGACCAAAGTGGCATTAACTTTGTTAAGTGCATAAAGGTGTATTTCTTGACTAAGCGTACCTGGTTGACTTCTGACATGAGGAAATCCATGTTATGACCGGGTAGAGCCATTTCTAAGTAGGTTTTGATAAGTCTGAGATCCGCAGAGTTTCCATCCAAACCATGGACGCACACGATCAAATGAACTTGACGAGGGTTCAACAACCGAGTTTCCTTAGTCAAATGGAAATAAGGCACGAACGACGGGAAACGAGACAGGTCACTAAGAACGAAAACGCATTATTGACTGGTTGACTTGATTGATTGACTTTTGATTAGTTGCTAGAACAACTCAATTGTTATTTGAATGTGATTTTTTTACCTGTAAAGAATTCCAGGGAAGGTAACCAACTTTTTAAATTCCTCTTTGGCTTTGATAAAGTTCAAAGTTTGATCCCCAACCATGGAAACTAAGCGTTGTAGAATGCGTTCGTGATGTTGGCGGAAATCATTGGATAACAAATCCTCGCCAATCGTAGTGTGATCAAAGTCTCTGGGACTCAATTTCCGACTAAAATAGAAGGCAACAAGCTTGTACTTAATGAATCAAATCGTTCTCAGAAGAGAAGATAAGCATTGCACGTTACCTCGAACTCGTGGGCAAAGTCTTGGTTTCCATACAATCTCCCGTCCGTTCCATCACGAAGCAGTTGGTTCGAGTGTCCTCTTCTGGATCCACGTGTCCCACCAGTTTTTGAGAGCTGCCCACGTGTTCCGTCAGGTGTTTCTGATGCCTCAGCTCGAGTCTGGATAATGACGACGACGAGCTCGTGGGCCTAATACTGGATTGCTCGCTAATCTCTTTGACTTTCCTCATGATTGGCATTGTTCCACCCCCTCTTCCTCCTTCGCCATTGAGACCGCCTTCTTCACGAGTCCCATTGACCTTTGAAGGAGGGACACTCGACAAGATCGTGTCTAATTTATGCTGTTGCAAGGTGTCTTCATATTGAGACATGCGCTTGGTAAAGCGTTCCTCCAAAGACCGCTGGATCTTCATGGCTCGTTCTTTCCTCAAACTGGACACAGCCTCATCGCAATTCTTCCTTGGGGGATCACGGAATTGCATTGGAGGCGGTGGAAGTGCATTACCTTGTCCCCCTGAGCCCTTGAGGCCTTGGACCAGTTTGGGAGCACTTAAGGTCTTATCATCCGAGAGTCCTTGGGTGGTATTGGAGCTCAATTCGGTGTCGGTCTTATCGTTTTCCAATGGTTTGATGTCGATGGCGTCGCCCTCACTTTGCTTTCGTGACCTCGGACGGAGTTCGTCGGGGAACTTTTCGGAGACCTCTTCGGATTTGGCCCGAGGCCGTTGTTGGATGAGCCTTTCTCGATGGGTGGAGCGGCTTTTCTGACGGACTTCGTTCAATTTCTTACTTAAAGCTTCCTGACTCTCTCGTATGGACTTGAGTGATCCTACTGGATGATTGCCTCCACTTGACTTGGATTGGAATCCACTTGTCGAGGGCTCTTCAGTCGCGGCGTCGCTTTTGTTCGGTTCAGTCTTGTTACCTTCAACTCGTACCAAGGCCATATTGTCATCGTCCTTGGGGTTATTAATATCACTCGTTGAAGGTGCGTCAGTGGCAGTCGTTTTCCTCGAAATACTCTCCTCCTCCTCAATGATTGGAGACGAAGGGTTTGCGTCGGAAGTACAACTCTCATTGGCATTTGAAGGACTGTCTTCTTGGATCTCTCCAAGTTTGGCCACCAATGGGTCTGACGATTGTTTTTGAAGGCCAAGATGCTCCACTGATAAGGACGGCATCGATTGACAGCTGTGGGAATGCTTCATCCCCGCCACTTCATCCGGCTCCTCGGCTAAATTATACGGAACACTGGCGCTCCATTCCAAATGAGAAAAACCATTGATATCGTTCTCCTTCGTGGTTTCATTCACAACCTTGGCATTCATATCGGTACGTTCAGTCCCTGAAGAGGACGATGAGGGCGAGATGGCCACAACAGCATTTTGTTTCTCAGAGGTGTGAATGTTAGCTAAGGCCTTCAGATTTGAGGATTGGAAAGAGCCTCCTTCTTCATCCAAAGCCATGAAACGCGCCCCGACTGGATTGGATTTGAAATTGAAAGGATCTTGAGGCGAGCATTTCTGCTTAGGAAGAGATTCCTGAGAAAAATATCCCGAGGACATTGTGAGCTGCTCGTGCTTTTCTGAACTGATGCTTCCAACCTCAGACATTGAGATCTTTCCCTGAAATTTTAAACATACACAAGTTAGAAGGGTAAATCTAATTTTCAGTAATGCTCCGAAACACAGCCTTGCCAACCTTCTCTTCCAATTTCTTAATGGACGGCACAGACGAAGGTCGACGGCCTTTGATATCTGCCAACGAGTTGATATTCATGCTACTACTAGTGGACATGGTTTCGGGACTCTGATTCGAGGTTCCACCCTCTATATTTTTGATATCACTAAGACTGTGTCGTCGCCCACGACCCCCCAAGATCGGTTCGGCTTGGTAGATGTCCTCGAAGATCACCGGGAGAGTCGATACATCACCATCCATTTCCGGGCACGAAACGGGCAATTTGGGCATGAGCGAGAAATAACGCGAATTTCGGACGGTTTCCGCCGTTTGGGCGTACGTCTGATAATTGGGTTCAAAACAACCCAGAGCTGAGGTACGGGGGTTCTCTATGACAAAAAAGGCTTCAGAGAATCGCTTCACCTGGAAACAGGAAAAATGAGGATATTTTAAATTATTTCGTCTAATTTGGAAGAGGAGGTTTCTGATCAATAGGCCTGGGGTTTACTTGCATTTGGGACCTTCCTAGCAAAATTTTACGTTTTTACATTGCAATTTACATTTTGGCAACCTTTTTGTGAAATTTAAGCTGAAAAAAGTGATTGCCCAGGGTTTTTATTATTGAATAACATTTTTTGGAAATGAATTAGAAAACAAGTGAAATCATAATCTTGATTGATTTTTGTTTTTGAAATTTGATCTCCTGATACAAATTTCGAAAAAAGTTTCAATACCTTGAATATACCTTGACCTTTTTTTAAGGTCTAATTTTAATTCACCTTAATTAATGAAGGATGCCAAATATACTAAGGTTTCTCAAAGGTATAGTTCAAAAACTCGAAGGACAAAATTTAGTCATAAAAATCTATTTTCATTTTGGATCATTTTTTGCGTGCAAAATATTCCCAGACTTATTAATCAAAATCCGTGAACGGCTCCTGAGGAGCCAAATCGTGGAAGATTGGTGTTAATTGATCAACTTTATCGTACCCGATGGAGGTGGTGGATTCGTGCCAAATGCTGCAAGATCTGAGGTTTATTGGTAAATGCCTTTAGGAACGAGTTCCAAAGTAGGACAATCTCTCCACAAAGTTGGGATATATCACTGTTGGCCATAGCCAGAAAATCGTCCTCTGAATCGACAGTCTGGAAGGTAATAATGCAGCCCTCATTAAAGCCTTGATTGACTTGATAAAGCTAAATGAAAGAAACTGCGAAAATAAATGCCAAACGAGGTACCATTCTAAGGAGAATATGTACATTTTTGTTTTGAACAGGCATTTTTTCGTCTAGGATTATATATTAAATAACTTGGCGAATCAAACTGATGAGTTTTGTACTACAGTCAAAGCCCGAAAAAAGAAAAAAGTCGGTCAGGTGCAATATTGTTCTTCAAATATCGAGAATTATTCTCATAGTAACAGACGTTATTTGTTAAGTGTACATTTGGGTCAACGGCAAACGAGTTCAAATATAAAGGCTTATTCTTATGGCGAAGATTCTTATGAACAGCGTTGACTGCAGTTAACAAATCATTAAATCTCCAATAATGTTGATGCCGGAATCATTCGATTTATGACCAAAAAACAGCGCCAAAATCATGCGACCTTCTTTACAAGAGGAAAACGAAACTGTGAAATGCAAAGAGCAGGAAATCTGCATAAATTTCATAGTCCTGGCAGATGTCAGCCTCTAGTCCAAAAGAAGAATTTGACATCCGGAGAGCCTGAAGAAAGCGGGGAGCAAGCAAAAACTCTATGCAAAAAATGAGCAAGTTACCAAATGCCAGCGGGATCTTTCCCATCGTTCTGCAATTTCCGCAGCACTCCTCGGAGCCATCGATCCATGCGGGCTCAATTCCGAATCGTTTTGGTAGCGGAGCATTCGTATTCGGCTTTGACATTCCTGAACATTTAACCATGAGCACAAATTTATTGCTACACACTTAACTCGTAACGAGGGACTAAATGACATAATTATTTTAAATAGGTTGGGTGAGTACGGGAACAAATCTTGCCGGTCCAATTAGATCCCTTTTCGGTAAGATATACAAGACTCTCACCAAACCCAGTCATTTGAATGTGGCCTTAATTGAGTTCTCCATGTGGTAGGTCCCACCTCATTAGCATTCATTGTATGTATTTTGGAAATGTTGGAGAGACCTTTGGTAGGACATAGAAACCACAGCTACTTTGAAAAGCCCTAATTGCAACTTGCAGGTTATGCAAGATAAGAACACCTCATGCCATTTTTCCAAGGGGGTTTCTCAGTTTACAAATTGAATGGAACAGGATTCAACTTGCTTTGATCAACACGCCAAGATGTGGCTTAATGAGATCCCATTGACAAGATCCCTTCTATTTATGGCTGTCCTTCGAGAATGGAAAGGAAGGGGGAAGGAGAGATATCATACCTTGGCTAAATCTGACAAATTGGAAAGACGTTTGGCGCAGTCGTTCAGATGAATCTTGGACCTTTCCGTTTCCGGTAGCAGATTTGAGAACTCGAGGTGATAGCATTGTAAGCTCTCATAGGCACCAAGCAACAATGAGCATACTTCGTGGTGGACTTTTCGGGCTGAACTCAGTCGGGCACCATTTTCCAAGCAATTCTTTCCCTTCTGCAATTGATCAAACCAGGGTATACAGTTGTATGGGATTACACTTAATAGAGAGTAATGTTATTAGCTTGACAATGGCTTTTACCCCAGGAGGCGGTCCAAAAAAAACGGTCTCCATGGTGGAACCATTACTCATTTGCTTTTGAGCCTGCTGTTGTTGTTTGTGGTTGGTCTTCTTTGAGTCTTTTTTGTTAGGTTTCCCGTTGGAAGTTATGGAGGATGTGGAAGACGAGGATGTAAAGCTGCTCACGGAGGATTGATGGTTGATCTTGTTATTCTGCATGGCTGGTGAAGATCGAACAGAGCTGGAATGAAACAAAGGAAACATTGAATCATCTCCTAATGTAATTCCACTCTCGACACCTTCAATTTGATATGACATGCGAGATTGGAACAAACAAGTACCGAGCACAAACATGAAGCTAAATAATCTGTAAAAGTCCAAGATAGAACTGACAATCACTAAACCTCGTTTTCCTCTTGGGGAGGTAAAAACTGTATTTAAAAACGAAGGTAAATCCCTGGGCTTCAGTTCCTTAAGCGCCATTTTTGACGTTGTTGAATGAGAAAGAATGGAAAAATCGGGGCACGGTTGACAGGTTAAAACATGCTATGGCAAAGAAAGGGAACTTTGACGGAAAGAGCTTTTCGTTCATAGACATTGGTTTACAAGATTAAAAAGGAAACTACTAGAACAAAAGGATGAGACGAACGGTTTCTCCATCCACTTACCGATTTTGCATTATATTAAGAACATTCTTCCTATGATAGGAAAGACAAAACATTATTGTTGGGGAACATTTGTGGAGGAAGATTCCTTTCAAGCAGGAAAAGCTGAAACTTCAGCCTTCAAGGTTATTTTTATTCAGTCTGCCATGAAACCGTATGTTTGAGGTTTCGATGGAAAGTTTTCTAATGCAAAAGCTAGCTCAGCCGTTTGCCTGATGATGCTTCATATTTTTCTTGTCTTCATAGATTATCTTGGCTAACATACATTGCTAGACAAAACAGTTAAACCAAAGCTGACATTTGATGTCTTAGCCCTAAAGAGCTGTAGATAAAGCCCTTGCAAGGCTTCACTTAAAGGCGTGTGGTCTTTTGTCAAAGGGTGATCATGAAAGAAAACCATTATGACTACATATTTTCGTGCTCGACCTTTCTCCGAGTAAGTCATCGTTAGTTAAGACTACAATGAAACAGATCCCACCAAAAGGAATCGGTTTCGCTGGAACACACAATGAAGGTGTTCCAGATTTACTATACGTACTTGATGTAGGGCTGATGAATCGATGACAATATGGCGTGAATTGTCACCGAGACGGCTGACAAATGGAAATAATCAAAGAGCACGGGAAGATGGTAATGCAAGCCTCGGGTAGGCTGAAAGGCCAAACTGAGAACCCGGGCTGAGACGCACTCAATGGCCGATTGTTGACTAATGCCGAACCCATTCTCGGTGTACCACAACTCAATATGCAATTGGAGGTCCGCCTTGTCGAGGGTCTCCTCAATCTGGAAATGGGAATGACATATGGGTTCATTATTATATCTGCTTGATATGAACCAAGCGAAGAGGAGGGGGAAGAAAGATGAAGGCCAAATGGAAGAGGGCCCTAGACAATTACTGAATTTCCCATTCTTCCCTTCCCATTGGAAATCAGACTCGACTCGGATGCTCTGCATTGCCAACGGCCTCGTGGATGGTTCCAAATGAAAATTTATGACCTTACCAACGGGATCTACAACCAGTTTTGTGGCACCTTCGCGTGAATGATCGGCCTTACAAAAATGCAGCAGTAGACCTTTGCTTTTGTAACAGTAAAAACAAACTGGAATTGGAACGAAAATTGGCCTGGGAATGATTAAGATGGCATATCTAGTTACCAAAGATCAGGGGTAAAGGAAATCTCTTGTAAAAAGGGAGCTCTTGTTTCGAGTGGAAAAAGAAGAGGCTTTTGTCAGATCCAAGTTTCAGGCAAAATTCAATATTAGAGAGGAACTCTGGAGCAAACAAATTATCTCCAACTCCTTCAGGCTCTTAACTTCTGACATGTTTCGCACTCCAGCCTGAAGGGAATCACTAAACTCGAATTTAGCAAGAATTTTACTTTTTGGAGGAAGTTATAGCTCCACATCCGAGTCATCACTAATGAAAGGAAAATCAAGGAAACAAAGTGGAAAATAATTGTGGATACGAAAGAAACTTCCAAAGTGGTGATTTCCTTTTCTAACGCCGTGTTAAGTTAAACGGAGTGAAACATTTGGATTTCATACTCCATCTTTTTGGATTGGTAGAATTGTTGGAAGGATGATATTGCAATAATGAAAAAACATTTTTGGCCTTTAAGACAAGAAAGGCCGATGTTTCTTTTCAAGATGGGTGGTCGATTTTTCTCGGCACTACAACAAACTTTTCGAGCTCATTCCTCCAGAATAGTTCCTCAACACTAAAGGAATTTCTCAGAAAACTGGCCCTCAATGGCTTTGGAATAGAGAAATTAGGTGAAAGGGAAGATTAAACAAATTCCAAAATGAGAGGTAAAGTGAGTCATGAACGAAAAGTCTTATCAAGATTACATGCAGCTGGTCTCCAACCAACGTAGGATAACAAATGAGGTTTTCCGTCCCAAAACTGGCCGCATCCAACCAACCGTGAAAAAAACAACCCCATTTCAAAGCGGAGCAATATCAATCAAAGGACGAGATTCAGTTATTTGATATCTTTGGCACCCCATCTTGAAAGGAAAATAAAGAAGGGCTCTCTACCTTCTTTCTTGAAGTATAAGAAAGAAATTTATTGTCCTCGAGTAACAACCTTAGGGCCCCTTGCACCGCTCAAGAGCTCCATTTTGCGGTGGACCACCGTATCAGGGCTTATTTATGTTCGAAATAATAGGTTGATACAGAATGACAGTTGTGCAACACGCACGCTCCTCGCTTCCTCATACTTCGAGCCTCCAGAGTCCATGGAGCTTTTTTAAGCAATGGCCATAAATCAGCCCACTGACAGTCCTTTGCACGAGTAATGAAAGCTCGACTAGAATTTTCGGTGCCAATTTCGAGGCTAAACTACACCAAACGATCTCTCCTCTCGGAGGATGAGAAATTGAGCATAGCGATAAAAAAGGCACACTTTGGAGCGTTGGAGCGCTCCTTTAGCTCTGAGCATAAAAAATATCCGGTTTTATGGTACATCATGGTTTTGAGTGACGCTCAAGGACACTTACCTTTCCCGCTTCCACGATGAAGTGAGCTTTAAAGTTGGCATTGTTTCGAAGTGACACCTCCTCGTTGCGGTAAAGAATTTGGAAGGTCTTCGTGACTGCTGTTCCATTGATGATGCTGGGTGGAAACGTCTCATTTGTGACTGGAACACAGAGAGAAGATTGGATCATCCATTGAAACATTTGCATTCAAGGTCAAGGAATGGTCAGCGCCAAGAGGAAAAGGTTTAGAAAAAGCGAAGGAAAGATATATTTGAAGCAAGTCTAAAATGACGACAAATGGGCCAACAAAGTTTTGAATCGTAACTTCAGACCTGGCGGAACTGCGAGATCCTGTTGGAAAGCTGTTCCCGGAAAGTTTAATAGTTTTCACTTGCTTTCACTATTGATTTATGAGTTTCGGCCATTTCAACAGGGGACTTGGAAAAAAGAGAGAAGAGCCAAACAAATGGAACCGCCTCTTGCTGGCCCTCTCAAAGGAAATGATTTGAAAGACCGAAGACTCACTTTCGTTTTTGGGCAGGGACACCTCAATCTTGCATGGAAGTTTTGGCGCAGCTTTGATGTAGCTTCGAATCTGATAGAACCTGGAATGCGAAGAAAACTAGCGTCAAATTACTTTATCCACTTCAAACCGATGTCCTTCACAAAAAGAGGGGGAATTTGCAAATAGGAAAACCTATCTGGAACTAACCCTCTTGGGCATTGTAGCACCAGGAGATGAAATCCAGGGCTTTGTAAAGTACAGAGCTCCTGTTCCGCTCTGCAACTCGCATCAAATCAATCCCACTCTCCTTTCTTTTTTCTTCTTTCCTTCCTTTCCTTTCTTAGTTCTTTCCCATTTACCCTGGGTATTCAATTGAGTTCGGGGACGATCAATTTCAGTCTGATTGATCACCTTTATCTTGGGAGTTGCACTGTTGGAGATCACTCGTTATAACTCTTAATCTTGTCCTCAGCGAGCTCTTTCCTCGAAGGAACTGTGCTTTATCCATGAGTTTTGAGGCCATCCTACAATTCATTTATCTCCCCAGATTTTGTTACTTTTCCGAAAAAATAAAAAAGAAAGGCCGTGAAGACTCCAGAGGCGAATTAGGGGCCTTCCAGGCGACACACACAATACTCTTTTTCATGCCTTATTGAACAAGACATTTCCAGAATTGAAAGAGGGAGACTAGTTTTCTGAGAGAAGAATCCAGGTCGACCAACGAAGAAAAGCCAATGTGAAAGAACAAAAAAGAAACAACTCAAGCAACCTGCATTCAGCAGATCCAATACAATGACCATGTTTCTTTTGTTCCAAGCATCTATTCAATTGAACACATATTCAAGGATGACGTGCATCCAAAGCCAATACTCAAGGCAATTCCAATGGGACCAAAAGACGATACTAACTACTGCACCATGAATCTTTAATGACAAGTTTAATGAAGAGAGGGCAACTCCGGCTTTCCCCTGCATTACCCTAAAGGCCGGCCTGGCTTTGGGTGTCTGACCCTTTCTTGCTTGACCTTCCGACCCAAAAACTGTCCAAGCAAGACTCATTACTTGACTTAGGGGCTACTAGTTTAGTAGTAGCCATTCAAGGCCAGGACCGTTGTCAGGTAGGCTCTTGGCGACCAACCGTACTCTGACAGGATCGTAGGCCATTTTAAAGGCTTCATTGAACGTTTCTATTCATTAGATTTGCAAAATAGTGACTTAAGGGAAGTTCAGTTCTCGTGCGGTTGTTGGAAGAGAAATTTTGCCAATATGGGAAGTGGTTCATCGAGGTCAAACAGCGCAGACAAGCCTCCAAATCGAGGGGCTCCCGAAAAGGACGACGACGAGGAAGAGTTTTTCAACCGTCATCCTTCAAAATCAGGTCACTTTGAATATCAATATTTTCTCAATCGAACAAAGAATGTGTGGATGGATCGTCATATGGAGAGAGTTTGAAGTCATAACTGTTTGCTTTGTCATCTCTCATAGGAGCCACAACCCCATCGAAGTCACCTTCGTACTACGAGAATCGTCATGGTCGACGAGGCCTATCTCCGCCTCCTTTGTCCATTCGATCCGTGGGAGCCTCGGTATCGGGTTTGACCACAAGAGAGAACTCCCGACCCAATTCAGCCGAGCTCAAGCTCAGGAATATGCGACAGAAATGGGCCACAGAGACCTCAAAAAGGATCCATGTCGTGGTTCGTGTGCGACCCCTAAATTTCCGAGAGATCAAGGAAAATGCCAAGGTTCGCTAGTTTTTCTTTCCAACTAGTTATATATCCGAGAGAAGTCTCCGCCGCGTTAAATTAGCCTACAAGCGAAACGAGAGCAGAGAAGAGAGAGATTCCCTTGAACATTATCCTTCCCAAAGCAAAAGTTGCCTAATTAGTTCTTAACGCCACACTCTACGTAGATAGGATTTTACTTTTCGGAAAGGCGAGGAATGAAGGCTCCCATTGGTATTGGATTTCTATCAATCGATCGATTCACTCTGTTCGAAAGAAGAGCAGTCCACCAAGACTGACAAAAAGCTTTAGAAACTAATTCGAAAGGACTAATCTTTTGGGTCGAGAAGAGGCTTTCTGACGTATAAGCGACATTGGAATAGTATATATAGGGGGCTTTGGGAGCAATTCAACCTTTCTAATGGATGGGGGCATGGGTAAAAATTATATAATTCTCATTTTCATCACAGTTTTCATCAATTGTATCTCATCACAATCTAATGAATAATAATCTCTAAATCTCTGTCGACACAAATTGGGTACATTTGTAATTAAATTCAAATCGATTAATTAGAATCAGCTTGGCCAACTGGAGATGACGGCTCAAGCGGCCTCGTTGACCTCCGAGGTCGGCCAAAACTGTTTTTGACTTTAAAAAAAGGTTAAAGCGTCATTGGTTTTTTTTTTACAAAATTTAAAGATTTTGTTTATTGTTGCTCGGCTCCTTCCATCCATTAAAAAGTTGTGCTCCACAAACCCCCACGATATTTTTTAACAATTAATTCATTAGCTTATAATGAGATAAATAAGTGATTACAACTGGGATGAAAATGAAAATTCGATTCTTTTTACCCAGGGCCTCATCCATTGTAAAGGTTGAATTGCTCCCAAAGCCCCCTCTATATACCTATTACTGATTGGAATTGGATTTGGATTGCTAAAAATGTGTGGGGTTCCAGGGAAATGTATTTTTCGCGAGATGGTAGGTGAGAGACGCAATCTTACTATTACTGACTGTGGTGTTTGTTTCTAGGACATTGTATACATGGATGAGATCAATAATGAATGCACCATCTTGATGCCAAAGCCGTCGAAAATGATCCAACAAAATGGAGGGAGCAGTCACAAGTCCATTACTTTCTCCTATGACAGATGCTACAATGCCAATGCGACCACATCACAACTCTATAATGAGATCCCTTACTCTTTAGTCCAAGTGAGAACCATTCAAAGTCAATAGAAACCCATAGACTGTCAAGAGCAACTGAGAGCGCCCCAACCAAGTGTTCCAAAGATAGTTGCAATTACATTCGACTCAAGGCACAAAACATTAGCACCAAAGCTAAAGCAATTCGTCCCCCCCAAGGACCATGCAAACAAGGAGGTTAATAGCTCAAGGTTAGGACAAACAATCTCGAATTGGAAACCACTTGACAACATGGCCATCCCAAGTGGTGAGAAGCCAGGCTCAAGCCTGGACAAATGGCCTTGGTTTAATGGCACCACGACATGGTGGCTAGAGAACAAGAAACTTGCCATGCAAAAAAAAAGTTTGCTTTTCCTTTGAACGTTGTACTTTTTGTGAGTGGGGTCTCTTGGTTCCATCCATGGACCAGTAATCTCAAGCAAGACCCAGACGAACCACCATTGGCGCCTCCAAACAGAACTCACGTCATGCCAGCTCTCGTAGAGGAAAAGAAAGAGATGTACTGTTCTATATAAAAAAAGCAAGCAAGGAACCCTAGGGACCTTAGTTCGTCTTACTGTACATGGACATTTGTTCCAACTATTCAACTTGGTCTAAATATGGACAAAACTTCGACTTGAGAGCAAGTTTGAGCGGCGCACTTTACCCCCGGGACGTTCTTTGGATGAAGGTCATCCATCAGAGAGTGAAAGAATTGGTCTGAAATGCTTTTGATCCAATTTCCTACCACTCTCACTTGACAGATCTACTTTCTAACCTGTCTCTAAATCCCAACAGGGCGTTTTGGAAGGCTACAATGCCACGATTTTGGCTTACGGTCAAACTGGCTCGGGGAAATCATTCACAATGCAAGAAGACCCAGAGCACATCGGCATCATTCCCCGAGCTATTGTGCACATCTTCGACGGGAAAGAAGCTGACGAAGATAAGGACACGGTCTACTTTGTCCACGTCTCTTATGTGGAGATCTATAACGAGGAGATCCGGGATCTTTTGAGCGACAATCCAACGCGAAAGCTTGACATCAAAGGCAACAACGGAGCCATCCAAGGTTGGTTGCAGCTCGAATTTATTGCTGCCACTGTATCCGTTCTTCCTTTGAAAGCGCTTTTGGCACAGGGTCACGAAACCCGCACTTGAATAGACCGAGGATCATGGCATAATCAATCCATTGTTCTCCTTTTACTCTCCTTTACTCCACTTGTCTTGAAGAGGGGTTGGTGCAGTTTGGCCTTCCGTAGTACATTACAAGGGCGGATTTGCACAAGGAGGCTTTGTTCACGAAAGTTTACTGAAAAGAACCATCATCCATGGTGGCACGATAGACCTCTTTTGGATCTTTCAGATTTGACCATGCACCATGTCCAAACCGTTGGTCATTGTGCAGAATTACTGCGAAAAGGTATCGCCAATCGAGTGACTTCAGCCACCACGATGAATGCACACTCTTCACGATCTCATGCCATTTTCACCGTTTGGCTCAAAATCCAGACTCGTGATCCATCCGGTTCCACTCAACAAACAAAGGCCAAACTTAACCTGGTGGATCTGGCCGGTAGTGAACGGCATGGAAAGACAGGTTTGTATATATTCTCGCTAGAAATTCCCAGGTTGCCTCTTGCCTCCTTTTAGTTTCCCAAACTGAGCACTTCATCTTCCACAAACGAGCAAAGTATGGAGAGAGTAACCCGGTTCCAGATATTGATCTAGTAGCTTGTTCCAAATGAAAAGGAGGACCCTCATTGCCAATAGTGGGGGTCAAATTTCCCCAAGGAAACCAACCAACCATTCAAAGTAGTCCCAATGAGCTCGACCTAAAACCGTATGGTCTACTATCTCGGCCCCTGTCTTAGAAATTGGAAGAATGCCAATTAAACGAAGATGTACTATTATGACCCGCTTTCAAAGGCCCCCCAGTTGTGTGGTGGCTCAATTAGAAGATGGAGTGAAGCCGAGCAAGAGTGAGCGGAAGAACTAATTAGTTCACTCAAGTGCAGCAAACACTAAATTATAAAGAAATCGGACACTCTCAGATCGTAGTCTCCCCTGCGATAGCACCTTTTCATGACGTGCTTCACGAAGCTCCACAAATATGGAATGGCTTCCATCAAATGATTAAAAACGAGCTTGGGGACCACGTCCTTCATAATATTTGCCTACTCTTTGAGCTGTTGGAGCAATCTCATCAGTCTGAACTCAGAAGAGAGAAAGTTGGGCTTGAATACTTTTTCCACCTCGAGCCAGAATTTCCCTTCTTCGGATCGACCTTGGCGAGATTAAGAATGAGTCGTTTGTGCCCTAATGTGTTTTCGCAGTGGGGAGTTTTCGGGTTTCGTTGGTTAGACACGGCATAAGTCAGAACTCAAGGGAGGACACGTTCCGAACAAGATTAGAAAAAAATAACCGAGAACACGAGGAGACTTGGTCAGCCTCACTCACGACTTACTCCGCCTCATCTGGAACACGATTCCATGTTAAAAGTGGTGATTTCGTGTACCAACTACCAACCCCGAGAATGAGGTCGAGACCTAGTTATTTATCTATGACACACTCATCACCCACGAGAGCCTATTAGACCTCAAACACAGTCTCTTGTGCCTGCTTCTGCCCAAAATGCATTCTTGTTTTTTCTTACTTGAGGTTGGTCGATGGTTACTGATTAACCTTTAGGATTGACTGAGAGGAAGCACTTATAGTACCAATCGATACCCTTCAAACAGAAATGTTTTACCTCTGACTTTGTTGCTCTCAATTTCTTTCCATTGACTCGTTCATTCAGATGAGCCTCGTGCCGAGATAAACAGTCGAAAAGTATAAGTGCATTAGGAGCTTGAGTGCTCCTAGGGTATCCAATTCATCCGACCTTGAAGCTAATTGCATCAATATTACGGTCTTATGAACACTTGAGCGAACGAACCAGAACAATACTCTATCCAGTGAGGCATCATTATTGGCCTTGTTTTTTTGTTCCACACATTATTACTCAACGACTCATAGAATAACAAGGACAGTGCTATTGTGTTTTCAGGGATCAGTACAAATAGTGGGCATGCTTTCAAAGAGAGCAAAAGCATTAATCTGTCTCTTTCCACCTTGGGAAAGGTGATCCAAGCCCTTTCGGTGGAAAACCCCGGCCATGTCCCATATCGCGAGTCCAAACTTACCAGACTACTACAGGTAAGTTTGAATTTGTTCCAAAACTTGTTCCAAGCTCGAGGGACTCAAACTTGACGACACGATGTTTTGGTTTACTTCGGTTTACGATGTGCAACATTTGAGCCAGGGAAAACGAGGGAGGCAACGAGCCAAAAGCAAACATGGGATCATGAATCAATTAGCTGACTGAGCTACTCTGCTTTTCTGGCACTTAAAAGGACTGTAGATCAAGTGTGTTTTCAGTGTTGCCAGTGTTCCCTTTTTTGGAAATTTAGTATGAATGACTTGATAACGTAATTCATTTTTACGCTCACATCAACGAGAACATTTTGCGGAATTTCAAGTTCTTGAGCGATGGTCGAGCCGAGATTTGGCGAATTTGTCACATCCAGCATGATAGAGTGTCGTGGGTGTTCATAACTCATTCTATTTTTGCCGTTCCGCAGAGCGGAAATATGTCAAGAGCAGAGTAAGCATATCTTTATTCCTCACTCTCTCTCATTCACGAGAAGAAAAAGAGAAACGCACATCGAGTGAGTTCCAAGTCCAATACAACCACGTTATTCGTACATGTACGTAATGGCTATCTACTAGAATGAATGGCGACTTTTTCATGCATGGCTCGAATGGGAGACAACCCGAAAATTAGCTTCCGAAATGGTTTCCCCCTAAAGATAGGCCCTCTTGGAATAGGTAACGATAATTTATGATCCCTCCCTCATTCGGCCTTATCATCATCGTTCCGTATTGCTAGCGAAACTCGAAGCGGATGGATGTAGGACAAGCGCTTCCTTCGATAGTACCCCAATTGACTACAACTCAAGTTGGCTTAGCTTGTACAACTCATGCGTTAATGCTTCCATTCCAAGACTTAATGGCGGTGCGTTCCATATTTCCAGGACTCCTTGGGTGGCAATGCTCGGACCATGATGATCGCTTGCCTGTCGCCTTCAGACACCAATTACGAGGAGACTGTTAGTACCTTGAAATATGCTCACAACACCAAGTTCATCAACAACAAGCCGGTCGTCAATATTGACAAAGACCCCAAGGACGCTCTCATTCGAGACCTTCAATATGAAATTCGAGCACTCCGGAATAGATTAGACCATTGAAAAGGGCCCCTTTGAGAGAGGCATAGTACCTACGGACGAACGCAATAAAGTATTCTAATATGAAGTCAAGGAGAATATATCTACAGAATGTGCTGTTGGTGTTCCATGTCACTTACAAATGTTTCAAGAGAAGACAACTTATCTTAAAGTCGCTCTTCTCGCGCACATATTCCTGGAGTAAATTGAGTCAATCTTGATGTCAGATGAGAAAAGTTAGCCGTCACCTTTCAAGGAACTGTTAGAAGTGGTAGAAGCAATATACGCTTTCGAGTGGTTTGTACCCCTACTCGTCTGAACATCATCAGGGATTGGGGGATTTGGCTCGAGGGGCCTTCTTCTCTTGACTGCACCGAATAGGAACCATTAGCACTTAGCTAATAGAACTTGGTCTGTCCAAGGAATTGGGCTCCTCTCAAAAGGATTCATTGCCATTTTTCCTACTAGTTTTAGGGATGAGGACCTGGAATGGCACTCGACAATCCCTCCCTAAAGTTCGACGTGAGGTCCCCTTTGCAACCACAAAAAAGCAAAAGCATTCATTTGGAGCCCCTGAGAAGGTTTCTTTCTGATTCCCAGCAAAATCCGTTCCTTTGAGATAACTACAGATGCTTTGGTTGCCGTTGTTGTCTAACGAAGAGTAGGGTCCCTTCCAACCTCGTGCCAAGACTCCCTTGTCTCTTGTGTTCCTTCCTTAAGGCTCTTCAACATGGGGGCTTGCAGAAAGTGTACGTAGAACACTACATGGTGGGCTTGGGAACTTGGCCCATGTGAGCTAACCTTCTAGATGGCCTCTTGTGTTCGAACTATCCCACGGACAGGACCTTTGAAGGGAAGACTGAATGCATGGAGGTTCAAACGAAGCCTTTGTGTGCATTTGTGCTTTGCTCTATGATTGGGAACGAAAACTCTTTCTTAAAAAAACAGGTAATGAGCCTCGGAGGATTCCAAAAGAGATTTGCTCAATCAATGATTAGCAATTGTTCGTATTGGAATGAAATTTGATAATTTACATATTATACGTATTGCTTTGTCAAATCAGTTTTTTCCCTTTTCGATGGCTTTTCTGACCATAGCATTCGCTCTCTAAACTTGCTCCAAGCTTTTTTGAGTGGTCCACGCCAAAAATTATGCAAGACTATATTTCACCTACATTGCAATTTACTCAAAGCATTTCAGGCATTTCTCTTTACATTTGAATGCTTTCTGACGTTTTCAACATTATAGTCTTCCATCACTTCTTTCAATGGTAGAAAGATAAAGCACTTGCCAGTCATTCCTAACAGAAGGAAACAGTGAAACAGGGAACGACAGTCTTCATCGAGTGGAAATATGAGATGAGTACTAATGACATGTTGGTCTTAGATTTCAGAGACAGAAAGTTTCGGTAACAAAAAAGTGGCTAGATCGTGGAACCTTGGCTTTCGAATATTTAAAAGGGATCAAAAGTTATGCAAAAGTGGGACTTCAAGGATGGGACAGATGTGTGTGAATGAGTCAGAGGTTTTTCAACGTATAATTCGCGATAAAATGAATCATTCACGAGCACAAAGTCAGATGTAAAGAACTAGAAAAATGGCCTTACCCTCGTTGGAAAAGGTCGACATTGTAGAATTTGTGGAACTCGACGCATAGTTCCACCGTTGCTTGAAGCTCACTCATCACTAGAAAATTGCCCGCAAAGCTTGGTACTTTCACCTCAATTTTCTCAGAGCCGATAATTTCTTCTTGGCTTATTTGGTGGAGGCAAGCCCATAACTTGACATGAAGAGTGAGGTGGGAAAAAGTTAGTTTTATGTCGTGTTCATCACCATCATCATTATCATCTACGAGCACTGTCGGTTGCTTTTGAGCCTTGTGAAGACTTCTTCAACGATGATAACCAACACATTCCGGCTTTTTTTTGGATGGACCTGAAATTCCTCTCCTCGTTTTTTGTGACAACCCTAGAAAGGCGCAAGAAGAACTAATATCTGCATTATTAACTTTACTCCAACTACAATGTCAGTGTCGTGGAAAAACTGAAAATTGTTGTTTCCGAAGTTCGATGCATTGTTTGCAATTCAATAGAAAAAAGTAAACCATTCTCTGAGTGGGCACGATCCGTAAAAAACCAAGACGTAGTACAAACTAAGACATCTGTCACCGAACTCGATAGAGTAAAGGCGGTACCAAAGGTATTCTCTAGAGCAGACAATTGAGCTCACAACATTCACCATCTATCCATTCAAGAATAGATCTCAAGGAAAGAATGTTCTTGTTTGGTGCAAAAGATCTACATACTTTCGGGGAATTCGACACATGCACCACATATTATTGGACTTATTTTGCAATGAAGGCTTTTTCGCTGAATTCTCCCTTGATATTTCAAACAAAAAAATCATTTGAACAAACAAGCGACACAATTTTAAATACCTTATGAAAAGTTGGTGAGCTAATGGATCACTTTTCAAATCTGTACATGCATGAAACACAGTTGTTCACACTTTTGAAAACCCACAAATTCAAAGCTTCCTGTTTCTAAATTGCGGTCACATCCTCCCTGATCAAACAGTGACATCACTCTCCCTCTAGCAATGCAGAATGCGGCGTTCCCGGCTTTTTATTTGTATTTACAAAGACAGGGCCTGAAATAAATGAGTCAGTTGTACGTGTTTGTCGACTACCCCCTAGACTCGTCACTCCCTTGCATGCATCCAACTGATTACTCTTGTGTTTCTCTTGATCCTTGTAACGTGAGTGAACTCCATTTAGATGAACAATGAAAGAAGGCCATAGATTGCCCACTCTCTGACTGGCTTAGATTAGGCAGTTGTAGGTCCAAGACCAAGAATGATGCAGGAAATTGCTAAGGCTCCCCCACAAAGCTGCCTTCAATCTCGAGGTCTCCCGAATAGTAAACAAGATCGCTTTACCCGAAAACATGTCTCACTTAAGTTCTTGAGTGCTCAACGCCTTAGCCAATAAATCCCGTCCAAACAGAGTCTTGGCACAATGAAATCAGTCACAAAATGCCCACATACGAAGGCAATGAAAAAGGCGTTCTTGATTAATAGACGGATCGTAGCTAAAAGTCAAGTCTCTTTTTCTTATTCTTAGCCACCAACTTGACTCATTTCTTACATGGGAGGATGAACTAAGAACCACCGCCCACACACGATCAACATTCTAGCAACATCCTTGTAGCGAGTTGGGATGAAAACTTTAACAGCAAAAAAAGACGGGTGAACATGTGGCCATGTTCCTCATTACTCATCAGTGAGCTTGCTGCTATGAAGATGAAAAAAACGGGTCCTTCCAATAAGAGCCATTGGCCCCTCTATCTCTCAACTTCTTTTGGGTAAACTCTTGGAACCTAAGGATGCAGGGGCCAATTACGTGCCATGAAAAGAACCGCACAGATTGCAAAACTGTTCGGTGGTCCACAAAATACACATTCTCGTTAAGCCCTCAAAGGGACAATATTTGGGAGAGCTTTTCTAATACAAAATTTGAATTACCGTCAAAACGTCATGGAATGCAGGTAGGTTTTCGTTTTGATACTGATGATGTGCACAAGTTGGCAGTAGGCCATCGTAAATTACTCTGCCATCTACTTTGCTTTCGAATATGCCCTACTTTGTTTGTACACATATGCATGTATTGAAATGACAGGCATGCGGATGATGAAGGACATTGGTGACATGGAATTATTTTGAACTTGCGTTTGAGTCAACAAGCCTTCACGTAATAAAAAAAAAAAATCACAGCTGTGCATGAGCATAATAAACAACCAAAGTGAAACCCTCGCGAAAGGAGATGTTTAAACCACGAAGAAGACCTACCCAAGAGCGTGTTTTTCCAATCAAATTCAACCACAAACACTCTCACTTCACTAAACCACTACAAACGGAAACCAAACGATTCTTCTCAAACCATAATTGAGTTCAATGTTTTCATATGTGGTGCTGCTGTTGATTTTCACCGCTTTTCTGTATGAGTGCAAGTGTGCATGCGTTTTTGTGTACTGTCTTGGCCCTCTATTCTCTGTTTGGTCGTTTCCCTTGCTCTTCTTCTTCTTCTTCGTCTCTTTCCTTCTCTTTCTCATTTTCGTTCTTTCCCCCCTCTTCTCTTCCATCAAGTACGCCAACTCTATCGTCCCCCATCTTGTCCGCCACCAAACGCTTCTGGCGCCACCTTCCACCCATAATACGAAATAGGAGGGCTCGAGAGGAGAGCGGTACACAAGCAGGAGCACTTACTCATGTTTGTACCTCATTCCAGTTCCATGGGATAGGGCTGGCTTTCATTCATCTCGGGCGCGCCCACAACATGAGCTAAAGAGTTTTATACATATTGTAGAGAGAATTTTGAAAGTTGATTAGTGTTCCAATATTTTACAACAATGACACAAAATGAGGTACTCATTAGAACAGAAGGACAGTTTAGCTTCTTAGAGCTAAACTATTAGAGAGAATCCAAGAGTATGTTAGAATGAAAGATAATCTAAGAATATTAGAGAACAACCATTGGTCATTTTGAGGCAGCAAAAAAAGTTTTGAGAACATTATGGACAAGTCAAGGTTAAGACGCACTGGGTGCATGTAGAGGTAAATCACTAAGGCACTTGCACTTTTCATTCAAATCCATTTTTTTACATTTTCCGAGGAGTTCGCTGGGTTTTGGGTTCCTTTTTTGGCCAGAAGTCTTTAAAAATGAAAACAGTGAGGCAGTATTTCTGCAAATTCTTTGAAATAATACTCAAACTGTCAACCCACTGAAGCATATCCGGTGAAATTCAAAATACCGTTGATTGTTCTGAACATTAAAATTGGGTTGGTGTAATTGTGTTAGTTGTTTTCAATTGGTTGGGTAAACGATTTATGTCTTCAGAACTCCTAACTCACTTAAAAAAGATTAGCATTTTTCATAGAGAATTTGAATTTTAGACAGCAATAAAAACCTCTAAACAAAACCAATCAGTTGGGGAAAAGAGCCATTTGCCAAATATGGCAAGGAACAAAAATATTAACCTACACAGGTAAATAAAAATTACGGACAATTTGAAGCATTTGAGAAACTTGACACTGTGCATGGTTCTTGTCTCAAGTAAAGATAAAACTCATTGGCTAACTTAATCAGAAATGAAGCCAAATGGTCGAAAGGTCCGATGCTGCATGCACAAGCATAATAAAGATTTTTAGACACTACCAAAATAACATCAGATAGGCAAACGTAGAGCATACTCTCGGGTGATCAGCTGTCTTTGAACACAACAGTTGTGCTGAGAGTAAACTACTTTTAAACCATTAATCTGACTTTGTATTAAAATAATTTATTTTATAGTTCTATATATGTTACCATGCAGCCCAATTTGAATGAATTTTCATTTTTGAAATGTTTTATGACAAAAAAGGCATTCTGGGGACAAGCAAAGAACTTAGCAAACTTTGTGTTTACCTCAATAACCCAGATGAATTGCCAAATGAGGACATTGCATCAAAAATTATCTACACTTTTATTTGCATTTTTTGTTTGTATGCACGCAAAGTGCGCTCTATTTATCAACTTCCAAAAGACCTATTTCAAATGATCAGGGCGTACTGTGCAGCTTTGAGCCAATTATGCAAATTTACTTAGAGACTAGATTTTTACCTTTTCTTACATCCTTAAAATTAATATTTTCAATGGTAGCATTTAGAGCATAACTTTTCATTGGATTTCCCAATACAGTACACTAAACCTAGGAGTTGCTTACAAAATCAACCAACTAATTGGTCAAAAAGCTTATTAATTGATGATTTGATTGCTTTCTACTTGAAAATAATAAATATCAAGGTTGTCAGGTAATCATTGGATTATTCTAGGCTTAATGTCTCCATGAGAGTGGTTGATCTTTAAGGGTGACCAACCACTTTGACCCTTGAACTTTCGATCACCTGAAGGGAGGGGAAATTGAATTTCTGAAAGTCTATAGGATTAGGCATTGAAAGAAATTTGCGACTCATAATAAATTCATGAATTAAACCGAAAACCACGCAGGTCACCCTCGCTCATGGTGGGTGCATCATGCTGAATCCTCAGTCCTGACCCAGAATTCGCATCATTGGGGCAAGGTCAAAGGGAAAATCACCCAACAGTCCATTGACGCCATCTTCTGGCTACTTTTAAAACTATTAGTCCGTTTTCCTGCCGCTAGACACCGCCATGTCATCTCATCTACTTCAGGGCACAACACTACCAAAGCATGCATTTTGTGCCTCATAATTAGCGATTCAATCATCCAATCAAAGCACTAACATCATTTTGCAATTTCATTATCATCCCACCCATTCTCCCAAACACAAATTGTTCCCAAAAATCCATTCAACTTCCTTCCTTTTACCCTCTTATGCCCTGATCTGGCTCTTGAACAAGTGGAGTCCTTTGCCGTCTAATAGAGATCTCGTGATCAATAACCTCCCCTTACTACATCCATACATTGACTTGTCACTCTCTTCCTTGAAGAACATTGACCACATCGGATTCACGTCTTGAAGGCCATGGCATCCCAAACCCAGGGCATTCAGCAATTGCTCCAAGCCGAGAAAAGGGCCGCCGAGAAGGTCTCGGAGGCTCGAAAGCGTAAGAATCGTCGTTTGAAGCAAGCTAAAGAAGAGGCTCAAGCTGAGATTGAGAAATATAAGGCTGAGCGCGAGAAGCAGTTTAAAGACCATGAAGCCCGTCATGTGGGCTCTCGAGGGGATATCGCAGCTCGAATCGAGGCCGATACCAAGACCAAGATCAGCGATATGAACAAATCCGTGGATGCGAACAAGGAGAAGGTGATTTCTCAACTCATTGACATGGTGTGTGAGATCAAGCCCGAGGTTCACAAGAACTTCAGGGGCTAATCTATAATCGTAAGGGTCGACTTGTATTAATTGACAACTACGACGACAAAGAACTGCCCTTAAACCTCTTGGGTTCAATGTGCAGGGGAATGATCTGTGTTTTATTGTTACATTTCAATTCAATTTGTGAATAAACCATCAATGAGTTCTTTTGGAATGGAGGTGGATTGATTTGTGTAAGGAGAAATTACTAAGGAAAGTTGTTCCTGAATGAACGATTCCTGCGACAGATTTGCTCCATTAAATTTTAAGCAAAGACATTCTGCAAGTGATTGATCCTCCCGGACCCACGCGTGTTCATAATTGGCCTCTTCGTAAAATTCCCCTAAATCATGGGCCCAGAATGAGGAGACTAGACTTTTCGAGTCCTGACCATTCTTTCCACAAATTCGTATCCTGAGCCTTGGACTAATATATAGGTCATCCTTGCATCAGCAAATAAAGAAATACTAGCTTTTGTACTAAACTTCTGATGAGGAGCAATAAAAAGGATAAAAAGAAGCGGCCTAGAATGGAAACCTTACGGAATACCTGACTTTGCATCATACATACCACTAAAAGATCCTTCAACCTTAACCATTTACTTCCTTTCACTCATGAAACTATCAATCCAATTGAGGACCTTACCCTGGATCCCAAAACCTTTTGAGTTGATTCTTTGATACTTTGCTAACTATGGAACTAAAAATACGTATGTTCCCACTCTGGGAACGTTAGGAAGTAAAGAGAATTCAAGAAGTTCTTGAAAACTAAAATCACAATGGCCATGTAATCTAATTCTTTAAGTTATTTTTTCCTTTTAGAAACTTGTCAGTCACTTTTAGGTATTGCAAGCACTTATTGAGTCATTTTGAGATCAAGTTTTGGCCAAAATTTTTTTGAATAATTGTCCGAATCCTATGTTCAAAACGACTTGTGACTACATAAAACTAACTCATTACAGCCCCTGTTGTCCCTGTCGGTAAAAAGAATCAATCACGAAACCTCGAATTGCCTTTCAGTTAAGCATTGTCTTTTTGGTTTAGTAAATGAAGTGCCATCGTTTACCGCGATAAATGAAATGTTAGCCGTAACTATAGCTTAAAAGTGGATTAAGGGAGATTCACCTTTCATTTACGTTTTTATCACTTTTGGAGGAAAGTGTCCTTTGGATGAGAGCAAGAATGTCGATCAAGTCTTCTGTTTTCATTTACATATCTGGGACTTGATGACCAGGAATTTTAAAAGTTTAGGACAAACAAAAAGAAAGAAAGCTTCTTTCACTTGTGGTTGACTTCTTGGTTCCCGAAAATTTCAATGAATACAAGAAGCTTGGTTGATATTCTTGATCTCATTACAAGGACACTATTCTTCTTTGGTTCAAAACCGAAAAAAAGCCAAAAGCCAAAATAGTCTTCTTTGTTTCACATTTCAGCTAGAATTGCAACTATTGCAAAAGTGCATGGTAGAAGGGGTGACCGCACTCCTTGCGTAAAACCAAAAAGATTTTCCACGGTAATTCAAATGAAGTGAACACATTTCATCTAAAGGCACATGACTTCTAGAGTCTTTTTTATTTTGTCATGTAAGAATAAATTATTTCAACAATAAAAACAGAAACAATGAACAATCTTGAATAAATTGAGCACAAACATGTGTAATGACCACTGAGGAAGTCAAATGGCCCAAAAGGGAAGATGCAACGTTCGGTGGCTTCAAGTTCAATGAGAGCTTCAGAGTGCATGCACGGACTAGAATTAAAAGTTGAGCTTATGCACTAATGTAGCGCAAATTCAAAGTTGTCCTCGGGTGTGGGCTGAGATTGCAATCGATTTGGGAAACAACTATGGCTTTGAACTTTGATGATGATGGCTATCGGTTGGTTCATGAAGTGGTTCAAACCTCACAAACAAAAAAGGTTTGGAAAGAACAAGGGGTGTCGTTCCAACCCAAACCTTTGCCATCGCGGTCCCACATCTCCAGACAATGCTCTTGTTCGCCATCCTCATATCTAAACATGAAGCAGAATCATTAATGGCAACCAATTTATTTACATCCAGAAAAACATGCAGATATGGGGGGTTCCAAGTTATTTTTTTTGGCTACTTGAAAACTGCCATGTAAGGAGGACAAAATACAAGGCCTTCAATTACGGATTTTAAATTGATCGGATTCTGTTTCAACTTTTGGCAAGAGGAACTAGACATTTGCATCAAGATGTTTCATTGAAATTTGATCTTTTGCTGAATGCACAAGCACAACATTTTGAAAATCAGAAGGTCTTTATACTTGCACTAGGAAGCAGAAAAGAAAATGCCATTACAATCGTTTTTTTGGACGTTCAATAAAGCATTTGCAACACTACACTTCAATTACTTTCAATACCATAAAACTCCACCGATTGTGTTAACAATTGTCATGAAGACTTTTTATCATTCATAGGATAACCGGTTTGATTGCAATGGCAAGTTTATTGCACTCTTCAGAATTCGAGATACGTCTTTTGCTGAAGGCCAATGTATCCATCCATTTCGTCATGCTTGATTCAGGATAGAGTAAGATTTATTACGGGATAAAGGAAGTAAAGAAATTCAATTTCAAGACCAAGAGCGCGTCCAAACAAAAAGAGACTGATCTAGACTTGAAGCCAGAAAAAGTCATACAATGCAAACCTTTTTCAACGAATTCACCTTCTATCGAGCTCAACGTCTACTCGACGAGTTCATGCTTTTTTTTAACAAAAGTGACCTTTTTTGAGCCTCCATCTATTTGCTGATAAAAGAAAAAAAGGGAATCATTCAATACTTACTCAAAGTTATTGGGTTCACCGGCGTTCCAATTAGTGTATGTAACTGGTTTTCCTGATGAAAGCCAGAAGAACTTGCCCTCTTCACCTTGATCGGTGCCCGAAGTCCAGAAGTGCTCATGACCCATGCCTAAAAAGATCAAGTTTTAAAGTGAGGATCAACATAAACCACATTAGAGTACCATGAGTAATTTGCAACTTCCTAGGAAGCAAATTGACCGCATCAAACATTTTTGCTGAACAACATCCGAGGCCTCATTGAATACAACTTCCTGGAAGACCTTCTGATCTCGGATTTGGTGAGTTGAATGCATTTTAATTTTTCTCCCATTCACATCGGAATCCAACCTGATCCGATACTTTGCCAACTTCCTTGAATCAAAGTCGAGCAACTCCAAAATGAACAATGAAAAAAAAGAGATTGGCCAGTGCCATAAACGGTATTGGTATGCATAACTCAACCCAGCTCCTGAGTCAATATGAATTGCAGGCCTAATTGGAGGCCTAGGATTCCCATCGTAAACTTAATTAACCAAACCAGGTCGGGACAACTTCATTTGCACTCCCAACAATCACTCACCATATGCCTGAACATGTTCCTGAAGATCCCTTTGCTCTTCCGCCGAGTTAATGGACGCTAAATGCATCCCATGGAACCGACAATACTGCTGAGCTTTATACCAATTGGCCTGAAAAGCAGAACACACGATCAATATTCATTGCTTTTTGTGCCCTTGGTGGCGAGTGACATTGCAGATTTGTGTGTGGTCAAACCAGGGTCCGGCTAAGTCTTGGATGGTTATTCACTCAGACATTCTTGTCCGTAACACAAGAGGTACTGAATCAGTCCCTGAGTTACTATCTTAATTCGAATCTTCGTCGTTCAGATGTCCTCTTGCGGTCAAACGAGACGTGCCTCAAGAGTTTCTCTCTGTCCTTTTCCATGTCAGTCTCACCTTGAAAAAAACGCCGAGGTAGTACTGTTTCGATCCCAACGTGGTGAGTGGCATCGTCCACCGATTTGGCAGCCCTGTGGCCTCTGGAATACAATTTGTGCAGCCTGAATAATAAAACGGGAGAGGGAAACAATTAGTGGATGATTACGGGGACGGACGAGTCATGCGTGTGTGGATCCCACTCATTATTGAGGTTTGCAAGTCGAGCTTTGTTGGTAAAAGGAGGAGGTGGTTCGACCTTCGGTACTCTTCATTTTCCATTTTCTGTCCGGAAATATTTCCGCCCCAAGGGCCCTTCCCAGGGCTACATTTGTTCTACATTATGGTATATCCTCAGTCATGAATACCAGTAGTGTCCATGAAATCTGACAAATCTTTTGTTCTTATGCCTCCCCTCCTCTTTCTTCCCTTTCAATCACTCTTCCTTCAATATTTCAATAGACACCAAGGAAGCTCATTAAAGCTTCAGGGGTGTCATTATTGCCTTAGTTTCATAATGCCAAATTCAAAATGCCTTGCCAAAAAGCTCCTTGCCATTTTGATGGGAAATCAAGGAATTCTTTCATGAAAAAAGCATTCCTGGAAAACGGCTTTGTCGAGAGGGGTTTCATGTTACGCAATCGAACGAGCTGACTTTTCAACCGGAATCTACATATCAAGCAAGAGCTTCCTGCCGCTTTTTGCAACTGGGTGAACGCCAGGAAAGAGGCTGCAAAGTTTCTATTTTAATTCAGGTTCCCGTTTTTCTCCATTTTCAAGATGGATGGCAAGGTCAACCAGGAGTTTCCATGACCTTTAAGCGTAGAGATCATCCTGAACATTCTCAACAGTTGAGCACAATCGTTGGTGGTAGATTCGTGAACCCTTGACAAGGATCACTCGTGACCTCAAGCTCAACCATGTTCTATTCTTACACACACTTCACACCTGCCCGCTAATGAGATCGACAGACGCTAAACAATCGTATGTATTTGTGCCCCAAAAGTGGTGAACGACGTTACCTTGGTCCTCTGCATATTTGTCGCTGAAGGAGCTGGGTGGTTTTTGAGCCCAAGAAAGAGGTATGAGGATGCTACCCGCAAATAGGGCGGTGAGGATGTCAGTCTTCATGTTGATGTTTGTGTAACCTATGTCAATATTGCTTTTCTACCAAAGTCACACTCACAAAAGTGCTCATTCACTCATTAAAACTGTGTTCTAAGCAAGAGCGGCACACTTCACGTCCTCGTCTCACGTTTCCCACTCCACAATAACGCCAGCATTGGATATTTTCCCGTCTTAAGCTTGAAATTCTCCCTTCGCGTTACTTATGATACGGTAAGTACTACATTGCAGAGCCCGATCTTTTGGAGTGCCCGTTGAAGGCCCGCTAACTCGCGGGCAATTCTCTATCTCTCTGAGAGAACCAGGAGGGTAGAGGGCAATAATCGGTCGGAAGAAACACCATTATCTTGAACACATTGGGGATGGTTGGAAAAGAGACCTGGGGAAACCTACCACCGATGCGACGAGCGCTGAACGAGCGAGGAGCGTCTTTGGCCACCAATTGGGCACCTCCTACGCTTCTCCTCCGTCTTTTCCCCTTGGTGGCATTCAAATACAACGAAAGAGATACAAGTTAGAGCACAAGAATGTCGAAGTGGTACTAGAGCAAAGGGGCCTCTCGGTTGGACGAAGTAATATTTCAAGGGCATCGAGTTCTTCTCTCAAATCTCGAGCAAGGATCGAGTAAGAGGATGCCTTCTTCAACGTCTATCGATGCAGTTGTACTCGAAGACACCTTTTCGAGTACCCAAGGATGAATACGAAAAAACTTGCCAAGGAAATAGCGTAACGGTCAACCCTGATTTTGATCCGAAGGGTCCATTTTTGGAGACTGCTTCTCAAGATCAACTGGTGCAAGCTCTGGTTCTAATAATTGAGCGGTTCTTGCATTTCTAAATTGGGGGGAAAACATCATCAACTGCACGTTTGAGATGCTTGACATTGAAATTAGGAGGCCTTAGATTCGACAAGTTATTGATTGATCACGATTTCCAGGGGGCAGAAAACAACACGAAAGAAGAGATTGTCTCGATTTACGGAAGCTCTCAGGGTAAAGAATGATCACGACGAAGACCAATCAATCCGAGTTCCTTGTAACGTCTGTGGCTTGAGGTTTATGCCTGTCATATACACAGCATAGAGCATCTTTTCCTTGACCTTTCTCAGTTTGGCAGTCCAATATATGCATGTGGTATGAAACACCGATTCACATCAACTTACTTGAGGATCCTGATTTGCGAGTAAAATCGTTCCCAGGAAAAGCTAACTTAATTGGGACTTGCTCTGAAGCAGATCCGCTGGATCCCCTTGTTCCTGGAGCCCCACGGGTTTGAGTGGTTCGAGACTCGGATGTGGTCTCATCAGCGGGACCATCACTGAATTGAAGGTCACCAGAGAGATTGTTTCTTGGGCGACGGATGTAATCACTCTCTTCTGGACTCCGCCTAGAATGAAATCAAGGCATTCAGAAAACAATTCAGTCAATGTCTACGTAGGAGGGGGAAAAGTGTGGAATGGGGATTTTTACGCTCCACGGGGCTAATCCCTCATCATGGATTGTCAAAACGAGCCCAAGATCGGCTTTCAAGGTGTTCTGATTTGACCAATCTTGTATCTAAGACTGATAAGCCCGCACGTTCAAATCTCCGATCGTCCTTGAAGTCATCATTCACGGACTGCTCGACCATTTGAGTTGGAAACCATGCATTGTCCTTCGTTAGAGACTGCATTAATGAAGCAAATTACTGGACCAATTGAGATACAAACCCGCGATTTCTTCCGAAACAAAGTGACCATTCAGACAAAAATGAGGAAACTGTCATTAACTCCTCAAATCTCGAACACGAATCAGCATTTTGTTTTCCGTTCATAATCATTAGGGTAATTGAGGGAGACAGAATTTGGAAAGTTGTTTACAATCGATTATTACCTAGGGGTCCGGAAATCGATGACGTCAATTTGTTCTTTGGCTTCGTCCAAATACCTCCGGATGTCATCCCTTTGATATTGAGGATAAACAACGCTAGGATCGCCTTCTCCAGCAAAGATTCGATCTTCAATTGTGAGCGTGGAGGGTTTTGGGTTCCTTGGCGAATTGGGTGTAGAATCTCCTATAAGTCGTTGCAATAAATACTGTGTGAGATGGGCATCTGAAAAAAAGAAAGAAAACATCAGAATGTATCATGGGTCTCCTCCCACAAACATGACAAGGCAATCTTGCAGATTTGAAAATCATCCTCTATTAGCTCATACCCCGAAACCATTGAACGCTTAATGAGGCGTTTCTTGAGGGCAAAAAAAGTCATCAACTCGCCCAACGAAGACCATCATTTACCACAACACAACCTTTATCGTGTTAATCTTCAAGGCCCCAACATGTAATGGTAATACAAGTGTCAGAACATCATATTACCTGACCAAGATCTAGAAACAACAATGGAAAGTGCTGGTAAGTGTCTACATTTGGCCCTCAGCCAAACTGGCAGGCTATATTTCGCAAAACCCTTTTCTTGACAAGGTTAGTTGAAGAATCTCGTCTCCTTCACTGGTTGTCTTTAGCCGTGTAGTACCAAGTTCATTTCATCTTTGTTGGGTGCCGTTTATTTATAGCTTGATGAGAAGTCGTAACGTAGAAGATACTGGAAAGACAACCACCACAAGTTTCAAGTCCTCTTAATACCCTCTGAAAACCAGTCGATTCAGCAGCTCCTCTGCCAGACCTCGAAGGCTTTATTACAGCCAGATGAGCTTTGAGATGATCAAATTCCGGGGTTCAATTTCTCTTTGCACCGGGAATTGGAAGGAGCCAAGTATTCTGAGGATATTACACAACCAACCACACTCTGAAGAAGATTCCGCTTGGCAAAGTGACGATTACTTCCAAACGGGAAACACAGATTTGGTCTATTCGTTACGTGTACAGAAATGGGCGCACTAAAAATCATTACGATCAAAGCCTGGCTCTCAATGAAGCCTCATAAATTGGATGGCAGATATACGATTCCAAGGATTGGCGATGACCTATCGAGGCCGCTCTTTATCTCATCAAACCTTTGGCGGATGAAGGCGAATATAGGGTATAGCCGCTACTACTACTACTCCGCCTCCCACACTTCTTGTAGAGGGTTTCATAATGGATTAATTCCAAATCAGCAGTCATCATCGATCATAAAGAGCGTAACAGCGGCATTACTCGAGGTTTTGAGGCTTGAGATGGAGATCTCTCAGGGGGTTTACCGAGCTTCAAAGCCGCCAAGGACTCGAACCCTCAATCAGATGTCTACTGGGTCCAGATGCACGTAAGCCATGTTCTAGTCATTATTGCTTCGGAAGATAATAAAAAGCTATGCCTCGCAATCCAAACTAAAGCTAATCTGAAACCGAGGAATTTGACGTTTCTGATGCATTTGATTTTAAGCCAGTACACATGTCTAGAGAACGAAGGAGGAGGAGTTTATTAGTTCAACTTTTACGAGCGAGATGGCTCGAGGTCATATTTTGGGGTCTATTGATCAATTCCTTTCCTATTCATCTGTGAATAGCTGACCGCCAAAATAAGTGCGATTGTATGAAATGACAGCTCAAGGCAATTGGCACGTCTCCTACATTCGAACATTCTAGCTCAGCAACATATTTTTCGTTCTTTAAAAAATGACAAATATGCAGTCAATTATTCCCGTTCTCGTACCATTGTTCGAGCCTACAAGCGTTCATGGGAACGAGCCTGAAGGCAAGGTCGAGCTACTTCATACTCCATTTTCAATTACCACTAAATGACCCTTTCTCGCCGCAACAAATCTCGGTCTTTGTCCAAACCATGTTGGATAACAGAAGTTTGTTTTCTAGCTCAAATTTGATTATGTTCTATTTATAAGCAGAACTCGAATCTGAACAATGCCATAATCCTCCATTGAAAAGGTATCCTTGCATCTCTCGCGTGAGCAAGGCAAAGATCGAGTCTCAGAGATCAAGGTTTAGCTCCTCTGAGTGCAAGGTTTCGATCAATGTAAACCATCTCGTTCTTTTGTGCGAGGACGGAGTATCTTGGACGGTGAGGAAAGAAATCTGAAACTGCCCATCGACTCAGGTTTGATATCGTCTTTCAGCACGGATATGAATCCTTTAAGACACACCTTGTAATCCCCTTGCCTTGTCTCTTGTTAAGAGTGCAGATTGGTAACGAACTATCAGTAAAGGTGAAATCACCTCAAACTCAAAATAGAAATATGAAGCAGCAATCACAAGTCTAATTAAAAGATTATGGATTAAAATATTACTGATCAAAAAAACTGAAACCCAAGCCGCATTGTGGTTTTGATAGGCCTGTGATTTTTTTTAAATTGATAGTTGGCGATGTTGATTGAACCTTTGATCCTCTAAGGGTGTTATTTTTTTTACCTCAAATCAACAAACGTTTTGAATAAGGTAAACAGATTTTAAAATCAATGCAAATGAAGCTAAGCTCTTAGTTAGATCCACAGATTATCCTCGATAATCTGTGAGTAAAGAAACGATAATAATATCATAGTAATCGGATCTCATATTAAATATCTGGCTGACATTAAAAAATTGTGATACCATATCTAAAAATCAAGCACCAGGAGAACTTAAAGTGTTTTTGAAAGGAAAATCATTTCAATAGATCCTAACTGAATAAGAGATTATTTCCAAACTTAAAAGGTATGTTATAGAAACGGAAAGTCGCCATTTGCAAGCAAGAGATTTCGAGTGAGTTCTTTTAATAACAAGTGTTTTTTTGCTTTGCAGATTTTTCATTATCGCTACAAGGAATGGGGTTTTCTATGAAGAAAGTAAATCATAAAAACGTTACTGTTTAAAGTTAAGATTTATATGATATTTGGTCTACCAACGAGTTTCTGTTGGGAAATCTGTACAAACCTTGAATAGTGGGTTGATCAGGATTAGTATTTAAAAATTTGTCTTATCCTGTCTTAACGTTATTTTTCTCTCGGTGCTGAAATTCGTTTAACTCTCGTTTTCCTGATCGTTTTTTTTTTCTAACTATTGGCTGCTATTGTAAAAGTATGATTAGCTTGTCATATGCTTATCAGTCCGACTTTTCTTGGTGAGATACAATATACTAAGTACTTGAACCTGAATTAAGAATTAGAATTTGGATCAGTTCATCTGGATCTGGACTTTGCGAATCTGAGCGGATCAGCTCCGATTCGAACTCAGTGGTCTGGATCCACGTTGGAACGTACCAGGATCGAAGAGATTTCTTATTAACATCTCTATCATCAGATTGGTCTTTTCTAAAGACTTTTTTAGAAGAGTTAGTGTTTGGACCAAAAAATGAAAGTAAATATCATGACAACCAAGTTTAATTGATACTCGGCAAGCCGTTCAAAAAAGAGTCAAGAATGTATTACAATTCATAGACAAGCGAGAATCAACCACAAATTCATTTTGAGCCATGAAACTTTGGATCCAATTACCAAAGAAAGTCAGAAATAATGGTCAGAATTAAATGTCATTCGTTTCCTATGTAAGGTGATCTTATTGTATTCGAATCTCAATGAGATCGCAAGTTTAATAAATCGTGAACGCCATTTTAACTACCTCATTTTAGTCCGAAGAAATTCAAAGCAACCCATTATTGAAAATGCGTATCTATAAAGTTTGAAACGCTATAGGATGGATAAGATATTTGTTTTGACAAGATTAACATGAACGACCTTTTATTGCCGATGCAAATGTTTGTTTACTGAAGATTAGTCTAAAATAAATAACTTGTCACAAGATTTACCCTTCCACACCCAGCAATGAGAGAGAACAAGGTAAGATATGAAAAAGGATAATGCAAGTAAAGGCGTCATTAAGTGGTCTATTTTCTTATCTCTTGAGTAAATAGAGTAATTTCAGGATTTCATGCAATTTTTTAAACAAATCTGTGCAAATGCAAACTTCAAAGCAATAAGAGAATGAACGACATTTTTTAAAGATTATTGAACATGAGAAGCAGGATATCATTTTTTCATACTTCAAAAATGTAGCAAAGCCTTGAAAGAAGAATTGGTTAGAAATGACATGATTTCGTCTTTGATTCGTCTCTGCTCTCGGCCCATTCCACCCAAATGAACATTCCTCTTAGATGTCTTCAACGACTAAATCCAAAATTTCCCCTCAAGGAATTGTGCTTAAAAATGACCACTAGTCTTACTCTGCATTACATCCTTCAAGGATTGTTTTCCAAAGATTAATGATACACACTTATTTTATGGACCAAGGCCTTGAAATTATACAAAGCATATTGATCTCCAAACCAAACAGGCTTCAAGGTTAAAGGGATAAGCCCTCATTAAAATGTTTCACGTTTTTGACGAGCGAATCAATTAAGCGATAGACCAAATGCGTCGTCCATTCTTGGACCGCAAAGAAGCACAATTAATCAGGCCATTCATGCTTTCAGGCTTGCATTGCACAGGCCTGATGAGGGTAAGTAGAGTTTAATGTAGCACTATTGTTTCAAAGTCCTCCTGTCTTCTAATATCTTTCTATCTCTCGAAGTGAGTAGCACATTGAAGGCAACTAACCAAGCAATCTGATTACAAAAATTGGCAAAAAATTGGCTGAAAGGCAACGAAAGAGCAATAAAACAAAGAAGAGCAATAAATTCAAAAAGTGTCTCGCATTGCGTGACATTTTTGTCTCATCCTGTTTGGTCTCATTTTTTGTTGGTCAGCATATTTTTTCTTCATTTTTTTGATTGAGGCTCAAAAGTGCAAAAATAGTATAAATTACCAAAATAGGGACTGTATAACCAAATATCGGGTGTAAACCCACTCGAGTCTCCAAAAAATAAGGACCTGTGTAATTGTGAAATAAAAAAATGCGAAAGCATTTACTGTATTACAATTAACTTTAGTTTCATACAAAAACAGAACCATGTAAACCAGAAATTCAGTAAATTTCGCTTAAAATTTTGACGCGAGTCTACGAAAATCCTTTTTTGATTCTGAAAGAAGAAAACTGTCAGTTATGTCAAAGCAGACATCAGGCTATCTAATTTGAGTACTAAGAGACAAAACACTAACTAATGTAGCTAAAGAATTACTTATTTTGGTCAAATGCGCATGCTTGGCAACCATTTTGAGTGTGACGTGTGTTCTTTTGTTATGTTCTTTTCATTTGAACCCTTCTTTGCTTAGAAGTAGTTAGTAACAAATAGGGAACCTAATATAGGCCCTGGCCATCATAGGCTAAGACATGAAAATAGTTCATGCTGGTGATTAGTTAAGAGATAGCATTAACATTAGACTGATTCTGACCAAACTTCAATAACAAACCAAAGAACTTCCTTATTCTAATAGACTGAGTTGTTAGTCACCTGACGTGAGACATTAATTGGTACTTGTTCAAACTTCACACTATTAAATTCACTCTTTAATCAGATAAATAGTTCAAACACATTTGCAACAAGCTAACAGGTTTTCACAAATCAAATTGGTATCAAATAAGTAAATAGTTTAGATGTGTTTCTGATAAGAAAAGGTTTCCTTAAGTCATGAGCTTTTGCTTCCCACATGTTGGAGAACGTCACGTTGTGTTAGATTTCGCAGGCCAGTCTGTATATTAGGGACCCTAGTTACAAGATGACCATAATTACCATTCATTGTTAAGGCAACGATGATATGAAAGTTATTCAAGAGCAGGTAACGATAACTCACTTGACATCAAGGTATCATATAGTTTATGGGGACCAGAATTGTAATAGGTACCTTGGAATACACTCCAAATCTTCAATACATCTATGCAAACATTTTTGAAAATCAAATTGGGCGACAAATTTTTAATCATGTTTTGTTAATTGTCTTTTGAGTGACTGAATTGGCAGGTAGCAAACTGATGGCAAATAAACGTGCTTAATTAAACCCTCAGGGTACCATTTGGGTAATCGAAAGGATGAGAGATGTAAGATTTTAAAGTTTTTTAAGCATACCTCCCATTCTTTTGATTCCCAAATTTTAATACATACATGTTACACTTCTTTCAAATTTCTTCTTTTTTCCTCATTTGAAACTAATTCCGCAAAATAAATCCTGCTTATTAAAACTCAGGTACTTAAACAGTATTCATAGCTAGAATATATTTGAGCGAAGTTCCTTTTAGCGATTGAGCTCGATTCGATGTCAACCAAATGATTTCAAGATGTCAGATTGAAGCTTACCGGCTTTTTCTCTCCCATGTTTGTTTGCTCTTGATCTAAGTTGTCCACTAACTTGAATGTCTAAGGGTAAAAAGATGGCCGCGATAAGCACTATAACAGCTGATTTTCTTGACACCCTATTCATTGTTCTTGACTGCAAGACTTTAGATCACTCCACGATGTACTTTCAAGCGCAGTTTTTCCCCATTGAAAAATTGAATGAAAAACAAAATTGCAACCCTCTTCCATGTACGGGCCTCGTCGTGACACTGAAGAAAACGAAGCCTTTCCACATTTCCCCCGTCTTTTTCATCGCCGTCTTTCGTGGTGTGTGCGCACCCGAAATTCTCAGAGCAAGTGAGTGAGTGTAAGGTAACTACATGTATGAGGATCAGGATGATCACCCTCATCATCCCTAGTGGGCTTCATTCTTCGGTGGGCAAATGGTTCTGTTGGCCCTCTACCTTTGGCGCCTGCCCAACCAGCCACAAACAGGCAATGGTTCTATTATTATTAGGAAGGAAAACGTCGCAGTCTTGGAGAACTTAAATATTGCGATGCGCATTTAAGTTAGAATGTGCTAACATTGGCAAGAGTTGATATGAGATTCATAAATGCAATAGCTTAGTTGAGGGTTTACACCAAAATATCATCTCCTTTAATGTATCCCTTCACTTTTGGCATTTAACTGAGAGTTCAAATGTCACGAAGATTCAATGTTCCTTGCGAGACCACCCACACAAGGAAAAAAAAGGAAGAAAATTGTTGTTTGAATACACTGTAATATGTGTCACGTTCTTTTGCACTGCTTAACTGGGAATACACCGTGAAAATAGTCCAAAATTTCGATAATCACAAGGGATTTAAAGGATATTCAGAAATTGATGGAATGGTTTATTGCAATGTCATTTATCATCATTATGGTCACAAAAATAAAAGGTATGGAAGGGAAAAAGACAAAAATATATGTAACCCTAAACAAGTTCCAGAATTTCTACGGTGTCTTTAACAAGTTCTTGCGTCTCGACAAGTGACACCAATAACTCTTCACCCATACTCTGTTCCTCCTCAGAAGTAATACTTACTTGATTTAATTCGTCAAGAATTTCAAGAGATTGTTGTTGAATTTCTTCAAGTACATTAAGAGTTTCTGGACTCACAAGGATTTCCCCGGATTGGGTTATGTCATCAACTGCATGCTCAATAGAGTCAATCATTTTAATGGTTTCATCATAGACTAGATAAAATTCCAATTGATAATAGGTAGTTGATGCCATGATGGTAGTTGTTGGAGAGTTAGTTGATGTACTTGTTGGAGTGGATGTTGATGTGGCAGTTGAAGTGGTAGTTGATATACTTGTTGGAGTGGCTGTTGATGTGGCAGTTGAAGTGGTAGTTGATATACTTGTTGGAGTGGATGTTGATGTGGCAGTTGAAGTGGTAGTTAGTGAAGAAGATGGAGTGGTAGTTGTTTGAGTGGTGGTTGGTGTGGTAC
>CM021312.1:4697711-4718806 GCA_010645155.1 Tigriopus japonicus | reverse complement strand
GATCCCCACCGGGCAATCCATCTAGGCGACTTGATCCCCGTCATGTGATCCATCTGCACAACTCAATCCCCACCATGCAATCCATCTGGGCGACTTGTTCCCCACCATGCAATCCATCTGGGCGACTCAATCCCCACCATGCAATCCATCTGGGTGACTCAATCCCCACCATGCTATCCATTTGGGCGACTTAAGGTTAGGATACATTTTGGAAATTTAGTTTAGGTTAGGTTAGGTTAGGTTAATTAAGGTTTGGTAAGGTTAGGTTCAATTAAGTTCAAAATTAAGTTTGATGCATTGCTTTATCCTGTTTTGAAAATGACATATAAAATAAATTGTCATATGGCATCACTGGTCCTGGAGAAGTGTTCAGCTGTTGACGCCGCTCTGTGTACTAAAATTTCTATGCTTTTTACCGACCATATTTTGAAATTAACTTGATGCACCTGCTTGGTCACTGATGCTAGAAAATCTTTGGACATAGTCTCTTATTTGAAACAAGATGATATTCCTTGCAATTGAAGTTTTTAATTCGGCCACAAACATTTATTAAGAGATACCATGTTTACAACTGCATGAAGCGATTCTCATGTGATGTCATTTCATGTCTTGACAAGCCAGTTGAAATTTTAATGTGAAATTTACTCAATAATCCAAATCATAGTATTTTGGGTTTAACCTGTCAAATCTTTGCAAATTGACACTTAAATATGAAAGAAAATATTCTTTTTCTGTGATGCTATCAGAAGAGGAGACTTGATTAGAATAGTTTTTTCACTAACCTGGGCATTTTTCTGAGCTCACTTCTTGTGAGCTCGCTCCTTGTTATGGCGGCAAATTCAAACCATTTTGACATTGGCCTTCTCTCGGTCAGACCATTTTTCCGACCAACGTCCATATCTCTAGATGTCCGTGACTAGAACCCGTGACACAAAGACAGGAGTTGGACAAGCTCGAGGCCGGTTTATCTGACTTGATTATGGCATACACTTGCTTTTGAATTTGGTGCGTTTAAAGACTTGATAAAATATATCAAGAAATAAAAGATTGACAATGTCAACAAATTGTGATCCTAGCTCGAACAAATATAAAAGATAACCTTAAAGGCTCAATGTCGACATTTTCTGCTCGTTCCTTTTTCTCCCTTTTGTCCAGGGTGACCTCCTTCACAATACACCCCTCAGACGATGGCAACTCTGTTTGGCAGAGTCGATCTAATTTCATCGGTTACAATAAAGACTTGAATAGAAATATGGTCACACAATACATACATGAAGGGGAAAATCATTACATCAAATGGGAATACTAAGTCAGCACATAGATTAGAGAATTTAAAAAATAAAAGGCTTGGAAGCAAGGAGCTTCCTTCAATCGATCTATGAATACGGAATCTTGTTTGCCATTGCCTCGATCCAGGATGAAATATTTTGTATCCCTACGAATAACTGGATAGAGTCCTGAGTAGGGTGGTTGTAGAGAGGCCTTGGCACCCAATATTCGTTCATACACTGAAGAACAGGTTAAGAGATCTTTGTTAACGTAAGATGCAGGCACAGATCGATTTTGCCATGCTGGAGAGATGTAGTTCCGAGAGTTTACGCGCCGTCTTAACTCTGAAAGGTAGACTTTGTGGTCGGGAGCATCAAACTTGTCAAAAATTGCCCCCGGAAACCGCACAGCTTCGCCAAATACAAGTTCAGCGGCAGAGCAACCTAAATCACTTTTCACTGATCCATGCACACCAAGCATAACAAATGGTAACTCGGATAGCCAGTTTGAGCCATCCATGTGAGCCATCAATGACGCCTTAATTTGTCGGTGGAGGCGTTCCACAGCACCATTTGCTTGCGGATGATAGCTCGTCGTTTTTTTATGACAAATCCCCAAAAAGTTCATCAGGTCTGTCCAAATGCTGGATGTAAATTGTGAACCTCGGTCCGTTACCAACATGCTTGGCACCCCATAGCGTTGAATCCAACCCGAAAGAAAAACGGAACAACACGTTGCCGCTTCTATATTGCGCATTGGGATTGCTTCCGCCCACCTGGAGAAACGATCTACGATTGTTAGTATGTAGCGGTGTCCATGGCTTTCTGGCAGGGGACCCACTATATCCACGTGAATGTCTTGAAATTTCGCTGTTGGTGGGTCGAATTGTTTGAGTGGAGCACAAGAATGCCTTGTGACTTTAGATTTCTGGCAACCATGACACGCACGAACCCAAGCTTGGATATCTTTGGCCATTGTGGCCCAAACATAAGACGCAGAAATCAATCGACGAGTTGCTTTCACACCAGGGTGCGACATTTCATGAAACATATCGAACACCTCCTTGGTCAATGATGTGGGTACAATCGGTCGGATGGCTGATCCACGGTTATCAGCAACCAATCTAAGATCAGGGCCAACGTTGTGTACAATCCAATGAGGAGGGAATGGATGATCCGGCGTGGCTACCATTCTATCGGCTTGCTGCGCAGCAGCAAGACGCTGTAACAACTCAGTTGGTTTGAAACGCCCAATGTCGGCTCTGGACAAGGCATCCGCAGGTATGTTGTCAACTCCTGGAATATATCGTATGTCCGTGGTTAGTTCTGATATTTCAACCAAAGTCCTTGTCACTCTTGGGGATTCAAAACGGTTAGGGTTTGAATTGCGATCGAAGGCATACATCAACGGCTTGTGATCTGTTAGAATATGGAAGTTATGCAAGGGAATCCCTTCAATCAAGTGTTGAAAGTGCCGCAATCCCAACTTAATGGCCAAAAGCTCGCGGTCATAGGTTGAATATTTGCGTTCTGGGGGCCGAAAGCAACGGCTAAAGAACCCAATAGGTCGCCAACCAACACCAGGAGTGTTTTGTTCAAACACTGCACCCGCAGCAGAGTCAGAAGCATCGGTGCACAAGCGAGATTCCAATTTACTATCAGGGAATGCCAGTGTGGTTGCTTCAGTAAGGGCGATTTTAATAGTTTCAAAAGCCGCATTAGCCGCTGCAGGCCAATTAAATTTCATCTTCTTTTTGTTCTTCTGTGAACTAGGGCCACGAAGTAATTGATGAAGTGGTTCCAGAATTGTTGCAGCGTGAGGAATGAACCGGCGATAGTAATTTGCTAGACCCAAAAATCTTTACAGGCTTTTCTCGTCGTTTGGTGCTTTGATTGATGATAGGCTCGAAACACGGGATTCAGGTGCTCGTACACCTTCCACAGAAACATTGTAGCCCAAAAACATCAAAGTCGCAACACCAAATTCACTCTTTTCCCTGTTTATCACCAATCCATAGTGCTTCAACCGCTCAAAAAGAGCTCGAAGGTGGGATAAATGTTCTGCATGTGATGGGCTGGCAATCAGTATGTCATCTACCGGTACATAAACATAAACACCTTTTAGGTCTCTTGTTACCTCGTTGATGAATCGTTGGAATGCTTGGGCGGCATTTCGCAGGCCAAATGGCATTCGGTTATATTCAAATAAACCCATCGGAGTAGTCACTGCAGTCAAATGTTTGGATTCTTCTGCAAGCGGGATTTGGTAGAAAGCCTTGCGCAAATCGATTTTGCTGAAGATTTTGGAGCCCGTGAGTTGATTTGTGAAGTCGCCAATATGAGGAAGAGGGTGTGCATCTGCAATTGTGACCTTATTTAATGCTCTGAAGTCACCAACAATTCTCCACGAACCAGTATCACTCTTAACCATATGTAAAGGCATTCCCCAGGCCGATTCCGAAGGCCGTATTACACCAAGTTTCAACATTTTATCGTATCCGTTTTCGGCAAACTGAAGTTTGTCACCAAACATGCGCCTTGGTGCAATTTTTTTTGGTTTGGCACCTGGCTCAAGTCGAATGGTATGGGTTATGGAGTGCTTAATGGGTGGGAGATCCACACACGGTGTTGTGACACTCGGAAATTGGGCCAAGAGACCTTCAAACACATCATTCTTCGGAATGGGTTGACTAACAAAGACAGAAGCACACAAAGTTCCACGCTGACGGCGATGGGATGATGGATCTACCAAGGAGTTATCCGCGCAGTCCACATATAACTTATGTTTTTGCAAGAAATCAAAGCCCAGAAGAGCGTCCTTGACATCGGCAACGAAAAAGGTGTGTAGAAATTCACGCCCAAGACCAATGTCCATTGTCACATTTCGAGTACAATAACATTTGATCGGTGAGCCGTTTGCTCCATGAAAGAGATCTATTCTTGGTTTAAATGTTCGAATGTCTTCCTCAGTTGGTGGCAGTAGTGACCAAGAGGCACCAGAGTCTACAATAAAAGACTTTCTGGAATTTTTGTCAACGACGCGCACACACCGGTGACGTTTATTGTCGAAAAATCCAGGAGAGAGGTCGATATAATAGGCGGGGCATGATTGGCACTCCGTACCGCCTAGTGGGGAATGCCAACGAAGTTTTCCGGTTTACTTTGTTTTGAAGGAACAAAACGAGAACGAAACTTGCGACAACGCTTTGCATTGTCTCCATATCTCGCATGGAACCAACATAACAAGCTCCCGTCTTTTTGTCTGTCCCCGCCGTTCATCTCTCGTTTACCAATCGCTTTGGTGAATGTAGACTGAGATGCTCCTTTTTGATATGCAGCTAGTATTTCACGAGCATCACTAACTTCATCCGGCTCAGTACCCTCTCCATCTAAGATATTTAGAACGGGGGAAGAGATGGATGCTCCTATTTGAGCCTGTCGCAGCCTTGACACTTCACCATCTGCCTTGAGTCAGGAACCTCTCACCACAGGACGCGAACTTCAGCTGACGCGTAGCCCAATGAGGCCCTTAAAACGGTGCGGCTCTGCAGTGAATTTGAACGAAATTGTCAAAAAACGATAGAAATAGGTGTTTGATAGCAAACATCGCTTCAGAACATTGTTGCAGCATTAGATAGCGCTCCTTTTCCTACCATTCATTTTTATAATGCTGCTTTCTGTTCTCGGGAATTAGTCAAAACTGAGCTCCTTCAGACCAATATCTCGCACAAAATGGAGATTGGATCTCGAATAAATGCATATGTAACTTAAATATAATAATACCAACTTCAGACAACGAGTTCAGTTATACTTCGATCAAGTTTCATGAAGATTGGGCGTCTTTTTAGAAAACTGTGGCCATGTTATTAACAATGAAACTCACAGCCACAGTATCCACACTCTTCCTCATAAAAACATCATTTTTAGTCAGCATTTTATCGTCTGAAATCCTTGAAATCCATTAGATGCCAAATATCAACATTTTGATCAGCCAAACGAGAGGAAGCACGAGATTAAACAAATTTTTTGTCAACTAATAGTTGAGTTGTTGATGATTCCCTCACACTGATTATTCATGCAGAATGCAGTGAAGAACAGATCACTCTCATGGAGCACTGTATTCTTCGCTTTGATGGTGTTGTTTGGTACTTATAATCTGAAACCATTGGTATTTCAGGATAAGTTGAATAGGGTTGATAATGAGTGGTGAACGTGATTTACCCAAGAATGGGTTGCATTTAATTATCTCTAAGAGACAGAAACACAAACTAGAATCATGTCTAGACAATTTGTTCACTGATTTAGTACAAAATATTGAATATTAAGTCCAAAACACTTGCCTATCGTTCAGTCCAAAGGGCCACATTGGGCTCTCAAAAACAGCAACAAACAGCTGTCTTCGCATCCTCTTCTGTAAGTATATCCATGATTGAGTGCCTTGAAACGAAGGTCACCCTCCAATTGGGAAATTCGCTCTTGTATAGCCATGGGCAGCTTCATGAAAAATAGCTCTTGAAAGGCTTCTGAACAATGGGCCGGACGCTTGTCGGGCCACATGCGTTCCATAAAGGCCAATAATTCTGACGGGGTCCGATCTCCAAGGTGACACGCCATACATTCCTTGAGTCCAACCGACTTGGGTTTCATCGTTTTTCCCAGAAGTTCGTCCTTGAACGTTTCATATGGACGCATTGTATCAGGATTTTTGATCCTCCATGCCATGAGTTCGAAATGGCGTTGATCAAGGTGTTGCAACACATGCTGCAGTTTGGTTTCACCATCAGTGATGCGGCTCGTACTGAAGGTAGCCTCAACACGAGCGAACCAAAGCTCTGGATCGAATGCCATGGATGCAAAAGAGGGGATTTTTACCGATGCCGCGTTGATTGCATGTAAAGATGCTTAATTATTAAGGCTTTAATTGCATGCAAGGCTTCGGCAATGTCGTTTAAGTTGTTCTCCGCCATGTTGATCACCGTTAGTTAGGTACAGAAGGTCAGAAGGTTTGTTTCACGTCGGGTTCACCAGTGTGATCCTAGCTCGAACAAATATAAAAGATAACCTTAAAGGCTCAATGTCGACATTTTATTTCTTCCTATTTCTGCTCGTTCCTTTTTCTCCCTTTTGTCCAGGGTGACCTCCTTCACAAAATCTTTGGCTTGTCCTGATTAGACCGTTGGATGGTCCTAAGCACCAGGTCCCAAAGAGGGCTCGCGACCAAATTTGAGATCAAGTGTCGCCTTTTGGCGGCCAAAAATCATGAAAAGTTGCCACTTGGCAGCCAATTTTATTTCTATATTATTATTGTTACTTGAAGGTTTTGTGATTCTAAAGAGCACATTTCAAGATTTTTTTGCAAAATTTCAAAATTCTGTCCATTTTTGGGTGACATGCGTGCTCATGGAAAAAAAGTCTCAACTTGACTCTAGAGACAAATGGTTTAACGTGGACCAGTAGGTGCTAGGGTTGCAAGCTTGATCCTCCCCGACAAGCAAGCCATACCATTGACCAAATTTTGCCAATAGACAACATTAGGTCATATGTTTTGTGCCTAGAGATGCATGCTTGAAGCATACTTCATCAAATAACTTCCACTCCTTTTGAGTCTCTTAAACGTTTTCAGACTTTTAAAACGACGCCATATTAATGACAACTTCTTTGTAATGGATTTTCTACCCAAAATTTCATTTGAAATGCTCTAGCAGGTTTAAAATACCCTTGAAGTCAATAATGGAAGCGTGCTTGCAGCCAGCTTTGGTGCAGACAAAACATATGAGATATTATGTGCCGTTTCAAAATGGCCCACTGTGGGTGGGTGTGAATTACCAATAAAAAGCTTTCCGCAGAAAAGTTCGGGAGGAGAGTCGAACCAAGAACTTTTTGCATATTAAGACATTGCTCATCAGCATCTGATAAGAAATATGAAAATAGAAGATGCAACAATATGATTGACCAAAAGTGCCTTTTGGGCGAAATTTTAATTTGGTCTTTTTTTGGCAAAAAGCTTTAAATTCAAATAGTACAATTAAAACTACGTTAACTTTGTTTAGATAAAAGCATTTTGTCTTTCATTTTGCAAATTTCATTAGAAGAGCGAATTTGTGGTTGAAGTTGGGTAATTGTAAATTTCAAAAATCGGAAATATTATGTGGATAGTTTTTAGCTTTTTCCCAACAAAATTATCAACCTTTCAAACTCCATTCCTTTTTAGTGCATGCATACTAGTGGTTTTGGAAGTGCAACCAAAGTTAAAATTAAAATTTCAGCCCAAAAAGTCCATCCCTAAAATTTAGATACCACAATCGACCGCGGTCTGAAAAGGCATAACCTTTTGTCTCACATCAGGCTTTGTTAAAGGGGCACATTGGAAATGGAACTTTGAATGGCAGCCAAATAGTGTACCATGTTGCAATTTGGCAATCACTTTGTAAATTCCTCCGCCATCAAATTTCAGAAGTTCCCATTGAGGTTGCCCAATTTCGGTCAAGACACCATAAAATTTCTTTAGTGAAAATTTGGCTTCAAAAGTTGCCATTTGGCGGCCAATTTTATCCTGGCGACCACAAATTTTTCCGTGGACATCATCTTTCAAAAGTTGCCACTTTCGTCTCTGCGAGTGAAAGGTAGTGTGCGCCAAGACGTCCTAAAATATATTAGCTGAAGTTGTTAGTCGACAGTCACATTAATAGGGACGGGCAGAAAGTGCAAATAATCTTACCCTTTTAGTTACCAAAAGTTGCAAAAAAGTGTGCCCAAAAGTGCAAAACAAAGTGCAGAAAAATGTTGAAAGTGCAAATAAATCTCAAAAAAGAGCAAATAAATATCGAAAAAAGAGCAAATAAGTGTCAAAAAAGAGCAAACAAGTGTCAAAAAAAGAGCAAATAAATGTCAAAAAAGTGCAAAAAATGTCAAAAAGAGCAAATAACTTGCAATTGGACTTAAAACGTCATTTATGGAGCACCCACGGCTCCTAATTGAGCAGGAGAAGTTATTTACAAGTTCTAAAGACATTTGAGACCAGTTTGAGGTGAAGAGACAATGTCGCACAAGTAATAGAGTTCTATTAATAAGGTCACTAGCAAAAAGGATGTAGAATCATGAAAAATACTCTAGTCAACAATCTTCTGAATTTTTCATTCCTAAGGTGGTCTCGTGGATGTATGTACCCAAAATATTGTCGAAATACATCTAGCAATTGTTTTATATGGCTTTACATCACTCCGTTTTTGCCCTTCAAGTTGTTCAAAAATAGACATTGAAAATTGAACAGAAAAATACCCACGTGTGCCTAACAATTACATCAAAGAAAATAGTCATAAATGTGTTTTAAGCATGCTTTTAGTGGCATTACTTCAATATTTGGCCCATGGCCTAATTATTAGAACTCAATTTCAAATGTGGCATTCATTGTCTCATCACATCAAAACTGTTCTCAAATACTTTTGGAACTTAAAAGTAATATCTTAGAACAATGTGTACAAATGTGTAAAAATCAATTAAACAATGTGTACTGCTACATTGATGTATCCTTAGCTTGATGATTTTAAGTTTAAAACGGCCTTTTTTTTAGAAATAGCGATCTTTGTAGGCAGCAAACCTAATTCTGCAATCTATATTGTTAGTAGATACTTCCATCACCAAAGCATGAGTTTCCTTAGGTTTGCTATTTGTTGGTTGAATGCAATGAAATTCTTTTGTCTAATCTTTAGTTTAGTAAACAGGATGTTATAGTTAAAGCAAGATGGTGAATAAAGCGTGAGATTTGCGTCTTCAAGGTGCTAAGAATGATTGATTGCAAATGCAAGCTTTTTTGACTAGTTCAAAATTTGATCTTGAAACTAAAAAAAAATTCAAAAGCCACTACATTTTCTTAACAATTTGTCAATTTTGGCCAAAAACGTAAATAAAAAGTGCAAATAAAGGTGAAAAGTGCAAAAGTGCAGAAAAATGGTTTTATGTTACCAAAAATCTTTTTACACTATTTGCCCGTCCCTACACATTAATAACCAGCAGTCTATCGACATTTTCCCGTTGCCATTAACTTTCAAAAGTTGCCATTTGGCGGCCAATGAGCCCCGCCCCCGGCGGCCACTTTTTTGGCCGTCAGGTTTCAGATGGCGGTAGGGATGTGGCTTGATGCTGATTTTCAATCTTTTGGCTGCTGATGCTAAGTCACAACACGATCTTGCATTGGAATTAGTGATGTGACTTGGGCAAGAAATGAGTCATCACAAACACCCAAGAACAAGTTGTTGACAAGCATTACTTGGGCAATACACCAATACACTTCCCAAGCTCAAGGAACATTGGAAAATGCAGTTGCCGGCAGTTGCTCTTGGAAGAGTTAAGATACTTGCAGTGTGACTTAGAAGAAAAAATGTCAAGTTGCATTTTCGATGATCTTTTGACCTTAATAATTCAGCCATAAATAGTGGAAGTGATACAAAAAAAATATTTCAATTTGGATAGCATTTGCAAAACCATGGTATTTTTGTTTCGGTTCTAGGCCACACATGAATGCACTTTTGAGGCTAATCAAGACCGAGATTTAGAAGTCACACTTCCAGAACAATCTCGTTTACTCAGAGTTGCCGGCATGAAAAAGTAAAATGCCAAATCTTTTTTTAGTATTCTCGAAATATTTTGCATTTCCCCATGTGAGAGAATTGAAGTGTGTAATTTTCTTAAAAATACATCCTTTCAAAGGTATGGGCCCTATTTAGCTGAATCAGCCTGGTTTAGTGAAATTCGGATGGCAAGTTTATTCTTCGTTCATAGCAAATTTGGCAAACCTGTTAGCTGGGAAAAGTACTTGTACAAGCACCCAAGCTATGCCAAGCTTCAGCAAGCCCAAGCATTGTGCCAGTACAGCTTGCCCAATCTCTTGTTTGCCCCCCATCACTACGCTGGTCTTGATTCCGACTTGAGAGACCAAGTGAGAAATGTGAAGTGTTGCCAAAATTGCTCAAATTGGGTTTTGCTTTTTTCTCTGTTGTTCGATCGGTTTCAGTTTGAAGGCACGAAATATCTAGATTTATTTTTCCGTTGTTTTAAACTTAAACAATATAAATTTCAAAGCAAGGAACATCTCGTCGATTCCACAACTTGGCATAACATGTTGGCTTCAGTGTTTTAAAGAAAAATACCTGAAGAACCGCTGAAAGTGTGACGTGAAATCTTTTTCATTAACACAAAAACTTATGTTACATCCTCCAAATTGTCGGAGAATATTTCATTTAACAATTGCCTATGTTATTATGTTGCAACGCAAGATTTTATTTAACTCGTTAGTGCACAGTTTTTATTTGAAATTTCCATCAACATTGAAATCAGGTGGCAAATCACGACATTATCACCACATTCTAGTCAACCTGGCTAAGAAGTGTGACTAGCAACTAAGATTTGAATATCAAAGGAACCATATTGTAACAGACAATTTCAGTCAAAAAGCTATTTGATAAGGTGTCAATAAAGGTCATGGTCTCCATGCATATTAGAAATACCTCAAAAGAGAGTTAGATTTCCATTACCCTTGGTCTAAAACATGTTTTGAGCAGTTTTTTAACCAAAATCTTGTAAATTTTTAAAAAGAAAAGTATCATAGCTTTTAAATGATAAAAGAATAACTAAGGAGCAAAATGGTTCTTAAATGTATTTTTCAAAAATCGAGTATCATTTAAAAATCAATAAAATTTTCGAGGTTACGAATACTTTTGCTCCTGACTGTATATAGAGTTGGAGCTCTAAACAATACGAAATTTGATTTGATTGTGCGAATCAATTTACAATCTCCAATGACATTTTTTAATTTTATTTGGCAACTGATTCCTCGTCTTTCATTGACACAAAAGTCCATCCCGGCATTTGGACAAAGGCCGTGAATGCATTTGAATGCATAGATGATAAGATACCGTTCATATCTTCTCTCTATACTGTACAGCCCGAGACTCTTAAGCCTATCCCAATAGCTAAGTCCGCGCATTCCATCAATGTTTCGAGAGAACACGCGCTGTACTCGTTCGACTTTTTGTAAACCAGCCGTGGTCACAGGGGCCCAAATTGGCGAGGCGTATTCAAGATGGGGCTGAACGATGGATTTGTACAGGGTCATCATTGTGATTCTGTCCCTTGATTTAAAAGTCCGATATATCCATCCACAGGTTTGCAAGGCTTTCATAACTTTCCCGTGAATATGAACATTAAAGTTTCCAGTAGTGATGGGACGAGACGGTATTTCCAATACATGAGACCAACTGATGCCGGTCTCAATTAATACATCTCAGAAGCTGGCATCAATACTGTATCAAGTCTTACGAACGAAATGACAGCTACAAAAGGTGTCCGCCACCGATTGAACCTATTCGTATTTAACAATTTTGTTAAAGCGTGTAATCGAAATCTAACTCTCTTTTGAGGTATTTCCAATATGCATGGAGACCATGACCTTTATTGACGCCGTATCAAATAGTTTTTTGACTGATATTGTCCGTTCAATATGGTTCCTTTGATATTCAAATCTTAGTTGCTAGTCACACTTCTTAGCCAGGTTGACTAGAATGTGGTAATAATGTCGTGATTTGCCACCTGATTTCAATGTTGATGGGCTTTAGCAAATGGAAATTTCAAATATTAACTGTGCACTAACGAGTTAAATAAAATCTTGCGTTGCATTATAATAACATAAGCAATCGTTAAATGAAATATTCTCCGACAATTTGGAGGATGTAACATAAGTTTTTGTGTTAATGAAAACGATTTCACGTCACACTTTCAGCGGTTCTTCAGGTATTTTTCTTTAAAACTCTGAAGCCAACATGTTATGCCAAGTTGTGGAATCGACGAGATGTTCCTTGCTTTGAAATTTATATTGTTTAAGTTCAAAACAACGAAAAAATAAATCTAGATATTTTGTGCCTTCAAACTGAAACCGATCGAACACCAGAGAAAAAGCAAAACCCAATTTGAGCAATTTTGGCAACACTTCGCATGTCTCACTTGGTCTCAAGTCGGAATCAAGACCAGCGAGACTTTCATTGTATTGGTCTGGTCTCATACTGTATGAGACATTGCTGGTATCAGCCCCATCAGTAGTTTCCAGTGTCTTCAATTTGTACTCCTAGATCTGTGATAGACGACACTTGTTGTATTTTGTATTGGCATCATCCAAATACACTGGCACAGGTTGTGCAGTTTTGTTGAAGGTCATTGAACGAAATTTGTTGACATTCAAACTCATGTTGTTATCTTTAACCCATTTGTATACTTTTTCTAAATCTTGTTCTAGGCCACTAGAGTTAACTCCATTCCTTCGATACACAAGTTTGGTATCGTCTGCATAAGACGAAATTTAGCAATGATCCGGAACTTCTTGAAGGGAGGCTATGAAGACTAGAAATAGGATAGGGCCCAGAATTGAACCTTGTGGTACACCAGAAACGATTTCTATATTTTCACTAAAAGAATCATGCACTTTGACCCGTTGCGTTCGATTTGATAGGAAGCCTTTCAACCAATTGAATATTTTACCATTTATACCTATGGTATTCAAACGATGTAGCAGCAAACTACTTTGTCAAAGGAGTAGTATATACTTGCACTCGATTTTGGAGGCCCCTAATCAATCAAATGAAACATGCATAACCCCTAATTTCCGGCCCAGTGTGTAATAACCCACAGGTGGCCTGATTTTGGAAAAAAGCAGGTGTACAACAAATTTGAACAAAGAAAGGAAGACAAAAGTTTAAATTGCACAGCTCAAAATAAATTAATTACTGAAGGTGCGCAACAAACTTGAACAAAGAAAGGAAGTGACAAACAATAATTTAAATTGTACGGCTCAAAATAAATTAATTACTGAATTGAGATGATGTGATAACTTCCCATGCATAACACATCATCATGTTGGAAAAAAGAAGCAGGTGCGCAACAAACATGAATGAACAAAGAAAAAATTCAAAAGAAGTGGTAGACAATATTTTTATTTTCATATCATTGGAAAATGAAGACAATTAAAGAATAATAAACAAATTAGTAGTGTCTATCCCAACTATGGAAAGCACGGTGATTGCTAGTCAATCCACTCAAACGTCGTAAAGGACAATGACCAATTTCCCAGTTCCTCAAGTTACACCCAACCCTTTCTTTCACACATGAAATGAAGGAAAGACTTGTTATCAAGATGATATATATTTTGAAAAGAAATGAATACATCAAGGTGTATTTAATTCCCTCAATCGCATTGATAACACTACCAATGGCAGGTTATTGACCTCCCACTCCAGTGTTTCAGCTATGTACCAAAGCAGGTGTACAACAAACATGAATGAACAAAGAAACCTCATGCTTCACTAAAATTCTACGATCGCATCTCATTCTCGACCGTTTGTTGCGGAGCAACTGACCGTTTGAAATATTTGATCGAACGCAGAACAGGAAAGAACAGAATCACCAGAAAAGGGCGGCGCAACACTACGGAGCACAAAATCAACAACCTTTTTCTCACTTTGCTTGTCCCAGTGTGTGCCTTGTTGATGGTATTCCAAACATTTTTACTGTACATGCCTTCTTTGGCTTGACTTCTTGTTTCTCTTCCAACTCAATTCACACAACAATTTCTCGATTTTCAAAGCATTTACAAAGAGCATCTTTCTCGATTCTAACGGCAGCATCACATTCTCTTTTTGGAGAGTCTCTTTCTTGCAATACTGCTTTTGTATCCTCACTGAAAGCTCTTTTATAGGATGAGGGAATAGCAAAAGCGCACCCTGGTGGGTGCTTATCAAGCACCCGATTGACATTTTTTCTATGAATTTACCCATAAAGTCCGTGTCAGTATCCCAACAAAGATAATGACACGGAATTCCCCAAAGATCTATTAACAGTTGTCTTTTCTCATCTGTTTGTAGCATCTTTTCGCAATCCACTTCTTTGATTTTGATGCATCCAATTTCCTCCATGGAATTGTAGCCACAAGAAGACAATGGTGACTCACAGCGCTTTGGAGTTTATAAGTTGTCAAGCAAAGATTTGGACCGCAACATATGTGGTCTATGGTTGAATGACAAGTCTCATCTTGATCTCGCCTTTCTTCAAAAGTGTGCTGAACTCCTGTCTCCACAAGGTCACAGACCCGTCACTAGAGTCAATTACCCGCCACAGAGACATCAAATGATGATTGTCACCTTCAATTCTCTTTAGGTCCAAGTTCATGTCTACACCCATAATTATGAGCTTGCCTTCACACACTGCTACTCTTTCCATTTGAGGAACTGGCTCAAATGCTTAGGCACATGTTGTTTTACAGACACCCCACTCCACCCACCCACGATAGAACACTGCAAAGAGAACCTTTTTGTCCCTATTTTGTAATCCCTCTAACTGGATAAGTGGGAGATACTTGTCCATAAGGTTGTCTCTCAGTCTAAACCTACACTGCAATTAAAGCTTTTGAGTACTGTCACCCTCGCTTTGTTGGTTTTTGTTCTTGCGAAAAACATGCCAAAACCGGCGTTTTTTCAAATCTTAATTTTTTCCAGGATTGGTAAACACATTTCACGGATGTTTCATCCATCATTTGAATTTTATCCTGGAAAAAATTAAGATTTGAAAAAACGCCGGTTTTGGCATGTTTTTCGCAAGAACAAAAACCAACAAAGCGAGGGTGACAGTACTCAAAAGCTTTAATTGCAGTGTAGGTTTAGACTGAGAGACAACCTTATGGACAAGTATCTCCCACTTATCCAGTTAGAGGGATTACAAAATAGGGACAAAAAGGTTCTCTTTGCAGTGTTCTATCGTGGGTGGGTGGAGTGGGGTGTCTGTAAAACAACATGTGCCTAAGCATTTGAGCCAGTTCCTCAAATGGAAAGAGTAGCAGTGTGTGAAGGCAAGCTCATAATTATGGGTGTAGACATGAACTTGGACCTAAAGAGAATTGAAGGTGACAATCATCATTTGATGTCTCTGTGGCGGGTAATTGACTCTAGTGACGGGTCTGTGACCTTGTGGAGACAGGAGTTCAGCACACTTTTGAAGAAAGGCGAGATCAAGATGAGACTTGTCATTCAACCATAGACCACATATGTTGCGGTCCAAATCTTTGCTTGACAACTTATAAACTCCAAAGCGCTGTGAGTCACCATTGTCTTCTTGTGGCTACAATTCCATGGAGGAAATTGGATGCATCAAAATCAAAGAAGTGGATTGCGAAAAGATGCTACAAACAGATGAGAAAAGACAACTGTTAATAGATCTTTGGGGAATTCCGTGTCATTATCTTTGTTGGGATACTGACACGGACTTTATGGGTAAATTCATAGAAAAAATGTCAATCGGGTGCTTGATAAGCACCCACCAGGGTGCGCTTTTGCTATTCCCTCATCCTATAAAAGAGCTTTCAGTGAGGATACAAAAGCAGTATTGCAAGAAAGAGACTCTCCAAAAAGAGAATGTGATGCTGCCGTTAGAATCGAGAAAGATGCTCTTTGTAAATGCTTTGAAAATCGAGAAATTGTTGTGTGAATTGAGTTGGAAGAGAAACAAGAAGGCAAGCCAAAGAAGGCATGTACAGTAAAAATGTTTGGAATACCATCAACAAGGCACACACTGGGACAAGCAAAGTGAGAAAAAGGTTGTTGATTTTGTGCTCCGTAGTGTTGCGCCGCCCTTTTCTGGTGATTCTGTTCTTTCCTGTTCTGCGTTCGATCAAATATTTCAAACGGTCAGTTGCTCCGCAACAAACGGTCGAGAATGAGATGCGATCGTAGAATTTTAGTGAAGCATGAGGTTTCTTTGTTCATTCATGTTTGTTGTACACCTGCTTTGGTACATAGCTGAAACACTGGAGTGGGAGGTCAATAACCTGCCATTGGTAGTGTTATCAATGCGATTGAGGGAATTAAATACACCTTGATGTATTCATTTCTTTTCAAAATATATATCATCTTGATAACAAGTCTTTCCTTCATTTTATGTGTGAAAGAAAGGGTTGGGTGTAACTTGAGGAACTGGGAAATTGGTCATTGTCCTTTACGACGTTTGAGTGGATTGACTAGCAATCACCGTGCTTTCCATAGTTGGGATAGACACTACTAATTTGTTTATTATTCTTTAATTGTCTTCATTTTCCAATGATATGAAAATAAAAATATTGTCTACCACTTCTTTTGAATTTTTTCTTTGTTCATTCATGTTTGTTGCGCACCTGCTTCTTTTTTCCAACATGATGATGTGTTATGCATGGGAAGTTATCACATCATCTCAATTCAGTAATTAATTTATTTTGAGCCGTACAATTTAAATTATTGTTTGTCACTTCCTTTCTTTGTTCAAGTTTGTTGCGCACCTTCAGTAATTAATTTATTTTGAGCTGTGCAATTTAAACTTTTGTCTTCCTTTCTTTGTTCAAATTTGTTGTACACCTGCTTTTTTCCAAAATCAGGCCACCTGTGGGTTATTACACACTGGGCCGGAAATTAGGGGTTATGCATGTTTCATTTGATTGATTAGGGGCCTCCAAAATCGAGTGCAAGTATATACTACTCAAAGGCTTTGGCAAAATCAAGGTAGACAACGTCTACCGAGTCATGGTCTTTTAATCCTTCAATAATGTTGCTAAAATGATAAACAAGCTGGGTTATAGTACTGAAGTGCGCTCGAAAGCCATGTTGATTTGGAGGAATTATATTCTTCCTCCCAAAATATTCTAGTAGTTTGACCTTGATGATCTTTTCGAAGACTTTAGATATGTTTGATATTAACGAGATGGGTCTATAGTTCTCGGTTAGAGTTTCACCTCCTTTAAAGAGAGGTATGACATGGGCCAGCTTCAGTGAATTGGGAAATTCATTCCGGTCCAGAGATCGCCTCATGAGGTATGTGAATACAGGGGCTAACACCTCCGAACATCTGACGAGGAATAGAGCAGTAATCCCATAGGGTCCAGGCAAGCTAGATGAATTTAATGTATTTTTTTGTATTTTAAAAAGTGATTTGTTTAGGTTAGAAAGTAGCAGCTTTTAGTAACTTTTGTCAAAGAGAGTGCATCTTTTCTCAAGAAATATTGCAACTTTAGGGCTAAAAAATTGCAACTTCATCCCAGCCCTACTCGATACCGAACACTCCTGTTGCATCAATCGTTTAACTCTCATACTGTATGAGACATTGCTGGTATCAGCCCCATCAGTACCGGAAAGACGTTTAAAGTAGTGATGGGGGGCAAACAAGAGATTGGGCAAGCTGTACTGGCACAGTGCTTGGGCTTGCTGAAGCTTGGCATAGCTTGGGTGCTTGTACAAGTACTTTTCCCAGCTAACAGGTTTGCCAAATTTGCTATGAACGAAGAATAAACTTGCCATCCGAATTTCACTAAACCAGGCTGATTCAGCTAAATAGGGCCCATACCTTTGAAAGGATGTATTTTTAAGAAAATTACAACTTTAATTCTCTCACATGGGGAAATGCAAAATATTTCGAGAATACTAAAAAAAGATTTGGCATTTTACTTTTTCATGCCGGCAACTCTGAGTAAACGAGATTGTTCTGGAAGTGTGACTTCTAAATCTCGGTCTTGACTAGCCTCAAAAGTGCATTCATGTGTGGCCTAGAACCGAAACAAAAAAAACCATGGTTTTGCAAATGCTATCCAAATTGAAATATTTTTTTTGTATCACTTCCACTATTTATTGCTAAATTATTAAGGTCAAAAGATCATCGAAAATGCAACTTGACATTTTTTCTTCTAAGTCACACTGCAAGTATCTTAACTCTTCCAAGAGCAACTGCCGGCAACTACATTTTCCAATGTTCCTTGAGCTTGGGAAGTGTATTGGTGTATTGCCCAAGTAATGCTTGTCAACAACTTGTTCTTGGGTGTCGTGTGATGACTCATTTCTTGCCCAAGTCACATCACTAGTTTAAAGAGTGTACGCAAATGAGCGAGATGGTCACACTGAGTTCGACTGGCGATCAAAATATCAAGATAAACATAAACAAATGTCAAATCCCCGAGTATTGAATCCATCATTCTTTGAAAAGTCTGAGCGGCATTGCGAAGACCAAAAGGCATCTTCACGAATTCGAATAACCCGAAAGGAGTGATGATGGCAGTCTTATGTATATCCTCAGGGGCCATTGGGATTTGATGATATCCTCGGACCAAGTCAACTTTGGAGAATACTCGAGTTCCATGAAGACGATCAGTAAAGGCTTGAATGTGAGGAATGGGGTACCTGTCGGGAACCGTCTGAGCGTTCACAGCACGATAATCCCCACAACATCGCCATGTGCCATCAGCTTTCGGAGTCACATGGAGAGCCGATGCATAATTGCTATGAGATCGACGACGTATCCCCAAGTCTTGCATGCGTTGAAAATCTTCCTTCGCCGCCTTAAATATGGGTGTGTTCAGCCTTCGGGCTTTGGAAAAGACGGGATGACCAGTGGTGGGTAGTCGATGGAAAACACCATGCTAGGGAGCCACGTTATTAAAGTCGGGCGTAAGAAGCTCTGGAAACGTATCCAATAATTCGGCAAAGAGATCAGCACCCGCCCGTCGAACCACTGTCAAGACCGGAGCCACAGCCCGACCAAGATGACTGGAAATGGACTGACGTGAAGACGAATCATAGAGACGTTGTCGTGCTAGATCCACCATTAGATTATTGGCAGCGAGGAAATCAGCACCAATAATAGCTTGATTCAAGTCTGCGAGGAAAAACGTCCAAGAATAACGAAATTTGCCAAATAATAACTCGCGTGTAACTCGCCCATAACAACGGATGGACGAGCCATTGGCAGCAAAAAATGCAGGATAGCCAGTAGAAGCAGCACGAATAGCGCGAGTAACCGGGAAAATGCTAACCTGAGCACCAGAATCAACCAAATACGAAACATTGTTCATTGTATTTGTAATAAACAACAGGCGACCACCAACATTGGCTATTGGTGATCGAGCATCTCGTTTCCCGGAAGTAAATTCAATTGGGTTTTTCCCGTTTTGGATTGAAAACCCTGTGCCGTTTTACCAAAGGAACATGACCCTTCACATCTGTGTGCCTTGTCTCCCCAACGTTTGTGGTATCGACATATCTTCTCTTTGGATGTTGATCGTTATTTCGAACTGGACCGAACGGTATTAACATTCTCGCTAACTTCCACAGCGTTGATTGCCGGTTATAGGGCCGAAACAAACTTGTCAGCTGCCAAGGCCAGTTCCCGAAGCGAGGCAGAATCCAACATAGGAACAAGATGCGGTCGTACCTCCTCAGGCAATTGATCCACGAAAATAGTCTTGAACAAGAAACAGGCTTCATGTCCCCCCAACAACGACCGCATATCATCCATCATTGCAGATGGCGTTCGATCACCCAACGGAGCTCTTCGAAAGAGCCGTTGACCCCTCTGATAGAGGGATAAGGAGAACGAAGCTAAAAGCCTCTCCTTTAACACACCGTATCTTGTTCCAGCGGGAGGGGGGAAATGATGAGATCCTCGACTATCTTGGCTGTAGCGTGATCCAGAGCAGACAAAACATAATGGTACAGGTGTACCCGAGCAAGATAGGACACTTTCAAAATTGTCGCTCTACACTTTGAGGTTTCCGATTTTTGGTTTGTTGGCTTATGGGTCTATGCAGCTGTATTTTAACACTTCGGAAAAACAAAAACATTCAACTTTTCAAAAGTGTCATCATAATGGCAGATGAAAAAGTCATGACCCAGAGGGATAAACGAGTGGCCATTTTAGCCCTTTCTGCGCGTGGGAAAACTCCGACGGAGATCCACCAGCTTTTGGGTTCATCCCGCGACACCTTCAACAGAACGGTGAAAAGGGGGATTCCAGAGATCCCCACGAGGGGAGGAAGAGGATTGAGGAGAGGAAAGGGAAGGCCACCATCAAGGGGCTCGCGCGAGAGTTTGGCAAGCCAACGACCACTATGGAGAGGCTGGTGAAGGAGGACCTCGGCCTGACGAGTTTCCAGTACCACGTAAATATAAATCCACACAGTTTATCCTTCTCTGAGTAATCGAGTACGCGTCTGCGATCGAGTGTCCTATCTTGCTCGGGTACACCTGTTTTTCGTCTCATCGGATCGGCCGACACTCCTTTTAAAGAGAACTGAGACTCGGCTTGGGCAAACCAAATTATCGGACCCTCAGACCAGAAGGTAGGAAGACGAACGGTAGTTCCCGTGATCAAAGGTGTAGGAGCATCTGACGAGGGATGTTCAACCAAAGGTGTTGAAGGAGCACCCAAATCGGGAGATTTCTTGGGCGATTTTGAAGGCATGATCACACAACTTAACGAGTCGTTTCAAAAATGATCACGTCGGGGTCACCAATAAGCGAAGTCAAGAAACAATGCTTTATATATATCTGTATTTCTCCGAATGAATATCAAAATCAAACATTTTCTATCTGGTTTCACGAGGGCTAGTCGAATTTCTGGAGGGCGAGTCGAGTCTTCACTCCTGAGTCGCCACAAAACCAAGGGTTCTCCAAAGAATCATAAATTGCACAAAATTAACAAGAAGAAACAAAAATTGATCAATTTCATATCAAAACTAGTCACTAGAATAACACTTGCAGCAGAAGAAGGAGCTGAAGTCATGCTAGTAGATGATGAAGCCGTAGTTAATGGAGTGGTAGATGTCGTTGTTGTAGTGGCAGTTGGAGTGGAATTATGTGTAGCTGTTGGCGTTGTAGTGGGTGTAGTTGTTGGAGTGGTAGTAGGTGAAGTTGTTGGGGTGGTAGTTGGAGTGGTATTGGGTGTAGTTGTTGGAGTGGTAGATGGAGTGGTAGTGGGTGTAGTTGTTGGAGTGGTAGTTGG
>CM021312.1:4527175-4676071 GCA_010645155.1 Tigriopus japonicus | reverse complement strand
CTTATGATCCATAGATTGGTTGTTTGTTGTAAGTGGCAGAGTAGTCTCTACTCGAGGGATCTTGGTACGAGTTCATGGATTGTTTCGAGGCAGAATTACCAGGGACAAACCGAGACGAGGGAGACATACCAACCCGTCTCTACCTCTGGAAACACCAATATTCATTAGAGAGAATCAATATTCGAACATTCTTGAAAAAGAGCATTTAACCTGTAGGCTAAAAGAAGCACGGGCTCAGCCGGGATTTGAACCCGGGACCTCCTGCACCCAAAGCAGGAATCATACCCCTAGACCACTGAGCCATTGTTAGTGATGCACAAAAGTGGCTTTGATGATTGTCCTCCATTCTTTAACAACACTCGTCCGTGAAACTATGTTCTAGCCAGGTAGAACCAGAGAAATGAGCAAAAAAAAACTGAAAGAAGAAATGTGAAGCAGGTTTGTCTGCAACTGAGTTAGTGTAAACTAGGGTGTTCTTTATTCCAGATGACATTGGGAGCGAGGAAAATTTGGAAATTCCCCTGATAGCCTTTTTTGAGTTGTCTGGATTAGTAGAGAGAGGTTCTTGTTTTGATTTTCCCTATCATAGGGTACTTGTATGGATGGACACTAAAGAGACTTCAATAGTTATGTTTGGTGCTTTGCGTTCAAGGTATGATCAGAAAAGGGAAAAATAGTTGAAGAAAAGTCGGAAAAGAAGTCGTTCCGTGCAAGGTAAAGGTAAAACATTTTTTATTTGCATAATGAGAATTTTTTGGTGCAGTCAGAGTTGAGAAAACGCTCATTCGATTATCTTTCTGGCGTTATCTGGCACTGAAAGGGCTTGGCATGTGGGTCAAGCAATTGAAGTAACAAGTCTTTTGATTGAAATGACGTATGCAAATCATATTGACCGATAAAATCATTTAGGACTCATTTTCCTCTTTCCTTTGCACACAACCTAAAATGATTAGATCCATCAGAAGTCGTGAAGAGTCAATGTAAGAATAGTAAAAATAAAACCCACACTTGAAGAATGGATGATCATAAGAGCCAATGTATTTTTTATCAGTTAACAAACAAAGGAAATAAAGCTTACGCAACAACATCCGAACACAAGGCCGTTGAAGTTCATTACTTGTTTGTTGTGATCTCATTGTGTTATCTCAGTTTATTCTGATGAGTTGCATCAATGAAAAAATCAAATCACTTTGGTTTGGAGTGCACCCAATGATGACACAGATTTAACATTATCTTTTAATAGGCATAATGATCAACTTTATGATTAAGAAATTCAACTATAGTTTGCTTGTCTTGATTCCTTTGAAAGAGGTTGTAACTATTGGATGAAATTCTTGCATTAAATCAAAGCAAAGGAAACTTCATTTGCTTCCATTTTTCTCAGTTTTGAAGCAGAGAAGGAATTTTTTGTCTTAATACATATACATCTTACATATATTCTTTTTGTACGCCATGACGTGACCAAGAGTCGCAATACAACTTTGCTATAAAAAATCAAGCTTTTCAGTATTCTTTATGTTCTTCTAAATCTTTTTGATAGCCTGAAATCAAGATTGGTCTAACCCGTTCACATTGTGAAAAGATCATCACAATATGCTAATATTCTAATTTATGACCATATGATAAATGACAAGAATAAACTGCTAATAACTGGATTCATAGATTTGGTTAGATTAAAGGCATTTGAGCATGTTTCTTTGTTTTTAGCACGTTTTGTATGATCCTATCACAGAAATGTGCTCGGATCATTGATTCCATTGGATAAATTCCATTCATAGATGGTTTTTATCATATGGGGACGGATTAGGACACCAAGCTCATGACAAGCGAAAGAAACGAAGTAAGCAAAGCCTCTTTTTTCCTTTTACTTGTCATGAACAATTTGGTTAAGTTGCTCTAGAAATCTGACAAAACACAACAACGTAGTTTATGATTCTTGCTTGAATCAAGAAGTAAATATTCTTTTTTCCTTAAAGACTGAGCAAAAAAGAAAAGAAAGATCAGTGTTCTTTTCTTTTTGGGCATTACACCCTGACACGAAAATTGTGTCGTAGTCATACTTTGAGCCTAAAAATAACGGCAATGCGTGGACACTTTGGCGCAATCAAACCACCCGTGTGCCCCAACAAATGCCTAGAATATTTCTGGATTAGTTATGATGTTATTTAAGGACAAATTATTCCTGGAACAGCAATTGTCAACTTGATTTTTGGAGATATATATATAGTTTTATTTGCGATGTCTCCCCGATTTCCGTCGTTTTCTTTTTGCACGGTTCCATCTGCCTTTAAACCGCTGTGAAAAGATAGTGAATGGCGGGAATCAAATTTTACTCGGTTTTGGAGAGAGGAGACTTGTTTTGGAACACCTCTAACGAAAAATAACGGGAAATATTACAATTCGTCCTAATTCAAGAGCTCATAGAATCTCAACCGTTCATCAAAATTTTAGGCAAAGGCACCTGAAAAAATGGGGAAAAACGTTGAGCCGTCCACACTTTCCACTTTGGTCGTTAGTATCTCAACTATTATTTCCCAGGAAGAAGAGACTAGTTGGGGACAGATTGGATCTCAAGTCGTTCAAATATATTCTTACATAATGGAAATATTTTGGTTCAAAATTACGACAAAACTTTCATGTCAGGGTGTATGTCACCTCGTATGTCTTCTGCATTCCTAGAAGAAAAGCAATAGTAACCTAATAAATAGAATTGCTTAAAAGCAGGCCAATATACACACTAAGCAAGCAATTATGTACTTTTTGAGCTTGCAATTCAAATTGATTTCTATTAAATAAAAGGGCAGTTTTGAATCATTCCTACAACTATTAGCTCAGTATTCATTTCTCAAGTGCCTCTGAAAGCAATCATCCCATTTAAGAAAATCCTGATACAGGAAAAAATCTTGCCTAGATCAGTAACGCAGTAAAGTTCGTCATCATAACAATACTAATTACAACGATGCACATCAATCTTGAACATAAAGCAAACACTGACCCAATATCAATGTTTACATGTGCTCCACCCCTCTTTGTTAAGATTACTTTCTATTCAAAGCATAAGTCAATTCACTCCAAGTTGTCAGTCACTCATGAACGACCCAAGAATTGTGGGCAAGGTTATCGGATTGATCTTGGATCTCAACATGACGAAAAGGCTGGCCTTTTTTGCTTTGGCTTTGGTTGGTGTGTCCCTGGCAGATGGAGTAATTGTGGACACTCAATTGGGACCGGTTATGGGAACCACTCAGACCAGCTTCGAAGGCCGCGAATTCTTCTCCTTTTTCAACATTCCTTACGCAAAACCACCTTTGGGAGATCTAAGATTCCGGGTGAGTTGGGGGGACATGATTTTAAGATTGTTACATAACTTATCACTAGTGAGCTTATGAGCAAATAACTTTTGTTCCTTCCTGAAGTTCACAAGTGTTCTAAAATACAAAGATTTTTAGGGTATTGCACATTTTTGAGTGTTTGGATGGAAACCCGTTGGGAAAACTTTCTTAGACTTTCAATCATTTTTGAAGAAATATTTTGCCTTGAAGGTCAGAGGCTAGTTTTTAAGACGCAAAGATCGATCTTAAGATCGGACTTACAGTACTAAAATACGATCTTGAGATCGACCTTTTTTTTCAGCTCGTTTAGTGTTTTTATGCTTGTCACATTTAATGAAGTAATAAATGAAAACCTCTAAATTAATGAATGGGATTTTAAAGAAGAAGTCAAGAATTGAACTAAAGACAATGAAAGAAATCTTAACACATAACCAAATTGAAAAAAAAAAGTTGGGTGCGAGATTTTTTGAACATTGTTTTAGTTGAACCTAGAAATTGTTCTGAAATGGAATTCTTTGTAATAGAGAATTCGAAGAATTTTTGACAATGATTTTTGATTGTTCCTTGTGTTTTTGTGCATCTTGTCAAAAAGTTGACTTCAATCGTTTGAAAACGGAAGGCGACCGCGGAAAAACTTTAAAAAACCCAGAAAAATATTTCAAGGTACATAATGTCCCAAGAAGGTGTTTCAGGACTCCAAATGAACAACTTCCAATTTTCCGACTTTACTCATTTTGTCTAAAGCATTTTTTTTGTTCTGCCAAAGACACGTAGCATTTATATCGATGGCAGATCGATGGCAGTTTTTTGACAAAAAAATATAGTTTTCCTCAACTTAAAGTGTTCAGACTTAAGTTTAGAATTTTGACCAAAGACTAGGTTCATCGAACGGACTCATATTGTACACATTGATGCTTCAGGACCCGTTACCATTCGGAAAATGGGACGGAATCCTAAATGGAACCGTGGAAGGACCCGCTTGCATTCAGATCCCAGCCATCGTTGAGTCAGGCACCATTGGCCAAGAGGATTGTTTATGGTTGAGTGTCAGCACCCCAACCGTGATTCCCGAAACTAATCTGCCCGTGGTGGTCTGGATTCATGGGGGTCGATGGTTGGTTGGATCTGCTCGTCAGGGCAACTATGGGCCCCATCAGTTGATTGATCGAGGGGTCATTGTGGTTCAGATCCAATATCGATTGGGTGCCTTGGGATGGTTGAGCACGAAAGACTCGGTGGCTCCGGGAAACTACGGCTTTAAGGACCAAGTATTGGCCTTGAAGTGGATCAAAGCCCATATTCAAGCCTTCGGCGGCGACCCAAATCGGATCACTCTTTTGGGACAGAGTGCAGGAGCTGCCAGCACTCACGCTCATGTGATCTCTCCCTTAAGTAAAGGTCTGTTCCACAGAGCCATTTCCATGAGTGGAACATCAACCTTATCTTGGTCTGGAAAGCAGACGGACCATGACGAAATAGCCCGCCAACAAGCGGAATTTGTGGACTGTCCCAATGACTCCTCAGAGGCTCTCATTGAGTGTCTTCGAACGGTTGATGCCGTGAAACTCACCGCTTCTGCTAGTTCTTTTTCCAAATTCTTTCCTAATTCGGCTGCCAAACTTCCTTTTGGAGTGTTTTCTCCTAGAGTAGATATTGAAGCTGAAGAGCCTTTTTGGACCATGGATCCAACAGAAGCCTTGGCTGAAGGGAAATTTAATGAAGATATTGCTTGGTTGACCGGCCTTACTTCGGGTGAGGCTAGTTGGTACACAGTCGAGTTGTTTGGCAAAATCTGGGAAAGCAGATTGGAAACAGCCTTCGAAAACCTTCAAGAGGCCTTCAAGTACTTTTTTGCCCATCCAGTCATCGACTCCGAGGTAAGGCAGAAGGATGATCAAAACATCAATTTATTTGTACAATTCCTCGTTTTACTTTTCCAGGAGAGACAAAAAGTATTGGAGTTCTTCTTCAATAACGAGAAATGGAACCGCATGGATCATCGTTTGAAGGCCGCTGAATTGATGACAGATTCACTGTTTTATGTGGACGGACTTTTGGCCATTTATCACCAAGCTCGAAGATCTTTCTCCGATACCTACTTCTACATGTTCAATTACGTCGGTAGTTGGGGTTATGTCAATATGTACAAAGAGGATCCGATGGATCACGGAGGAGTGGCTCATTTGGACGATTTGCGTTACATTATGAGGTAGTAAGCAATTAACAATAAAGATAACGCATGGGTCTCTAAATTGAGGTCATTGTTTTCACTTTCAGTATGCCTTGGGCCGGTCCTCATAATGAGGAAGATAAGGCGATGGTCAAATTGTACACAACGATGTTTGCCAACTTTATTCGAGATGGAAATCCTTCCATTGAAGGCAAATCTTGGACCCCTTATTCTCCATCTCAAGGAATTTACATGAATATCAACTCTCCAAGTGACGTCGAGTTAAGTCGCTGTTTGCCGTTACCGGAAGATCGATTGAATTTTTGGCAAGATATCCTGCAAATTAGATCGAAAATAGCGCAAGATTTTGAACCATGGTGCCCAGCCGAATCCAGAGGTCGGAAAAATCAAGATCCAAGTGATTCGTGCGTGGTGCATGCTAATTACGATGCAGATTCTCAAGATTGCCATTCAAGTAACTAAAAAATAAGATTCTCGTAAGGTCAGAAAACCACCCAATATAAATGCTTGCATTTTGAAGTCGAATCATTGGGATTTCTCCATGTTTATCCCAATGACGATTCATAAATAAAGATTAACGTCAAAGATGTAATTTGCTGGGTGTATAAATCATTATTATTATTCATTTGTGGTGTCATTTCATGGTCTAAATGCTTTTCAAAATCAAGCAAGGCACTGGGAGAAACGAGCATTACGGTGTCACTGAAGGATCCGTTTCTTATAACTTCAACGTGAATTGACTAGTAGGAATGAATCGGGCCAAGATATTTCCATTTCGGATCAAGATCGGATCAGTTCGGTTCGAAACCAAAATTACAAATTTGGATCCAGATCGATGCCAATGTGGATCGGGGTCGTACAGATACTAACATCACTGTGCTTGTATCACGCGTTTTGATATCGATGACGATCTTTAAAATGGAACATATTTTGTATTGGAATAAGTATCATTTTGAAGAAAGAGTTAACAAATACTCCGAGAAAATATGAGAAACTGAAACTTCTAAGTAAAAATCATCCAAACTTCAAGAGCCGATTCCTCAGAGGTCGGCTCTCACTTCGGATCGGTTTTGGATCCAACTCAGGACGAGTCGACCCCAGAACCTTTTCGATACCGAGCTGGCTCATGGCCTATCCAGACTCATCCCTACAATTAACCTCCGATATCTAGCATCCCGAAGGTTCTTGATAAAATCATAAATAGAGCGGCCGAAAATATTCAATTCTCAAGGCCAAATATTCAAATACCATTTGATAAAAGAATAGCAAAATACTGAAAAGGTATTCAAATAAAACCTATAGCTTGAATAGTAGGCTGTTTTCAGGTAACCATGACAACTCGAGAACATGGAACCGAGTATCCTTCCTTACGGCCTTCTCATGTCTTCAAAAGTCCGATAGGATTTAACCGATAGGAGAGATTATAGGGTTATTGGATGGAATCATCGTTGTTAACTAAGGCAATAAATTGAAAAGTGAGAATGCTCCTCACAAACCTTTGATAAGACTGGTCAACAAACTTGTGCGGGTAAAATTGGAAGCCTGCCATCAAGAAGTACGAGAAACAAAACTCAAATCAATTCTTAATTATGGGCATTCATAACTTATTTTCCTTTTTCATAAAGAATAAAAAGATTCAATATTGGTTGATTTTGTTTTCATACATTTTTTTGAAATAATTCTCTACTTAATCCATCAACTCTTTCGTCTTTTACGTAGGGGCGTTTATGTTTATGTAGGGGGTTAATAAGCACTCAGAATATGTCTTACAATTAGGCACATTTTTTTGGATTTTCATCGTATGTGCTGAACAGGTCAACAAAAGTGGAAACAGACTAAATTAGCAAAACACGCGAATCAGGGGACACACGGATTTGAACCATGGACCTATCGGACTGCAGCCGATTGCTCTACCACTGAGCTATATCCCCTACATTACATACTTGGAAACTCGTTTGATAACAACAAACCATCTCCAGGCGTTTCATTTGGGCATGCTCTTCACATTGTGTGTAGGCCTTAGAAGACATTGATTTTACCTTGCCCTTCACTACATTTTCTGCAGTCAACATAGCCAAGAGTACGCATTCACCCACGCTTTCATGGTGAAACGATATTGAAATGAAATACAAGAACATTTTTCAATTTTCTTCCTTCAATGATTCAGTAAATAAAGGCTCTGAGACTGCTTTTTTTCAACTATGAAAGAGTACGAAAGGAGTATTAATTAAGGTAACAACGACGCTCAAAAACAAGCGGAACATACCCAAGTTTCAAGAAAGTGGCGAACTAAACCGATTGTTAGTTCGTTCACTTCGTCACAAAATCGAACCCTTGCTCTAACAACTAACACATAAACAAGCCATTGAACCGCAAGATATACTGCACGCTGTGACAGCAAGGAATGACAGCAACGTCAAAATGTCAGTTTGGACATTTGCCAATAGATGTCGGACCTTTCAAATGCAAGAAGTATGACGGAGGCTCTTATTCAAAGATGACTGAACATCTGACTAGACAATGTTTGAAACGTGAATTTGGAATTCGAGTGTGATACGCCGTTGTGATATGAAGACTAAACTTTAGCAAAACTTTCATTAGGCTATTTATTTGAATATGCAGTTTTATTTTGCTTCACTCTTGCTTTTATTCCGCGCCAACAAATAGGACACCATTAAGACACATGCTGTTTTTCTTTTACGAGATTAGATTTAGATGAAAAAGGGTATTGTATCAAGCCAATTCATAGTTCTACATCTAGTTTTAAAAACACTAGTCCATTGAAATGGAAAAAGAGCTCCCAAATTACATTAAAGTTCAAACTTGATCCACTATGTTCTGTTTCACGACCAAAATGGTAAATTTCGTCCAAAACCCACATTTCCACCAAAAATGAACCCCAGCATATTTGAAACAATCGCAAAAGGGATCTCAAATCTGACAGGGGACACACGAAGTTGAACCATGGACCTATCGGACTGCAGCCGATTGCTCTACCACTGAGCTATATCCCCTTTGACTTCCACAATGAGACTTGAACTAGTACTATACTAAATTATTAGTCTTGGCAACTTCAGAGGTCGATATAAATGGACGGGCAAAAAGTGTAAAAATATTTTTGGTAACATAAACGCATTTATTTGCCTTTTTTGCACTTTTCGCCTTTATTTGCACGATTTTTTTACGAATTCGGTACGAATTCGGCCTAACATGAACAAATTGTTGAGAGTTAGCTATTTCTTCTTTGAAAATGTTTACTTTTGGAAGATTTTTTTCAAATTTGAAAACTAAATCTGATTTTACGGCTCCCAGCGTAGGCTAGCATAGTTTTGATTCCTACTACTTCAAAACTTAAACTTTGCTCTTCAAGATTGAAAAATAACAAGCACATGACAAAAAAGTATCTGAAGCTTTTTGTTTCAGAAATTTCAGTTTTTTTGCGAATTTCTTAAATTTTATTTGCGCTTTTTTGTTTTTATTTGCGCTTTTGACCTTTTTTGCATTTTATTTTACAATTTTGGGCTGATTTTTGTGCAACTTTTGGTAACCAAATAAAGCTTGTTTTGATTTGCACTTTTTAACCGTCCCTATCGATATAAATGGGAAAAGGGCTCCTAAATTACATTAAAGTTCAAACTTGATCCACTAGTTTCTGTTTCACAAGGAAAATCATCAATTTGGGCCAAAATCACATTTGCTACAAAAATTAAATCAATTTTGAAATTGTTATATGCTTTCAAATTTTCGCAATAAATGATTGTTGATTTGCTATCTTGGCTCACGAAAAGAGGCGGGAAAGAAAATCAATTCCCAAGAGGTACGATTGATTAAGTTTAAGAGAGGTGGCTCTATTTCTCCTAAGATGGATTTACCAAGTGGATAAAGCAAGTTGAACTCCCATTATATTGAAAATAAAAGTTAGTTTGTTGTGTGTATCTGGCCGAACTGAGAGACCAGTGTTGAAAAATTCTGATTTTTAGTATTTTCAAATTATGTGCGTTCATCAGCAAATGAATAATTTCAAAATGCATAAGGAAAAGCCGTCAATTGTATCTTCTCTTCATGAGGAGCAACTTTGCGTTTTGAATTTTGTAGAAATTAGGGCAACATTGATTATGATAGTTTTTGCCAGGGTTGTGGTTCAGTACGATTAGCCCAACGAGCTCTTCCATACCACCATACTATAATACTACAATACTTCAAATAGGTGGTGGGTATAAAAGAGCGCCGTTCGTCGAGGTGTGTAGTTGATTTTTGGGCTTTTTTCGACAAAACTCTTGACGAGGGTCCGCCGTTTTTTGATGCGTCGTTGACCGACACGCCCTCACTCAAATGTGCATTTTCAATGCAGAGTGTCCTCTGGGAAAATGTAATGGTATGCTGGAGCTCGCCACCCCACTTGTTCCACTAGCCTACCAGAGTTGACCGGCGCATGCACGAGCGCGCTACAGTAGCCACTGTAGTTAGCTGAGGAGGGTTCTTGATCGGTAAGAATATCCTATAAAAAGGGAAACCCCCTCTCATGGTCCATCACTTTCATTTCATTCAAGAGCTTCATTGTAGAGCAAAAATTTCATTGAAGGAACCAATCATTGAGCAAAAATGCCACGAGCTAAGAAAGAATCCAACTCCTTCTTGCACACCTTTCCAGACGGAGAAATCCGAAGATACAGCCCGGAAGAAGTGGATGTGGCCTACATGCTGAGTAAGTTTTGATGAATACAATCTTTTACCATCAATTACAGCAACTTATGCTTTTTGTCCCGTTACAGCCTTCTTTGGAAAATTTGGTAATTTCCCGGCCCAAGAACAAATACCGCCTGCATCAGATCTTGTCAAATTTGATCTAGAATTGGCCTTGACTGCAGCGCAGAGGAAACGAGACAACGGGAATGAAGACCACTCGAATAGTCCGCCCATCAAAGGACCTCCAATAACGTTGGGCGATTTGACCATCTGCGATATCTGTGGGCTTGAATTGGCTGATGCAAGCTCACTCAGTCGTCACAAAAAGAGACACGACAAAGACTCAAAAGTCTTTGTTTGTGGGGTATGTCAAAAGGGACACCGGCAAAGGTAAGCAAATCAAAGCCAATTGGCAACCAGAACCCAATCATCCATTCTCCCTGATTTTTTAGGACCAATTGGAAAATTCATGTGATCACTCACATTGGAGAGGAAATTCCACCTGACATCTGGAACAGATTGGACGACACAACAAAGGCTTTGGTGAGTGCCAAAGACAAGTTTGTGACGGAAGATCTCCTCAAAAAGCGGCTGGCCATTGCTGCAAACAAGAAAAAGAGGCGGAGAAAAGTCAAAGTCGGTTGAAATCACAATGATTTAAGAGTGTTTCATGTTTCCAATTTTCCGTTTGTTTTGTTTGTGTTGTCAAAAATATATCGTTCTTCACTTCAATCTCACTTTGTCTGGAAATACAAAAATTTGAGTGAACTTCTTCAACACGCAATTTTGCGTCATGCAAATCATGTTTCAATCTTGAAGCATCTTGAAGAAATTGGGCAAAATAAGGGCAAATTGTGGACTGAAAACAATCTTCAAACCACTGGAGGTGTATTTTGTAATTTAAACAATAGTTTTAAAACCAACGCCAGGACCACCTGGTAGACGAATAAAAAAGGCTTTCTTAGGAACTTCTTTATTACCTTGTCCATAAAAATGTAAGAACCAAAGCACTACATTTGAAAAAAGTGCATTGTTCAAGCTAACCTGGGCATTTTTATGAATGCATTTTTTGGTTGAAACATTTGCTTAGTATTAAAAAGTATTCAGGAAACACACTGAGAAAATCAAGGGATCTAAATAGGTCTGAAACATACTGCAAACGGATATTTCCTTGAATAAACCTTATGATCGGGGCTTGAATAGTTTCCCGAGAACTTCTGTTTCCCAAATGCAAAATGTGATTGCTAATATCATTAACTTGCTATTTATCAACTCTAAGTGTGAGGCTGGAATTGCGAATTGGATGGTTGGAGCATTTGAGACATTTACTATCAATTTTGTTCCACTTGCGATCGTTGGAAATATATCCAATTTTTTTCAATCAAGAACAATAGAAATTATTTTATATGTAACAGCATAATTACGCGTGTTTGACGATTGCATTTTGCAACTTGAGGACGACCCTGGTGAGACTCTTCATATTTTTAGGTTGATTGATCCCTAATTCTAAGCTTAATACTCAACTCTTGTTGAGTATGACAAGGCTTTCTAGCCAAATCGCCGCCTTGATGTTTCTGGAATTAATATTGCATAAAAGTCGTTCATCAATTAATGAGACAATTTATCTCGTTTATCGCAAAGAAGTTTGAAATCAAACCATCAAGCCCAGTTACTCTGGTTCCAGGGTCCACATTTGAAGTACCCTAAGGCAGGGATTTAAAACTATGATCTTGAAATGAAGCAATCAAGTCTTTTTTACTAGATTAAACGACATGGTGAAAAGGTTCAGATGTGTCTTTTCGTACTTTTCACAAGTTTCAACAAGTAAATGAAGACAATCATTTGAAATATAAGCTATTATACCAAGAGTCATAGCTTGGGGCGCCCCCAAAAATTGGGACTTGAACAGAAAGAAAACACTTCAAAATGTTGATAACTGAAATTTTCGTGGCATTTCCATTTGACTAATTGATCACATTTCTCCTTATTCTTCACCGATTCCGGTTTGAGAAATTCAACCAAGATCGAATGAAATTGGTCGGATCAGTTAAACGATGAGGCGGAGACGTCAAGAAACTGTCAGTCAACAACTCATCTTGAGAATCATAAATGGCCACCTTCCTCGTTTCTTCGCGTATACCATTGATCCCTTCCGGAAGGATTCAGCTCGTCTTCAAAAAGCTCAGTCTTCTTGACTCTGGATTTGTGTAGTACAGTAGACCATGTGATTGACCATACCATTGCTCACCTGTTGTATGGTAACAAAAACCGGCTGTGTATTATCGCGACTCGTGCCTCTTGGGAATTGCGGGTTCAGAGTATGAGAACGATTAGCTCGTTTGAATCAGAGATAGAGGTCCGATGAGGGAAATGACGCTCCATTTCATGTGGCGTCTTAATTTTTTTTTTCAACTATGTTATAAATACTATATCATAAGTAGTGATGTGTTTCGAGATGAATTTTTTTACAAAGTGTCGACATACTGGTCCTTGTTTAGGTGTTTTATCCAAATAGCTTACCGCAACCAGGCTCTTTGAAGGGCAAATGACAAAGCCTATGAATTAAAAAAAAAAGGACATCGCTGTCAACTCAAAACAACTTTGTATTTCTAAGGGTGGTTAGTATTTTTGTTATAGTTAGTTAGTTTTTTATATATTTGAGAGATGGAAATAAGCAGGGAACACACTTCTGGTGAAGAGCCACATATTGACTGTTCATATATTACAATTCAACTGAATTAGTTAGTTGTCACAGTATTGTGCCACTTCTCTTTGTTAGAGCTCTTCTGGCAGGATCCTCGCAAAGATCTTGTTTTCAATTGTACTCCAATCAAATATGGCAACTTGTCGTTAATCCTCCCCACGATAATTCACAAATATGTCACGAGACGTCGGTTTATCTCCAAAAAGTACCCCTCCTCCTGTCTATTTCCTTCCTTCCTTCCTGTCCACTGGATCTTGATGATATATTGACCGACACCATAATCAAATCCTACCTCCTTATTGAAATTGCTAATTGTTAAAGGTGTATTTTGGTCACCGCAAAAGCATTCTTTTTGACAATAATCATTCAAATATCACATTCTTGCAATTTGCAGTACTTCTTGTTTTCAAAGCGGTATTATTGATCATGGAACAAAACCCTATGAAGAATTTTAAAGAAAATCAACATTCTTGTCACCTACATGACTCGAAATGTGAAGAGAAATCAATTTCAAGATATTAGGTGCAAGTTTGTACCAAAGACGGCTTGTGCCGATATGATTTTTCTGAAGACTTACATACTTGCCACGATATCTATTAGTTGACATTGTTCAAACTCAATCTGGGCGCAGATATGCCAAAACTAGAAATTTTTGTTGTAGAAACCTTGCATACTCTCGACTCCATTTTTGTGGCAAGCCTAGCCCTAAGTCATAAGACAACAATTCAGTGGCGTTTCCTACGGACCTCTAATCTCTGATATAAATATTTTGAAGAGTTGATTCTTTCTCAAATACCATTAAGTAATCCAGAAGAATCTCAATTCTTCAAAGCCAGACATCTCTAGTTGACCATTGTGAGCCCAACTCCAAGCACAACAGCAAAGACATGAGCTGACCGGCAGCAACAGTCAAATTAAATCCAAACTTGTAGTACTTGTAAACTACTGGAGGAAAAATAAAAAGAACAACAGAGGGTTGAAAACCTTTTTCCTCACTTTGAAGAAATCTTCATGCGTACTTTTCGTGATTGATCATGCTCTTGGTATGAACGACGTCAACAACCATCATGAGTGACAAAGTTTGAATCTGCTGACAACAGATGTCACGGTAGGTTTGTGTATTTAGTCCCTTCGCGACCTATATCTATGTTGGTACCAAGTTTAAGTTGAGGATAGCTCTGAAATCAAGACACCTTGCCCCCAATTTGGCTTCATTTACTGGTGATTTTTTTGCTTTAAATTACTTAACCTTCTTTGGTAGTCGAGTACGTCAACTCGGTTTGGTAATCTTTGATCAAGAAACAGCATTGCTAGAAAAAAGGTAGAGTTCGGTATAAAGTACATCAAGTGCCTACTAAATCATGAACCACTGTACTAGAGGACGAATTTCAGAGCAGTGTCCATGCAAAAATGTGCGGATGATTTGAAGATCATTGGGATTATCTTGCAACCTCAAGACGAGAAATGAATCCAAAGTGCCTTGAACTCAGCTGAAGAATGGGCCTCGAATAATGGAATGACCTTCAAAGTGGATAAGTGTAAGATGACGAGGTTAGGACAGAGGCCAAAAATCACTCCCAAGTATATCCTGAAAGCCCAGGAACTTGAGAGTGTAGATATGGAAACAGACCTTGGTATCATGTTCAATTGTAACATAAAATTCCATGAACACTGTGCTGAAATTGTCATGTGGGCGAGTAGAATGATGGGGCTCCTGAGACGCACTTTCACCATGAGGGACAAGAAAATCATAACTAGACTCCAAAATCCCCTCCAAAAATTGTCCCGTTTATCCCCCTTGGGATAAACGGGACTTTCCTTCAAGTAGTTAAAGGGATAAACGGTATTTTCCTACTTTTCAAGCATTTTTCTTACTCTTCAAACATTTTTTCCTACCTCACAAGCAACTTTTCCTACGTATCAAGTATTTCTTCCTTATATCTATAATTAATCACAAATTTCCCTAACACTATATTTCCCACAAAATCTCACTTTTTTTAATCAAGTCCCACACAAAAATTATTTCCATAAGTACAATGAAAATTCCTAGGTTTTTAGCTTTTTTTTGTTTGTGTTTCCAAAGTTAAAACGCAGCTTCACAGCTGCAATCTGATAAAAGCTGTCCGCTCAGTAGGAATATTGCAGGGTTAGTTGATGGACTATCTCAACCATAAAGCGTCCCGTTTATTGGGATTAACGGGATTTTCCTCCAGAGAATAATGGAGATAAAGGGGATTTCCCTTCTTTTACAAACATTTTTCCCTAATTTCTAGAAATAAGTTCATTTTTGTGTCTCTGTATTACATTTACTGAGCAGGAAGTTTTCTGACTTAGATAATCTTCAACTGGAAGATTTCTTCAATTTCATCACGTCTCATCAAGTACCGCCAATTGTAGGCTTTTTGTAACAAATTTTTTGAATTTAAAAATATATAACAATAATTTCTGTTATATATTTTGTTAAATATTGTAAATATGTTTTATTAGTATTTATATTAAGGCTTTTAGTTATATTGAAATGTTTTTTTTTTGTTTGTATCTCTTATGAATAAAGAAAAGTAAATGTTTTTTTGGTTGCTCCAATTTGTTGCTTCTAATTGTGTGTTTTTAACACTGTAATTAAATTTTTTTTAGTTTTTTTAAATTTTTTAGTTTAGTGTATTTCATTGGATTTTGAGCCATTTATGAATGGGCGAGTATTTGAGAGTGCCAGAATTTTCGTACAACTTCTAAATAAGTCTTTCGTTGTTGGAAAAAAACTCAACCATACTTAATTGACCTTTTCGTGGAAAACAATAGCTCAAATGTTTTTTCTGCGCCAAGACACACTTCACGCATGCTTCTGTTATTGACTTCAAGTGTATTTCAAACCTGTTCGGGGATTAGCTAAGTATTCCTTTGGTCAAACCTTCACTGCGTACAAGGTAACATTCATAAAGCGTCATTTTGGAAGCCCAAGAGCGTTAAAAAGACCCAAAAATGGTAAAAGTCAATTGATGAAGTATGCTTGAAGCATGCATTCACGAACACAAAACATTAGACCTTATAGTTTCCTTTTGTGCCGAAAAGCATACGTAAAGGCTAATGCCCCAACTTTTACATCCTACAAAAAATTTGTTCCAAAAATACATTTTGACAATACGTTTTTTATTCAAGATATTTTGAACATATATGAATCGGAAAGAAATTTCTCCAGCTCAACTCATTGTCAGTTTTGACGTCAATTTAGCATTAGTCAAGGCTGAGAAGAAAATAAAAATAAATATCAATCTAAACATTAAGATAACCAACAAATAAAATCGTTAAACACATTCAATGTCGAAGAGTTGCAAGTTTGTCATAAATGTGGGAAAAAGATTGCCGAGAAGAGTACGCTCGGCAGCCGCTTAAAATTTCACGATGAAACCATGACAATAGCATACTAGGTGGAAAATATCCCTATTTGCATGATTCCATTTTACAATAACAATTTTGGCAGAATAGAGTGTGACCCACATTCAACTTGTTTCAACCTCAACAATCTAAACATTTTTTACATGCCAGAAATGTCAGTTTCAAAAAATAAATCGCGCACCCTCAAGAAACTCCCTGCGAGATAACAACAGAGGACTTCCTCACATTCTTTATTAACATGTTCAAAATATAAGAGGTGTTCTTGAAACTTCCTGTTCTTTGGATGGTTCTACTTTTCATCTAGGCACAATACCTCCTAGCTAAAACTGGCACTTTGTAAAAAAAAGTTTTTTTGTGGGTTTCGGTTTTTTATTATTGCTACAAGGAATGGGATTCCCTGTAAAGAAAGTTTACCATTAACTTTTCTACATATAATATAAAATTAACATTTTTATGATATTTGGTCTACCAATGAGTAACTGTTGGCAGATCCACACAACCCTTGAATAGTGGGTTGATCAGGAATAGTATTTAAAATTTGTCCAATCCAGCCTTAAATGCTGTTATAGAGTCTCGCGTACTAAGAGACCTGATCTATGTTGTAACTTCTTTCACTTTTTTATGCAAGTTTTATAAGTTTTTGGTGTTTTTTTAATTTCATTCTACCATTTATTCCAACTTCAAAAGTTGTGAGCTTTTGATACACCAATATTGCTTTGGTTTGTCACAATGGTGTTCAAAAATTCTAGTCTGACAGCTTCCCCATCTCCTTTTTTAAGGTCTCTAATTGGTCGCTCTGATTTGGTTGACGGTACCTCCTGCCTTCTCCTTTTCCCTTTTTTCTCCTTCCTCATACATAGAGGTCTATAGAGAGGCCATTGTCGTCATTTCGTCTGCCTTGCTTATTGCTGAAACTGGCCAGAAGTTGCGTGAAAACGCAAATATATCTGAAGAATATTGTGAAATACTTGCCCAAAAAAGTGGAAGATCATAGCACAAATGGAAGAACGCATGACTTATTTTCAATGCCAAATCCTATAATTGAGTGAAATAATGCCTGTGAATTGAATTATCATCTTCATTCATAACTCATTCAACTCATTCATAACTTGGGAGAAGCAAAGCGTAAACAGGAGGCTACATAGCCAAAAAACTGAATGTTTTTTAAAAATTTGCCTTCTACAAATACGTTTGTTTGGGCTAGTTTAAACTAGTCGCTGATGTTAAACGGCCTTTGCTGCCTACAATGAAATTTCATGACCGGCCTGCTCTGGTATCTCCACTCTGGGACCTCTGTGTCCTCATATGTAGAGGGTGACTAATTTTGAAACTGAAGTTGACATTTTGAACTTGTAATAATTTCATTATGGGACAAAAATCTTCATGTCCCCAAAATTTAGAAAATACATTTTGATTCAATACTTCACAACTTGCTGTTATGTGCTGCCAATTTCAAATTCCTGGGGATGTACGAGAAGCATTCAAACTAAGCTAAATGAAGGGTGATTTTAGAAATTTCTCCACTTTCCATTACAAGAAATGCGATAAATGCCGCTTGAGGTCGCTTTTTTCGGCTGTCAATAGGATCAGCTCCTACTCCCGACGAAGACGAAATGAATGTATGCATAGGCGTAGGAAGTGTGGTTTATTTGGGGGGGCAACACCAAATTTGCCCGAATTTCACAATTTATTTGCGATTAATTATTGTCTGGTTCTTCAGTATTTTTACTATTAATCTTGTTATTTAATATCATTTTTCCCCTCCCCGAATGCCCGAATATCTTAACTCATTTGCCCGAATTTTAGCAGTCTCCGGAGGCCAGGGGGGGCAGTTGCCCCCCCTGCCCCCCTGCCTCCTACGCCTATGAATGTATGCATGTAATAATAGTGAAATAGAAACGCGAGAAAAGGAGATTAAATTGCAACTTTGGAATCACAGGTTTTCAATGCATCATCGTCAATGACATCCAGTTAAATTTTCAAGCCAATAACAAACCAAAATTATTTTCCCAATGATTTCATTCCCCACCATGAGGGCTGATTCACTCTAATGATCAGAGGCTGAAAAAAGGGCAAGAACCGTTTGATGGTAGTGTTTGATAACCATTTGCGACCATTAGGGGCGAGACCTTCATCAGAAAAAGCTTGCTACACGTATTCCGCCACACTGAAGCCCACTACATTTTTAGTACAGTGCGAAAAGAGCAAAACAAGACAAGTTTGTGACAGAGGATCTACTCAAAAGGCATTTGGCCTTGCTAAAGACAAATATGAATCAGACGATCTCTTCAAAAAGAGTTTGCTGAAGCCATTGGTGCATCCTAAAAATGGAGATAGTATCAATGCGTGAAATTTTCAACATATCTTGCAAGATATTTTTAAGATTCTTTTTATTGTTGTTCTAATAAAACACCGAGGCTAGTTTTTTAAGACGCAAAGATCGATCCTAAGATCGTACTTTAGTACTGTAATTTCGATCTTGAGATCGATCTTTGCGCTTAAAAAACTAGCCTCCGGTTTCTTTGGAACAAATATAAATATTTATCTTCTTTGATATGGATGCTTCATTTTACGTTGTTGGATATCCAATATATGTGACTTTTTTAGTTCTTTTGTTGCCAACTGACCAACTGAGGTCAAAATATTGCTTTCAAAGTCGAATTTTGACCAAAAACGAAGAAAATCGAACGAATAAAATCAAAAATTTCCGTTTATTTGGGTAATACTAGTTAAGAAGCATTTGGCAAAAATGCTTTTTAACTAAAAGTTAACTTAACTAAAAGCTTCTGCAAAATCTCTGGGGCAATTTTTATTCATACTTTGTCCTTTCATGCATATGAAAAGGATCTTTGCCGTTGGAAATTCTTTTTACAACAATGCTCAAAGATTGCGTACATATATACCGATTGATATATAGGTTTTGCTATCCATTGAACTATTCCTTTGATTGACCCTTTGAGTCACGTGAAATTCCGAAAATGTAGACAGAGTATGAGAGGTTGGTTTAGTTTAAGAAATGGTTCGTGCGGCAAAAGTGATGTAATTGAGTGAAGTGGTATTTAAGGCAACAAACTCAACATTTATCTGGACTTGAAGGGGTTCAAAGTTATTCATGCGAAAAAAAAATTCCAATCGATTGGTTGCTATATTTGTAGCAAATAAAAACACCAATTATATTCATTAAAATGTATTAAATATCCATACTTAAAAAAATCGGCCTAAAAATAATCAGAGTGAATTAACTGAACGGCGGGAAACTGTGTTTTGGGAGGCCAAACTTAGTTTCTTTATGCGTATCGACTTGAAGAAAAAAAAATCAAGCAATTGTCGTCTGTGACGTTGCAGCAACTATTAAAGTTGACACAACTTTCCTCATATTAGCAAGGTAGGGACCATTTTTTATCTTAATATTTCCATAATCATTTCCATGTTTTAAAACAGAAAACTGCATAAAACGTCCAAGATACCCCACACCTTCAAGAATTGAGCGAAAGAATATTTTAAAAGAAGGTATTTTTCCAAATTCCCCAAGTCAGTTAAACGACATTTAATAAATATACTTAAACTTTAAAAGAAAGTAACTGTACAATCATGTTTGCGAAAAATTGTCTAAACTTACAAATTGTCGTCAAATTAGCAAGCATTTGGTGAAAAATATCTTGGAAAAAAATATGAACTATATTTGTTCGCTCACAGAAATGCCCTTTTTCTGTGAAAAAATAATATTCATGTTTTCACCAAACTTCCCTCCTTTTAGAAATAGTAAAAAAAGTCTAGCAAAACAATCTCAGGATGAATTTGTCTCTTATTTTATACCAACATTCATAACAGTCAAAACCAACAACAACGTGCAAAAGAAACGGAAATTTCAGTGATTTTTACGATTCTTCCTCTTCTTCCTTTTCTCAGCTATGGCCAGTCGCTTTTTTAACATCTTTTCCGTCACATAAGCATGGGTCCCATCCACCAAGGTCTTGGTCACAATATCTAGATTGTTGTAGATTTCGGGAGGGATGGTCTCTCCTATGTGGGTGACCACATGTTGCATCCAATTTGACCTAAAACAATATGAAATAACGATGGTTAGCTTCCAAAAACAACTCTTTGATGCACACATTGATCATTGTTACCTTTGTCGATTGTCGCTGTTTTGGCACACAGCACATTTAAATATCTTGGTGCTTTCGTCGTGCTTCTTTTTGTGGCGAGCAAGAGCCCCCTTATCACAGGTACTATCTCCACAGAGGTCACAATAGTATCTGATTGCTTCTGAAGGCTCTTTTTTGACGGCTTTAACTTTGGGAGCATTTTTACCGGGCTTTGAATCAGCCTTCCTCTTCCTATTCTTAGCCACGACTTTTGGTTTCGACTTTTCCGAAACCATGGAGGACATTTTCACTTCCGGGTAGGTCTTACTCGGCATGAAAAAATCTGGAAAGAATAACACATTCTTAGATGGTGCAATACATAAATGAGGGAATCTTTGTGTTTGGAAACTTACTCAGAATACACGTCACATCTGAAAGTTGCTCCTCTTCTGTGTAGCTTTCAATATCGTCATTTTGAAACAACGACTTTTGAGGGAAATTTGGCGCCATCTTTTATTCTTGGTGTTTCTCAAGACAAATTTCTTAATGAAATGATGAATGTTTGATTTGAAAATAACTTTATATCACGAAATATTTCCGCTCAAGAGGCGTTCTTGGCTGGGTCATATGAGTGGAATAGAGCGCGCTCGGCCATCCAAGGGCACAATAGCGTCCCTGGGCTATCTACCGGTCAGCTGGAGAAACGCGGCCGTTTTGTGAGCAAACTTGAACAGACGCTCTTTTTGGGCGGGAAAGTGACACTAGTACTAAGCTGAGTTTTTATCCCATGTGACAACTTGAGTTGTTGCAGAAATTTTTCGCTACGACACGCCGTTGATTTCAATTGCAAACTTGAAAGTACATAAGTGAAGACAAGAAATTCTGTGTCAATAGTTATGAAAAAGTTTTGCGACATGGTTTAAAAGCTTAGCTTTCTTTAAACGATTTCTTGTCGCAACTTACGTACTTTCGAGTTTGCAATTGAAGTCAGCGGCGTGTCGTAGCGAAAAATTTCTGCAACAACTCAAGTTGTCACAGGGTATATAAACTCAGCTAATAATACTAACATTGGTATCAAACACACGAAAGTCTCTGCATAAAATACATTGCATAGGAATTGCTTTTGGGTAGGACACGATAAACTTTAATGATATGTTTGGTAATAGTTTTGTTTTTGAAATTGGTTAAGCACAGTGAGAAAAAAGGTTGTTGATTTTGTGCTCCGTAGTGTTGCGCCGCCCTTGTTTGGTGATTCTGTTCTTTCCTGTTCTGCGCTCGATCAAATATTTCAAACGGTCAGTTGCTCCGCAACAAACGGTCGAGAATGAGTTACGATCGTAGAATTTCAGTGAAGCAATGAGACACCAGAGGCCACGACGGTGCTACGGGGTAAACAAACAGGCCCAGCTGATGTTTACTGAGCTTCCCTCATTGGATGAATGCGTCCATTCAATGGTCCATTTGAAGACTCGCTAAATGTTATCCTGTTTGGAATAAAGTAGGGGTTCTTTTTTAAGACGTTTCATTACTTGTTGCAAACTGTGTCATAAACCTCTGAATTTATCATTATCGTATTATTTAGATGTCTATGACTGTGTGATTGCGGAATCAATTGCATAGGCCTTCCGAAGGTAGTTTTGTTTTGATTTTTCTACCTGAGCTCAAGTGCATGTCAAAATATTGATAAAATATAAAATTTTGCCTGAGACTGCTTCGGTGAATATGAAGTATTAAGTCCTAAGTCATGGCACTGTCAACTATCATTATCGGATCATAAGTGCCATATAGACTATCAATAACTGAAAATGAATTCAACAGTTTTTGCTCGATATAAAAATATTGTCCGTAACTTACAACTATTTCTTATGTTAAGGAATGATGATGCGTGTGCACTAAATTTGTATTTTCCGGCAAAGAGGTAAATATATTTATATTCATGCTTAACTTCACCGCCAAACTTGTTTCCAACACTAAACTAATAGCTGGTTTGTTATTAAGATGAGAATATGATAGGATAGTCAATGTAACGCAGAACATTTTGAATGGAAGCAAAAAAACGTTTCTCAGGATGAAGTCAAGATAAAACCAAGATTCTCCAGAATCTGGCATGAAATGCATATTAGACTGGATGAATAATAATTTGATTAAACTGACATAAAAAATTGGTAAAAAATCTTGGTAAAGTGGTCATTAAAACCAATAATATCTCCTTTGAGATGTTGTATGCACATGATAGCCCTATTAAGGTTTAAAAGAACGAGTCACAACCCTCAAAAAGGACGGCAAGCAGCTTTAGTGCAGGTATTGAGCATTCACCAAGTATTCAAAAACGCTTTCTTTCGTTGGTTTGATTGCCGAGTTCCATTGACCTGTGGTATCAATTTACCTGCACCAGTCCGTACTACCTAGACCGTGATGGTTGCCTCAAAATTTATCAACCTTGATCCCACTTAAGAGAATTAAAGAACTAAATGAGAACAATTTGGTTTCTTAAAAATGTGAAGATAAAAAATGCAAACTAAAATAAAGTAAAAATAATTTTTGAAAGTAAATGTTGTCCACTTATTGAGGAATGAAGATAATTGTGTTTCCGGCTCTTTTTGAGATTTGACGATTTTCAATACATACATCATCCGCCTTATTTGTAAACACAAGTCCTCAATATCGCCCTTATCCCTTGTTTCAAAGTTTTATTATTTATTTGTTTTTAGTTTCATTTACAAAATTAGTTATTGCGTCAACCTAAAGTTACTACGTCACCTATTTGTATAGTCAAATCAGCTAGACCTTATATTGATTTTGATATTGTCATTCAACACTGAAGCAAATAGTCTTCTTTCAAGTTGTCATGCACTTCAACCATATCCTGCCAAAGATCCAGCCTATCAACCGGAATGGGCAAACATCGACTCATTTCGGCATCACTGGGAGAGTTGATGTTCATGTAGGCTCCTTCCATAGGAGCGTAAGGGGCCCAATGCTTGTCTTCTAGAGATGGATCTCCACTTCGAATAAAGTTGGCAAACATGGTCGTATATAACTTGACCATCTCCGTATCCTCTTCACTAAAAGGGCCAGTCCATGGCATACTGAAATCATAAATAAATGAAATACAGATATCTCAGTTTTGACAGCTTTGACCCTGTGTAAGGGATGAATTCAAGTTTTTCTGTAAAGCAGTGCTTCAAGATAATGCTCATAGAGGACGCTACCGGTTGAGTAGATTAACACGTCTCTAACGTTAACAATGAACTAAGAAAAAAATCAGCGAAGACCTAGCGTCGCCAGACCCATCTTACGTTAATTTCCAGCATGGTTGCCAAGCCGAGATCAACGATGCTACTTTTTTGGCAAAATCCTAAGTCCTTTTCCTTGAAAATTATCTTCTTTTGAATGGCATCATTTAGCTTAAATGGCACCCATGGCACCCATTTTTGAAAAATGATCCTTTTTCGAAAGCATTATAGCCATCGAAGAAACCGAGTTGACATGAGTCCAAAAAGTGGCATCAAAGATTATGTCCTGGCAATCATGCTGGAAATAAACGCAAGATGGGTCTGGCAACGCAAGGTCCCCGCTAATATTTTTTTCCCCGTTTTTTTCTTTGGCCTTGATTATCAAAGCTAAAGCTAACCAAAGAAATGATGCCAATGACATCTAGAGGGGAAGTGTTAAAATATCACAGCCTCGAGTTTTTTGTGCTGAAACTGAAAGTCAAGAAATTGATGTAGAGTTTGAGTGCTTGAGTTTTGCATAGTTGTTTGAGCAAAAGTTTGTTAAAAGGAAGGGCGTTAGCAAACCAAGCAAAATTTGAGTTGTCTATCTCAAACAATGTATAAGGCTACCTGATTATTTATGACTAATAATCTTTACCTCATGATGTAGCGTAAATCGTCCAAATGTGCCACTCCACCATGATCTACGGGATCCTCGTTATACATATTAACGTAACCCCAGCTCCCAATGTAGTTAAATTTATAAAAATATAGATCGGAAAAGGATCGACGTGACTGTAAAAAGACACCTTGAATGACGTCAAGGTTGAAAAGTGAGTCTGTCATAAATTCGGCGGCTTTCAGTCGGTGTTCCGTTCGGTTCCATTTCTCACGATTGAAGTAGAATTCGAATGCCTTGTCTCGATCCTTGAAAAAGAAACTTAAAATAACAACGAATCCAATGAAATATACCCCCTTTCTTTACTTACCTCTGGTCCAATATTTGGATGAGCAAAGAGGAGTTCAAGAACCTCTTGTTGATGTTCGTTGGCATAGGCCAATCTGTCCTCCCACATTTCAGCAAAGAGTTCCACCGTGTACCAACTTGACTCCATCGAAGCTAAACCAGTCATAAAGGCTACATCTTCATTGAATTTTCCCAGAGATAAGGCTTCAACCGGATCCATGGTCCAAAATGGTTCATCGGCTTCGGCGTCAACTCGCGGATCATATGCTCCCATGGGCAATTTTGCGGCCGAGTCCGGAAAGAATGTGGAAAATCCCGTGGCAGAAGTGGTCAATTCGACAGCATCCACTCCTCGGAGACACTCAATAAGAACCTCTGAAGAGTCGGTTGGGCAACCCACGAGCTCGCCTTGTTTCTTGGCAATCTCATCGTGATCGGTTTGTTTTCCAGACCAAGCTGTATTAGCTGTTCCACTCATGGAAATGACCCGTTGGAACAGACCCTTACTCATGGGAGAAATGATGTGAGCATGAGCACTGGCAGCTCCTGCACTCTGTCCCAAAAGGGTGATCCGTTCTGGGTCCCCACCAAAGGCATGAATATTGGCCTTGACCCATTTCAAGGCCAGAACTTGGTCTTTGAAGCCATAGTTACCGGGAGCCACGGAGTCTTCGGTGCTCAACCATCCCAAGGCACCCAATCGATATTGGATTTGAACCACAACCACGCTTCGGTCAATGAGTTGGTGTGGTCCATAACTGCTTTGACGTCCGGAACCAACCAACCATCGTCCTCCATGGATCCAGACCACCACAGGGAGATTAGAGTCTGGAATCACGCTTGGGGTGTACACACTCAACCAAAGACAATCCTCTTGCCCAATTGTTCCGTTTTCAATGAGTGCTGGGATTTGTATGCACTCGGGTCCATCTTCTGTGGCGTTGAGAACACCCTCCCAATTTCCATAGGGCAGAGGATCCTGTTGATGAAGTAAATAATCTAACGATTACAATTAGAGTAAACTATAATAATTTTCAACAAAACATCAGTTAAAATCAGGTTCCTGTGCCCACCAAATCGTAGAAATTCCGCAATAATGCATCGATTCCTACTTCTTAGAACAACTAGTCATTTTTTACAAAAAATCGACTTTGAGAAAACTGAAAAAACTAAAAAAATGGTACTTTTTAAAAGACAATAGCTCTCCAAATTTGTAATAAACAATCAACGTAATCCCCATGGTCAAAATAAGCGCCAAAGTCAACGACTGAGAACTTGAAAAGTAACATTGGACCTCAATCCTTCTCGGGCTTCTTTGGAAAGGTTGATTTTGATACTATCCATTTGGAAAGAGGGACGTTCGTAAAATGTAATTTGTCGACTAACTCACTCGAAATCTCAGATCTCCCAAAGGAGGCTGAGCATAAGGAATACTGTGAAATCCAAAGAAGTCATGACCTTCAAAACTGGTCTCAACGATGCCCAAAACAGGTCCATGTTGGGTTTCCACAACCACTCCTTGAGCGACACCAAGAAAGGCCAATGCCCAAAGAAGACAAAAACTCATATTTTTAGCCTGTGGGTTGCTTCCGCCAGGTTCAATTACTGACAACTTCAAGTTGGACAATCGACATTATTTGTAGCAATCAAGAGGGCTTGGAAAAACAATCGAGCAAACATCTCGTAACACTCTCGTCATCCAATTCACACACATACAAATAAAATGTCTTGTTGTAAACGAGATATAGTAGAAATGCATTTCTCTTGCAAATCATTGTTTAGAGTGTTTATTTTTGAAGATACATATTTTTTTAATTTAATTATGTACTTGAACAGTATTTCCTTATTTAGCGTTAAAAAATAAAATCGCTAGTTAGACTTAAGTGGTCTTCAGAGAGCACTGCCAAGGATGTCAATATTTAAGTTCAAAGAGATGTTGAGTGAAAGTGCATAAACAATTGTCATAAGGATCAAAGGTCGTTCAAAGGTGATAAATGGACATATAGCGGATGTATTCATTGCCTTGCAGTACATAATGGATTTTTTATCTCGCCCTTTGCTTCATCACGAGTGCGACCTTCTCTGATTCAAACCAGACTTACCAATGTTTATATTTTCAGTTCCCTGTTCTTGAATGCCCTTGAATTAGTAGTGATTTATAGAGAAGCTCAATCAAAGCTTCAAAGTCCACTTAGATAGTAGATGGAAGCAAAACAAGGGTAAATTACTATCTTTTCCAAAAGTTCAGTCTTGTTATTACACGTTTTCTTTCGAAATCGGTTTTGGTTCTTAGGCTTGAACAATTCAAAGAAATTTAGACATCAGCTAGGAATTTCCACTACCTACAAAAGGTACCTTGAAAGCCTGATTTGAAATAAAAGCTAAATAAGTTAAATAATGTATATAGACAAATAAAGATAAAAGTCGATGGGTCAAAAATGTTAGATTTTACGTTACTATACAATTTAATTCTGGCATTCATTTCATGCATAGAAATTTTTTTTAAAAAGCCAGTGTTTTTGGGCACGGTTTTCAGACCATGAAATTGCCATTTACAAGAAAGACAGTTTCGTAATTTGAAGTAGCGTGAAGAGATGTCTTCACAAACGGTGAAAAAATGTCTCATGCCACGCCCCTGGGTCAGCACTTTTTCAAGATTCAATAAAATGGTAAAAACAGTACTCATACCATAATAAATAGAGGTGTCATTTTGGTGCAAATAAAAAGTGCAAAAAGTGCTACTAAAAGTGCAAAAAAAACAGGAAAAAACGCAAGTAAAAAGTGCAAATAAAAATTTTTCAAATTTTTTTTAGTACATTCATTCACACGCATACTTACACTTACGAACTCACTCACACTTTCCCACAACACTAGAAGGAGGAGTTCCTCAAGGAGATTATATTCCCTCCGACGGTTGATTCCTTAAGCTACCTTCCCAAATCCAATCCCAAGTCTGAATGGAATTGATAATCTCGTCGTGCACAAAAACAGCTATTTTGAAGCCAAACACGCCTCTTATTTGTTTGTTGGACCTACTTTTGAGTGGCAACTCTGAAAACGTCGGATCTCGTAGAAAGATCTCCATGATGAGCTGAGAGAAACACATGCAAATCCAAGGAGAGCTTTTTTTCTCCTCGTCACTCACTTTGAAGTAAAACCAATTACGATTTTGGTAGCGGCTCAAGTGCTGGACGATATCGACAAAAAACACCTTCAAAAACCAGGTTCCAAAGCCATATGCAACGATAAGTTCGAGGAGGAAATTGTTGTTTTCCATTGCCTTTGCCAATCTGGTGGTAGCGATCACGAGAGATTTTTCTGGATCAAGAAAGAACTGATATTTTGGTTTCTCTATGCTTGTGTTTGTGTTCGTATGTGAATATTTGTAGATGTCAAGCACAACAGAGAAATTCAAGAAAATTGAATCTCTGACTTCAGATTAAAAAAAAATTATGTTCAAAAAATAAGTTCAAAAATGAGCATTTCAAGTACTTTTGGAATTTTAGTCCAAAAATGGCAAAAAGTGCAAAAAGCGCAAATAAATTGTGAAAAGTGTAAAAAAACATTTTGCGCCAATGCGACATCTCTAATAATAAACATCTGCAAGTATTTGTGCTAAGTTGTATATGTTCACAAGCTCATGTTGAAAATTTAGCAGAACTGTCTGTTCAAATTGACTACGTAGGTTTCTTTTCTGGGTGCGGAGATTTTTTTATGGACATTCTGAAAATAAGTTAAACACCTTACAGCTGTTTCAGCTTAAACTATTTGTTTGTTCGCAAGCAGAGCTCTGTCAACATGGGCCAAAAATGAAAAAATGGTATAAAAATGAGATTTGAAATCTCGTAGATTGCGATCGTTCTTTCCTTACCTCTGCACTCAGCCTTGCTTTGGAGAGCCCCAAAATTTACCGAAAATCGGTGGACCAATGAAATATGGTGACAAGACAACTCAACCCATCGGACAACTCGACCCAGGACAACTTGACCCAGCAGACAACTCGACCCAATGGACAACTCGGCACAACTTCAAAAGGCACAAAAGAGAGCTGAGTGGTCCAACTTCAATTGATTCATAATTTTAAGGAAGATCCCCACTTATCAGTTAAACCCTGAAAATAATTTGGAAGAAATATGTTAAAGTGGCTTTCTCATTTTTCTAATGGTTCTTTGTGACTTTGTATTAATGATTAGTTTTTTTGCTGTGATGTTAATTAATTGTGATTTTAAACATTTTTCCTATTTCAAAAACAAATTGTGCTTTCCACTAATTTGATTCAATGTATTGAAGTGAATATTTTGAAGTTCAATTTACCATTTCTTGCGCTTTTTTTTCAGATGTACACGTGGTCGACTTTTCCAGTGGGCTGAGTCGTCTACAGGGGTGAGTTGTCTGTTGGGTCGAGTTGTCTATTGGGTTGAGTTGTCTGCTAGGTCGAGTTGTCCCGGGTCGAGTTGTCCTGGAACCATGAAATATATATTCAAACAGTTTTCTACCTTAATTTGATTACGAGACTAAATTTTCTCACCAAGCCATAATCACAAGCCACCCTTCATTGTCAATTTTCAAAAGATGTTTGATTAGAGGAAAAGCACCTTGATGACAGGGCTGAACCATGAGTTGTTAGACCTTGTGAAACATGACCATGAAACAAAAATTATTAATCATCATTTGTCAACCAAGGACCAACGTTTTTGCTAATTCTGAAATTCTAATTTTGATATTTACCTTACTATAGAGTGCAAAAATCCGCACGGAAAAGCCAATTTGCATGATTCCTTTCAAGCATTGCCTTAAAAGATTTCTCCTTTATACTGTACAAGACAGCTCAGGGATTATTCTACGCACATGTCGTTTCACTTTCAAAGCATTACGTACACGTACCTTTATCATGAAATGTCAAGACGTGCAACTGTGACGCAATTCAAAGCAAAGTAAAATGTACCATTTGTTTAACGAATTTGCGAAAAGCCGTGATCGTCTCGTGGAAAGATTCTGCGTTTTGGCCGCAATAACCCAGGTTCGAATATTGGTTACGGCAATGTCTATGAGTCCCGCGTATCGCCTCTTTTTTGTTTTCCTTTTCATCCTTAAATTTTTGCCAAGGTGATCTCGTTGTCAATAGTTTAACTTTAACGGGATGCTTGACTTTCGAGTGATAATCACTATTTCAGTTCAGACTAGGGTCAAATAACTCCGGGCTCAGCCGGCTTTTGAACCCGGCACCTCCTGCACCATGAGCAGGATTTATACCCCTAGACCACGGAGCCATCGCTAAACTCTAGAACGTAATTCATATTTTAATTTTGTGACATTCTCGAAAAGACTGCATTCATCAATATTCTCATTTCGTTAGTCCAGCCAGGAAGAAACAGAAAAGTCAACAAAAATCCGAAAGAAATCTCAAACGGGTTCATGTGTACGTGAATTCAGGAACCCCTGAAAGGGGTGGACACGAACTCCGATTTTTGAAAAAATGGTATGAGGCCGAGGCTATATTTTGACACAATGTCATTTATTCCTTATTAACGAGTAAAACTGTTGAACATGCATCTTGAAAGAATTCAGTCAAACTTTTTGTGTTAATATTTATTGACTAATTGTTCTTCACCTTGATTTTAGAGGTCCCAGCACTCCTTTTACTCGTTTCATGAACTTTAAACATTCAGCTCTCCAAAGGATTTTAGTCTTCTTAACAATCAGGAAAATACATAGATGGAATCTTGCTTCACCCATTAGTCCAACTTCTGTGAAACAATGCTAAATAGAAGTATCTGTGGTTATATCTGGAGGGTTACTCCTCTTCCATACTCTTCGGCACCTCCACGACGCAGGAACCATTTCTATACGGTAGGAAAATGAAGGAATGAGAATAGTCTCATTTTGAAACAAGATGGAGTCCAAGTCGGAGATGTTGTTGGCTGTAACTATTGAATGGCACTTTTGACGGTTCTGGATCAGATCAGCCATCTGATCCGGATTGGAATTGGAACAAAGGCAATAACGACGTCCTTGTGACAAAATAAGTGAAAAACATGAGGATTAAATCCTGGATTGTGGATTTGATTGAAAATGTTTCAAGTCTTGGGGCTCAAGAAGGTCAGGACCACGCAGGACTGGGGCTAAGGGTCCTTCAGGACCAGAGGATCATGTCTTTTCATTGCAGGGATAGGCTCTACGTGCTTGATAGGGTTTCATTGATCTTCTTAGTTCTTAGATCCCTTTGTCCAGGAATAACCAATCAAATTGAGTCAAAAAATCCACACAATTCAATCTTGGTGGGAGCATTTCATTCTCAAGACTTTGAGAGGGTCCATGTAATCCGGGTTAGACTGTCAGATCACCAATTTGGGCTGACTGAGTCAAAAGGCAAATCAAAATATTGAGCCCATCCATTGCTAGTAGCCACACCTGATATGTTTCAAAGTCATCTTAATTTGCTCTTCATTTGATCGAATTCTTGACACTGAGGACTTCTTCTTTCTTTGTTCCATGTGGACCTTAATGCGGACGCAGATTCCTCTTGGAAAGGAACCAAATTTACCCCACAAACTCTCCTCCGGATCAAAACGGGGATTTTTATCATGCTCATCCATTAGACAACTTGAACAACCTAAGAATATCTTACCTGTCCTTGAATTATCCTGAACTAAAAGACACAACCATATAATAAAAGAAATTTGAGGATGGACCATCATTTATAGAACAATGCCAAGGTGACACAACCTAAAACAAACTTGATTTCATACTAAGTTTGGCATGTGTTAGTTAAGTTCAGGATAATATATGGATGGGTTCAATTGTAAGTTCAAAGATATTAATAAGACGTTCAAATCGGATAATAGATAAGCTCGGAAAACCCCGCTATTTTGTTGTTGATAATTCAAGGAATGGTAAGATATTCTTAAGTTGTTCAAGTTTTGTAATGGATGAGCGTAAAGAAACTCCCCGTTTTGGTCCGTGGGAAAGTTTGTTCTTAATCCTTTTGCGCAAAAGAGGAATTTGGGCTCAGATTCCGGTCCATATTCGTTCTTTTTGCTGTAGTTAGGTCTATCACTTCCGAAGGTTGTAGCCGGTAACCTAGTCATCATCAGACTTCATTTGATCACTTTGATCGTCATCTTGTAGAAAAGACACCTTGTGGGGGTTCATTCGCACTCCATGATGTGGTCATTCATTCATTCACTATTTCATTCACTCGTTCTTGGCTGAACTTAATAACTGATATGTTTAGCGTACACGTCCTAGAATGCTTGCAAGTTTGCCTCAAAGCATGCTTCATAGAAGTTTCAAAAGTATACTTTCGAGTATGCCTCGGTTAACCTGTGTGTAAACAAACCCACGCGATACATCAAGTATGAACTCTGAAATTGCACAATATTATGGCCAAAATGAGCCATTCTTTCATTATTTGGCTTTTGTCTGTGACCTTGAAAGTGTCCAACGAGAGTTCAAGGCAACAATCCCAAGAAAACGCTTGCGCGATAGACAGGATCCTCTTGATTGCATTTGTGAAATTGAATTCATGAAAGATCATGGAATGTCAAAATTTGCTTTTTCGCATCTGTTGTCATTGACTCGAGGTCAACTTGATCCTCGTGAAAGCTGCGGCGGGATCTCAATCACAGCCTCTCAAAAGCTTTCATGCTTTCTACGGTTTTTGAGATCAGCAAGTTTTCAAAGGTGCGTTGGAGGAAATAGGCATTTGAAAATATCTCAATCCAAGGCCTGTCGATTTATCAATGAGGTAATTCACTTAAACTTGCTCTTGCCAGGCATTAGCAATGGCTTCATGGTTTATATTCTATTTCCCTTTAGATTGCCCAGATATTTGCTAAAATGCAGGCAAACTTCGTGGTCTTCCCCCAAAGAGATGAGCAATTGGAAATCGCTCATGAAATATCTTCGAAGTGTGGGTTCCCCCCCGTCGTTTGTGGAATCATTGACGGCACCCACATAGAAATACAGTAAGAAAGTGAATAAAAAAATAGGAGAATCATTGATTCCGTGATACTGTCCCTTTAGGAAGCCTACGTGTACCTCGCAATATCCCGCCCCGGAGAAGTTTTTCAACCGTAAAGGCTATTATTCGATTAATATGATGTGCGTGGTTGATCACAAAGGAAAATTTCGTTACTTTACTTGTCGCCATGCGGGTTCAGCCCATGATGCCAGAATATTTGGCGAATCATCTTTACGTGCCCATTTAATTGCTTCATTCAATGAGAATGAACCTTTGGCCCTCTTGGGCGATGAGGGATACGCGGCCGAGGACGTCATGCTCACTCCAGTCAGAGCTCCGACAATAGCTTCGGCCGAGTTTGCTACTCGACAGAAAATGAAGGCTTTCAATCGCGTCCACAAGAAGAGTCGGATCAGTATTGAGCACGCATTCGGAATCTTAAAGAAAAGATTCCCTGTTCTACTCTATGTCATGAGGAGCAAGACCCTAGAAAATATTCAGGCATTAATAGCGTCAACGATTGTGATACATAACATCCTCATTGACCTCAAAGACCCTTCACTATCATCGTTTCAAGTTGAAAATGAATACCAAGATCATCTCATTCGTTCAAACATTAATCACGAGCTCTCCAACCAAATTGGCGAAAAGTTCAGACTGCGAAACATTATCATTGACCAATTTTTCTGAATATATGTGATTTATTCCGCTTAAATATCATTGCCAAAGGAACTGAACGCTTGAGGTTTTTCAGTTCTTTCAATGAGGACTTGGCTGCTTCAATAATTTTTGAAGTTTTAAATTTTAAAGTATGTTGTTGTTGTTGTTGCTGTTGCTGTTCTTGATGTGGTTGTGGCCGGAGGTTAGGATGTGAATCCAGCTGAGACTCTGCAGAAGCTTGCCGTTGGACTTCAGTATCAAAGGCACTCTCTGAATCAAACCTCGATCGAAATTCTTTGGCATCGCCTATCTCAGCCAATACTTCCTTTGAAAAAGTGTCCAAATCGGCCGGCAAAGGTCCGCCACCAGTCTTTTTTAGCTCTTTGACGTAATTTGAACGTTTTTTGCGGACTCTGGTCTACAAGATCATAGAATGAATGTCATTACAAAATTCTGGAGAAGTTCTGAATCAAAGCAATCTTACCTTCAAATTGTTCCAGGCTTTTTTAAGGCTGTTCGAGTCATAATGATTATCAAATCCGTCCGGACCAAAATGGTCATTGTATTTGTTTGCCACTTCAATCTAAAGTTGTGTTCGTCGGGGTTGAGACATCTCTTTTTCTAATCCGATGTCTTTAACCAATTCCAGGACCTTTGCCATATTCAAGGGCAAGCGTGGTCCAACCCGTGTATTAGAGAATTAGAGACGATTTCTAATCAGAGCTAGAGTTCTTATAAGAGAAGTGTGCCCCTTTCCTAAAGAAGCCTTTGCATTAGTTGTTAAGGATGGTACACAAGATAATGAAGTTTGCCCCCATTTAAGCAGTTTTGCAACATCAGCTTCATTTTATGAAATTTTGTATTGCAGCCGATGTACACAAATATTTGATTGACTACAAAGCCTTTTGTTCTCAATTCTAAATCCATTCTAGTTCATACAATATGGACAACACTGGATTTTCTATGTAACAGATTCAAAAACAACAAGCATGCTTCATCTCTAACAAATAGTCTTTACACACAGCATGATTAAGTTTGATTTTTCATTCAATAGCCACGGAAAAGTCGTATCTCTTGAAAGAACTCTAAGTGTTGGGTTTGCTCAAAAACCTGTTCTCAGCATTATTTCAATCAATCTTGAATTCCGTCACCTTTCCTGATCCTCAAAATACGATAAGAAAGTCGGCAAATCTAAATAAAGTGCCCCTCCTTCTTTATCCCCCGAGAAAGTATGTTCGTGAAATCACGCCATGTTTGATTTCAACCTCTTCTGTCTGGAGATCACTCGCTAAATAAATTTAGTTTCACAATCACGGATTTCACAATTCACAGAACGGATGCGAGAATTAGAGTTAAATCGCTAAATTGATTATTTCGGGATACTTCACCGTGGTCTTCCCATTCACAAAGGAATATCATTAAAAAAGTGAAGAATCTTTCGTGATTCCTTTTCTCCTTACATTTCTAGGCTTCACAAGAGTGTTGGCTTGAGCCTTGCTTGGTCAAAAACTCTAAGATTACATTTTTTCCATTTATGTGATTTTATTATTCATTTGATTTTTGTATCCGAATGTGAAATACAATCGCAAATAGACGCCCAATCAAAATAGTCTAATTCTTTGTTTTTGAGATTCTACAAGAAAAATTTCTCTTGCAAAAATTGAGATATATTATCCAATAAGTTTGGTCGCTCACAATTTTGTGAAATGCTTTCTTAATTTAATTTTGCGAAGTACCTTATGCGGCTCTTTTCTAGGTTTCAATCAATTCCTAATTCCAGTGTTATATATACTGGAAAATAAATACTATACAATTCTCAACATTATACATCCCTAAAAGTCATGCTTTGATTCTTCAAGACCTTCAAAGATTCTTAATTACACGAATTTCGTAGTGGGAGGAGCCTTATCCTATTCCCGCCCAATAAAGCGTTCGTTGGTTAAACTGCCTATTTAGAATGTTCTTCAATTCCCTTCTCTGACCCCTGTTTCAAGTGTTTCCATGTTTTGAGCTTTTGACCATCATTTAGCCCAGGTAAGCAAACTGCGATGTTTTACATTTTGTATCCTAGTTATTTAACCACATTATTGAAATTGACGGCAAAAACTTTTAAGCGGAGTTAGTAACATTACATATTTTATGCTTCAAACAAGCAATTTGTGTTAAAATGTTTTTGGAGTAACTGGAAGAGCCATGGTGGTGAGTTCAGAGATTGAGTTTTCCTCGAGGTGACCGGCATCTCCACGAGCGCGCTCGTAGCTGGGTAGGTGGGTTCTTGATCGGAAAAATCACGCTATAAATAGGAAAAAACCGATCAATTTGCCATCGTTTTGATTACGGAGCATCCAGGAAACAAACCTACCGAATAAAATGCCTTCCCCATTGATCAAAGATGGTGCTTTCGTGCACACATTTCCAAATGGAGAAATCAGAAAATACACCCCAGAGGAAGTGGATGTGGCCTATATGTTGAGTAAGTTTGATGAATTCGATGGTGTAGCATGAATTACGAAGAGTAACAATTTCCTTGTCCATGCAGCCTTCTGCCAAAAATTTGGAACTTTCCCGTCCAAAGAACAAATTCCACCGGGTTCAGAGCTTACCCATTTCGATAAAGAATTGGCCTTGGCTGTAGCCAAGCGAAAAAGGGATGACGGAGAAGAAGATCGCCAAATTAGTTCACCCAACAAAGCTCCTCCAGTAACGTTGGATGAACTATTCATTTGCGACATCTGTGGGGATGAGCTTGCCGTGAAGAGCACTCTGAAACGCCACAAGCAAAATCACGACGAAAGTACCAAAATATTTTCGTGTGGAGTGTGCAATAAACTCAACACCCGCCAAAGGTAAGCAAGACCATTATTATATTTATTCGATAGTCTAGAAAAAAGCTAACCACTGATATATTTTTTGCATTGCTTTAGGACAAATTGGAAGCAGCATGTCACCACACACATTGGCCAAAAAATCCCGCCTGAAGTCTTCAACAGATTAGATGACGCGACCAAGGCCTTGATTAATGCGGAGGACAAATACGTCACGGACGAAATGCTCCACAAGCGGTTGATCATTGCCGAGGCTCGGAATAAAAGGCTCAAAGTCCGTTGAGATAAAAAATGATTGTGCTGGTTCTCTTTTTGGTTTGTTCCGTTTTTTACCAAATATATGCAAATGTTTATTGATATACATATTTTGTTTGATATATGCGCTCTTGGAGACAATTCAAGTCCGTTTCTTTGGAAGGTAGTTCTTTGTTAGTTGGCGTTACAAATTTTGGTTTGGATTAAAAGCCCCCGATGCCAAGTGTAAATGCCATTTTTGTATCTTTGTAATTAGCATGTTTTGCAATGACTATATTGTGATGAACTATTGCGTTCTCGTTAATTAGCACGAGCTTTGGATTGGTTTTTGAGCTAGTTGTTACTGCGAGTGCAACCCACCAATATGTTTGCAAGTCTCTTCACATATTTTCTATCCATTATTGTACACCCTTCACATGTCATTTTGGACTGTGGTCTTGCGCGTCTGAAGGGTTTTACACCAAGGTTGGTCTAACGATGGAGTTGGGCTCACTTTGTCTCAATTTTAGGTTCCTTACGCTACCATTTCAATGTTAAAGTGCCAATATTTTTGGGGATTTGGATAGTACAATCACAACAAACAATTTTTAGGATGGCAAAAGGTGTATGGCAAAAAATGCTTATAAACTGGACATGTCTTTTCTAACCGAGAACTTCAAACTTTTTAGTTTCGCGGAACGAAAGGAGAAAAAATGTTGCCTTGGAAATAAGTAGAAGCTTTATAGTCGACCCGACCCTATCATAGGAAAATCTAACACCAGTAAGAAAAAAGGATCGAAAAAATACATCTCGTAAGCTCTATATTATTTCATTGGTTGTTTTTGGAAGACGTTTTAGCTCCAAGGTCTCGGGTCTGAGTTTTTTGGTAAATTAGCAATGTTTGGACTTCAATACAGCAAGCTTGCTCCTTTTCTTCTCATCGTTTCTTGAGAGGTGTCATTTAAACATGAAACTCAAATCAGGGCCATTTTTTGGGAGCTATGAGGAGAGTCAAAAATAGTGGGCCTGCGAGACATCCATTGTACTATTCTAGTGGGCCCAAAGCTCTTTGATTCTAAGCCTCTTTTCGACACACATTTTTTTCCATCTAGCGGTAGGAATGTGAACTAAAAATACATCATTCTTCGCTCAAAATCAGGGTGACCAATTTCGAGAAGTTATAAAAGATCAAAACTTGGCTGTTTCTCTCAAACTTTGAACAATAGTCCCAGATAACTTGTTAAACAGCGCCATCATCAATTGTCAATGTCATTTTGACGTTCTAAACGGGTCTACAATGTCAATTTTCTGGCGAAGATGAGTTGGGGAAAGAAAATTGGGCTCCCTGCTAGAAGTCTGTCAAAGGCCCTCCCCTTCAATCGCGATTGGAGAGCTTAACGATGCCAAGTCCGTTGATCCCGGTTAACACCCAATGATACGAACTTCCTCATGGTTGTCAGAGAAGTGGATTGTGCGTTCTCTTATCTTGTTTAGCAATATACTCGTGGGTCTCAAAACTCTCAAAGCCAAATGAGTGGGCGTGCCATTGCCATTTTGAGACGTTAGATCTTCTTGTTATTTTGAGGATTCCCTTTGAGAATCCTTGAGACACCCGTGATAATCATCCTGATAGAGTAACGGACAAAGAAACAAGCTTGCACGAGAATCGAATCTAAATCAGAGCACGGATTTCACCCCGGAAAGAGACGTTTGGGAAGGAAGGAAGCTCCGCTCACTCCGGATTGATCAGGAATGAATGATGAACCAAGAAGGAAAGTTAAAAGTAACAACGACTGCATGCAACCACCAATGAAGAGGAACAAGAAGCTGTTGGAAGATTCAACCCCCATCGTATCACTTTCCAACAAAAAAGTTTGTTCTAGGCCCAAATATATATTTTGTACATCTGTGGTTGGAATAAAGTTTTTGCCAATTGTGTATGGTTTATTACAGACATATTTATACACAAATATGGTTGATAAGTGGCAAGCAAAAATAAGAAATTTCAAATGACCTTCATTAAAAACAGGAAAAAGGCAAATGAGGTACTATAAATGAAACTACGGACAAGTGTTGGCTGCTCGCCTTTTGTCTAAGGGATATATCTTCGGTTTTGGAATGGTGTAACCGTTGTCTGTCAATTCATGGCAGGACGAGAGATACGATGGAACCCCAATGAGGTTGAGCCGAAGGGTTTGAAGCTGGAATATCACATCTTTAGAATCGTCCTTCAATGTTGTCGAATTTCCAAACGTTTCAGTTTCCTCCGTTTCCTTTTGTGTTCCTCCAAAATCGTAGTTGCCCGACGAGCGAGAAGTATTGCTTTCGTTTTCCTAGAAGAATAACAGAGTTCGTAAATTGTGCTTTTGCAAACTTAATGGCCTCTGAATGCTTTTGGCAAAAGGCCAAATATATTTAGTAAGAACAATGATAATAATTAAAAAGATGAGTTAAGCCATGGCGGCTTATTGTGTATATAATTACAAAAGAAAGGAATGTAATTGTGGCAGAGTTTTACTACATGGCCAAATTTTGAATCTGAAGCAACAAAGGATGCTAAATTGTCGGGACCTTTGGAGAAGTAAACTCAGAGTTCTTTGCTTTGGAATAGCAATATCATGTAGTAATTTGAAAGGATATTGTTTATGGAGCACCTTCGAGTAGACATTTGGATTTTATTTGAGGATAATGGGAGTTTTTTTTTCATAAAGCGAAGTTGCAAAATTGCGTCCAAAAACCATCATCATGAGCAATTCATACGAAAAAAGCCTAGGAATGTTCAACTGTCTCTCAAATTGAATGTGACTTTGCCATTTTTTATGAAGATGTGCTTAATAAACAATTTCTCCAAAAGGCTCCTATTTTTGACGAGGTCTTGAATTCAATTAGCAATAAAAGAAGAGATTCACCGTCAACTTGTTCTTCATGAAGTTCTTGTTATCCAGTCATCAAATTGCAGCAAGGCCATTATTCTATTATCAGGGCCTTCCACATTCATCCCTTAAGTGGGTTCAATTAAAGGTTCAATTGAAAGGTTCATGGGATTGAGTTTTGGAGAAGAAAGAGAATTGAGCCTAAAGTTAACCTAGCACTAAAAAACAAGCAAAGAAATCACATCCGACATTAAGACTCCCTTTTATCAGCAATTTGTGTAACATATGTATTTATCCAACAACATCATCAAACCTAATCATGGGATAAATGTTGAAGGTAACGGTAACAAAAAATGACTGCTGTTTATGCGATTCGTTGACTTCATGAAAAGAACTTCATGAAAATAAATCATGAGGAACATGTTGACAGTGAATCGCCTCCTTTTATTGCTAATTGAATTCAAGACCCCGTCAAAAATAAAGCCACTTTGAGAAATGTTTAAAAACAAAAGTTCTAGATGAAAATGTGATTAGAATTATTTGTAATCATTGATGTTGTATATCATTCAAAGCCCCTGATTCTACCTTGCCGGGTTTTAAATGGAAAACCCTGTATTAACACTTTTCTGAAAGTACAAGCTGAAGTTCTAAATATGATTTTTAAATTTCATCATTCTCTGTCGAAGCAACTAAAACAAAGAAAGATTAAAAGCGACTAAGCACTGCCCTTGGGTCATGCATTGCTCAGGGTAGTTGTAACCAAATTGTAAAGTTGTGAACGTACGTACAATGATTCGTGCCTGCTTTCGCAAAAGTAACGAAAAACGGTGCCATTACATTTCAAAAATGCTGTACTTGTGACACAAAACTTTCAAAACTCGTTACCAAAAGTACTAATTCCTATTTTTAGTTTTACGGTGGACTTGCTGAAGTAACTTTTAGGCCAAACTTTGAAGTACAAGTATTGGTGCAATTCTTCATTTGGCTTTACAAGCGTCTTGGGAGGTCTTTCCAAGAGTTTGCACATCTACGAAGTCAGACTCCTCTTGAACTATTTTTTCCCATCATGTCGATCAATACCTTGTTTTTTTTCTTAGTTGTATTAAGACAGGGAGGATTTTCACAATAAGGGCAAAATGGCAAATTCGATCGCGTTTTGATTAGTGATGGTGGACCAACAAAGCCTTCGGCCGAAAATTCAAATCAGTTATACTGTACACTTAAGCAAGATTTTCACAAAAACATAGTTCATAACTCTTTAAAAAACACTTTGTTTTTCGTTCAGCCAAAACTACAAATAGATAAATCTAACAGAGATTAATATTCAAATTCAAGCAATCTTTAGTATTCAAAGAATATATAAACGATATATTATTCTATACGTTTTCAAATGCATTCAAGATATCTATCCAAGCCCTGAACTTTGTTCTTAATCGTTCTCCAAAGTCGTACGATTTTTTTACCTACCTTGAGAACTAAGAAGAACGTTTAAATCTACTGACCTAGTCTTATCATTTAAGATTCATTTGAATAAATGTCGATCCATTATTCCTGAACAACCCTACTATGTTTAGGGGCCTTCTACAGGTTGTCCAAGATGGTGCACCATGTATTTTTTGACAATTTTGCCAAGTATGAGCCTGACTATGAACCATGTGTTCCCAACTTTGAGCAAGCAAGATCAAATTTAAAAAGCACATGCCCACAAGCCTAGTCAAATAAGTTAAAGAACTTGGCATCAGAAATTTAAAAAAAACGCAGAACTGTTGGCAACAGAAAGATGATTGCGTGTTAAGACCTAGTTACTTTTACCTCAATTTTTAGTTCTTCAAAATCTATTTTTTCCAATTCACCATCAATTCATGGACACTCGTAGACGTTCCAATTCACTCATTGATAGATCACAAATTGTAATCATTCTTGACTATTAGAGGTTCTTATTAACATATTAAAACATTATTTTAAGCCATGACATGACCACAATTTTTACATTGCATGATATTATTTGAATCAGTTACAAACACTTTTTACCTGGAAAAAAATGTCTATTTTATCCTTTATTGGAGTTCTTGGAACTTGTATTCATTCTGTATTAAATATACAATTTTCAAACCAAAGTCTATAATAACATGTAGTAATTCTTATGAAATATCATGTCTCCATCTTTACCCAAACCTTAAGCCCCAATGGAGGCCATCATAAGGGTTACGAGACAAACGGCACAAATTCCAGAGGAATGAGTGAAAATTAAAGTCATAGAATCCGGCGTGTTATCGTGCGAACTATGCAATCATTAGTTTTAATGAAAGAAAAATATCAAACAACGGTTGATTGTGAGTCTTTTGAAATATCTCTTTTTCATTATGTATTATTATTTATCAACAGACATTTTTCTTACAAAAAGGGATTTCTACCCACAGCGTGGCAAGAAACAACGCCGTTTGTGAAAGCAATGATGCGACTGATCCGTTAGTGCTACGATCATTGTCTTGGACAAGAAATCCAAGCCAATCATGAACATCAAAACTGAACAACACAAAAAATGAAAATTTACTCACCCAGTTAATCTTGTTTGATCCATTCCGTGAAGTTCCAATCCCGGGTTTTGGATTTGTGGAAAGGTCTTGTTTATGGAACTCTTGAAAATGACATTTGCTTGCAGTCCGCACTTCAAATCCAGATACGGAGTCGAACATCCAATGCGTCAATATTTTGGATGACTTGGACAAACAGGTGGCCTCAGTTGGAACAACGGTGGACTCTGCAATTAATTGGCTTTTTTCAGTGCGAGTGGTCAGATTTTGCAACCTGATTCTCCTGCTTTAAAGAGCAGCATAGGCTTAGTAACACCTTGTGCTTTCAAGAAGAATCCCAAATTCGCAAGTTTAGGTCCAGCACTTCTTGCTCTTCTACGCAGTTCATGATGAACCTCGTCAAAGTGTCGATATCACCCGGTACCCGACCTGATCCTCCTTATGAAAGAGAGAGAGGTAATCATAAATATCACTTAATCATCATTACTATTATCATCATCATCTTTTTTGTTATCAATAAGCAGCATATGAACGTACCTGACCTGAACATGTTTGTATGGTCGGTCCCATTACCATTAGAGCTTGGAATTTTGAAGGTGGTGCAACAAAGTATGATATGCCCGAACTCCAGCATTTGAGACCAAGATATCACCATCGTCATTACCGCCGGCCGATCGATGAATGCAGCCACTCTTTCATACGGATCCAGAGAGAAAGAGAGTGCCACCACCCATCAATGGCAATGATCACGACAATGTCCCCATGACATTGGCAGATCCATTTTTGAGGCAACAATTGATATGAACCACCAATGATCATTTCTACCGATAAACAGACAGACACCGGGCTTGTCTTTATCTCACCATGAACAGTGAGCTAAAAGAATACGGCTTATTAAGGGTGAGGAGATGGGTTGCCGGCCCCGACCGTTGCATTTCAAGACAGCCGCAGATGGACCGCAGTGTAACTTCACCTCCCGGTTCTATTTGATTGATCAACATTGGGCAGGGAGCCCAACTTTTTTCTCGACTCATATTCACCAGAAAATTGACATTGAAAACCCATTTAGCACAACAAAATGACATTTAAAATTGATGATGGTCCTATTAACATGTTATCTGGGACTAATGTTCAAAGTTTGAGAGAAACAGCCAAATTTTGATCTTTTATAACTTCTCCAAATTGGTCACCCTGATTTCGAGCCAAGAATGACGTGTTTTTAGTTTACATTCCTACCGCTAGATGGAAAAAATGTGTGTCGAAAAGAGGCTTAGACTCTTTGATCGCTAATTTTTGAGCCCTTGAAACTACCAAAGTCCGTTTGGTGGGCCCAGACATCATGTGGTTAAATTTGGTGGGCCTTGATCCCAGAACGGTTGCTGACCCCTGTCTTAGAAGGTTGAGCTTTGGGCTAACTTCAGTGCAATCATGATCGACATGGTGCACCACTTGAAATTGGACAAAAATGCATTCGAAATATTTTGCATTTTTTCTTGGAAACACTTCAAGAGTTCAGATTCATCAATTGAAATCAAACATGGGATTCTTTGACCATTTTCCACTTCCAAACTCATGACTCTTTTGGGCAAGGTCCTTTTAAAGGAATGTACGACACTTTAACTGGGCCCAAATTAACTGGGGCAAATCAATTGGCGCAGAATAATTAACGACATAATAGTTGGTGGTCAAAAAATTAATTTTTTAGAAACCTTAGTTGAAATCCCAAAATAATTTGCGATAAAATAATTTGTGACAAAATAATTTGCGACAAAATAATTTGTGACAAAATAATTTGTGACAAAATAATTTGCGACAAAATAATTTGCGACAAAATAATTTGTGACAAAACAATTTGCGACAAAATAATTTGTGACAAAATAATTTGCGACAAAATAATTTGTGACAAAATAATTTGCGACAAAATAATTTGTGACAAAATAATTTGCGACAAAATAATTTGCGACAAAATAATTGAAACGTACTTTTGGTCTTGAATTAACGGGTTCGTCATGAAAAATGGTTTAAGCATAAGTTGTATGAAATACCCCGAGGGTAGTCAATCATGACTCGATTATCATAATCCAAAGAAAGGGTGCGCAGTGCTATCAAGCAAGCCTTGTGTTATTGCAAAAATGGACTAACATTAATCCAAACAATAATTTAAAGACGCTGGTTTGTTCAGAGGATTCCCAAGAATCAAATCTCATCTTGGCAATGACAATCGCGATTTCATGTAAATTTTAAGTTCCTTTGTTGTCAAAAAATATGTAAAACATGAGAAATTTCCGAAGTTGAAAAATGTTGACTCAATTTTATTGCTCTTAATCCTCTCTACCTTTTTTCACAACTTGAAAAATTTATCATTGTTAGCTTACAGGTCAATTTATGGCCCAAAGTCAGAACTTTAAAATCCTAAAAAGAATGTCCATGGTATGGATTATTCCTTGGATAAATCTGCAAGGCTGTCAGATAATGTATTTTTGCATTTAAAGCATGAAGTGTGATCATTATTCAGCATTTTAAAGTAAAGATAGAGGTTTTTTATTTGAAAATTTTGATATTTTTCATGTTTTATATATTTTTTTTGACACCATAGGAACTTAACCTTTACATGGGATCGATCCTTGGGTCCTCCTGGTGCTTTGGGTGCAAGAGGTCTTGGGTTCAAAGCCCGGCTGAGCCTGGAGTTATTTGGCCCATCAAAAATGTGTCTTTTTTACTAGATGGTTCGAATTATTACTATATGTAGTTTGAACATTAATTTCAGTTCAGTTCTCCTTGTTGCAGGCAAAGGCAGTGACGATTCGTCCTCAACATCTCGGTTTGCTCCTCAGAATTCTGCCTCAAATCAGTCAGTCCATGAACTCGTTCCAAGACCACTCCAGAGGAGGCTATCCTGCCAATTACAACGACCAATCCATGATGGATCAGGAGCAGTACGACCTCAATGGAACTGAGGGATATCCGGGGATATCCAATGCTTTGAGGAACTCATCCATTGGTTAAAGTCTGAACTGAAATAGCGATTATCACTCAATAGTCAAGCATCCCTTTAAAGCTAAACTATTGACGGACCGACATAACCTTAACAAAAATTTAAGGGTGAAAAGGAAAACAAACAAGATGCGTTGCGCGAGATTCACGATCTCTGCCGTGACCACGATTCGAATCTGGGCTACTGCGGCCATAACGCACTGTCTTATCCACTAGACGATCACGTCTTTTCGCATCTTCTGCACATGTTTTACAGATTTTACTTGGATTGTTCTGAATGGCGTCAGCTGCACCTCTGTTCATTTCATGGTGATTAACCTTGATCAAAATTTCAGCTGATTCCAAAAAATAAGCGCCTCTTGCGGTCAGATTCAGACATAGCTGCCAGCTAGAGAGTGGGTTTTTATGCCAACTTTGGCAAAACTGTGGTGAAATAGGTTTTCCTTAGATGTTTACATTTCTTTGCAATGGCATTATGAGATCAAACTCGGAGAAATGTTGATGTCAAGAAAATCTCTAACGGTTTGCCAATGAGTGGCCTTGAAACACACTCGCTAGCTGGCAACTATGTCTCAATCTGACCGCAAAAGGCGCTTATTTTGTGGAATCAGCTGAAATTTTGTGCAGGGTTCATTGCTTTGACAGTGAAACGTCATGTGCATAGAATAATCCCTGAGCTGTCTTGAAGAGTACAAAGGAGAAATCTATTTAGGCAATGCTTGAAAGGAACCATGCAAATTGGCTTTTCCGTGTTGATATTTGCACTCTACATATATACTGTATTAAGGTAAATCACTTCGGAGAAAAGATTTAGCAAAAACGTTGGTCCAGGGTTGACAAATGATGATTGATAATCTATGTTTGATAGTTATGTTTCACATGGTCTAACAACTCATAGTTCAGCCCTGTCATCAAAGTTCTTTTCCCCTAATCAAAAACCCTAATTTAAAAAAAGGGGGGGAGAAGGGGGGGGCGGATTTTTTAACACCGCTACAAGGTATGGGATTCCCTGTAAAGATAGTTTTGATTAATTTAGCTTATAAAATTACCGTTTCTATGAAATTTGATCTACCAATGAGTTACTGTTGGCAGATCTGTACAACCCTTGAATAGTGGGTTGGTCAGGAATAGTATTTAAGAATTTGTACAATCCTGCCTTAAATGCTGTTAGAGGATCAGCTCCTACATATTCCCGACGATAGCAAATAGGCAACAAATTGAACAATGAAGGAGCCCGATAAAGAAGAGAGGAGGACTTCATTGATCGAACTAGCCTCTATTCCCTTGGATTTGGAGGTGCTCTCAGAACGCACGTAAAACCTCAACGATCGCTTTTACTGATCTCAAAGCCTGGGTTAGGAGAGAGCCCATGAACGCTCTTGAAAACATACAGTATCAGATACCTTTTATACCTTCTCTGAGTACTGTACAGGCCTAACTTATTGAGCCTCTCCCAATACGAGAGCTCTCTCATTCCTGCGATGTTCCTAGTGAAACATCTTTGGCCCTGCTCGACCTTTTGCAAACCAGCCGAACTCATTGGAGCCCAAATGAGGGAAGCATATTCAAGATGTGGTTGAACAATCGACTTGTACAGAGTTAGCATCGTAATACTATCTCTGGACTTGAAAGTGCGATAGATCCAGCCACATGTTTGAAATGCCTTCCCCACTTTCAACTGGATATGCTCATCAAACTTTCCATCATCTTGGATGACAACTCCTAAATCCCTCATGGACGATATGATCCTATTAGTTGGAGTCAATATCACAACCTCCATTGTCTTTGAGCGGAATATCTAATTTTGACGCCCCATACGTCATTGTGCGGAATTTCATCCCGTTCAATGCCATGTTACTCTTGCCAACCCAAGAGTAGACTTTCTCCAAGTCCTCAACTAAACATTTCGAATCCTGCCCATTCCTTCCACAAACTAATTTTGTATCATTCATCAGCATATGAGGAAATACTGGCTTTTGTTCTGAACTTCTGGAGAGGAGCAATAAAGAGAATCAACATGAGCGGACATAAAATTGAACCTTGTGGAACGCCTGACTTGACATCATACATGCCACTAAATGATCCTTCAATCTTCCAAAATGTCATTTTTAAAACATTTTTTTCAGTTTTAGCCCATGTTGACATACCACTGCTTGCGGACAAACAAACAGTTTAAGCTGAAACAGCTGTATGTTGTTTTACCTATTTTCAGAATGTCCATAAAAATTCTCCACACCCAGAATAGAAACCTACGTAGTCAATTTGAAACGACCAAATGATGGTTGACATTCTGCTAAATTTCCAACATGAAATTGTGAACACTTAAAAGTTCAAACAGTTTTTCACGCATACTCACGCAATTAAGGCTTCCGTTTTCTGTCGATAGGCGAATAAATTCGAGTGTCGGAAAAACTTGACTTATAAGGTATAACTTAAAAAGGTAATAAAAAGAAAAAACTAAAGTGTCTAAAGTGGGAGTACCGTTAGTCAATTATCATTTTATTGAATATTGGTAAAAATGCTAACCCAGACTTTTATTTTAAATCAGGTATATTGTAATTATATACAAACCGATATCGAAAGAAGACATGAAATAAGAAGATTGAACTGAAGGAAAAGGTTTTTTTTTCATTCCGCATATTTATAAATTTCAATATAAATATTTGAAAAGATGAAATTTCAAAAAGTTGTAAACTTAAGGGGATATATACGGAAAGGTTGCTTCAAGTGAGCGTTTGAAATCATACCGCTAGCGGAAAAACACGGCCTTTGGCTGTGCTGAGTTGTCCCATCCATTTTGGCAAATCCAAGGTCTTTCCCATTGAAGCGTTCATTTAATGATTCTGGGTCCCTGGAGACGATCTATATTTTACATCTAGATACCTCTGCTTACACCTGATTGTCTCACTTATAAACGACACAAAAATTAATTCAAGGTTGCGTAGGCAAAAAAGGGCAAAGTTCCGTTGTGAGGTGGGGAAGACATTGCCAGAATGTAAACATTGCTTCTCCAATGTTAAATTTGCTTCTCATTTAAGGTAGAGAAACCAACTTTCCCCAGAATGCCGTGTCACCTTTGATTCTACAGGGTATATCGCCTAAAATTCATCCATTCAATCAAAGGCGTTGTCACATAACTACAATCCCAGATGCATTACCTAAGCAAACAAAAGTTCGATTTACATAATGGCCACCTTTGGTCTTCACCACGGCCTTCAATATTCCCACAGGCTTGTACCTTAATCAGTTTGACCCAAAGCCTCTTCAGAATGGACTAGATGGAAATTTTCATCCAATTGAGGCCTGGAGATGAATGAGGACATTTATCCTTGTCTCAGAAATGAGAAAAGACAATAATTTTGAACAAGCTGTGTGGTATGTCAAGCAGCCCCATCTTGTTGAAGGAGCAGGGAAGTTCAGAGGCCATTTTCGCACATTTAAAATTGATTTACAAAAACTTTTGAAAACAAAATAGTTTGCCAAAAGAATACGCAAAACATTATGTTTAAACGAAAAGAGTGAAAGTAATATAAAGCCAACGCATTAAAGGTAGGAATCTTGTCTTCCCCACCTCACAACGGAACTTTGCCCTTTTTGCTCACGCAACCTAGAATTAATTTTTGTGTCGTTTATAAGTGAGACACCTGATTGTTAATATGCTAAGTTTATTTGCAGGAAAATGATAGGCACGTATAACATCATATATCACCAGAAAGAAGCATTAAAAACTTTTTCATTTTTGTGTAAGGGCAATATTTTGGAATTTTATTTTGATTTTTTGGAAAAAAACAAATGAGCAAATCAGAATCTTTAAATTATTGTTTAGATCAATGTTAAGTCCTATTTTTGCAAGCCCACAAGGCTTGCTTAATTGCTCCTAATTCAATCTCCTTAGAAATAAATAATGTGTATTTTTGACCCAATTCCAGCCAAGGCATCTTTTCGTGAAATGTCGATGGTTTCCAAGGACTTAGAATCGTCGAATGGGCGCTTAAATGGGAAAAACTTGGATTCGCCAAAATGGGCTGGGCAACAACGGCCCTGTTCTATCGCTAACGGTATGATTTAAAACGCTCACTTGAAGTAGGGATAACCTATACAATAGTATTAATACTGGATGCGAACTCGCGGAATTTCTCCGGCACGCAACCTCACACGGATGAGGCCGAGAGTTCGTAAGTAAACAAGAAGTACAAACGGCCATGTTGGGAGCGGAAAATCAAACGCAAATCGACCAAAAGTCCAAAAGATAGTGCGCCAATCGGTGTTCCCTGCGTTTCAAGCGAGTCCAGCCAAGTCCTAGCCTTGGTAAAGGTCAATCCCACGTCCCAAAATCAGCCGATGTTGGTGTTTTGAAGACAACAAGTTCAGTGCAGCCTTGAACGAGTGAATGAAAGAGTGAATAAATGATCACATCATGGAGGGCAAATTCATTGGTAACAAGTGCGAATGAACCCGCAAGGTGTCTTTTCTTCAGGATGACGATAGAGTGATCAAATGAAATTTGATGACCAGGTTACCTGTTACAATCTTTAGAAGTGATAGCCTCATCTATAGCAAATAGAATGAATATGGACCTGAATTCGAGCGCAAATTCCTCGTGAAAAAGGATAAAGAACCAACTTTCGCCCGTACCAAAACGGGGAGTTTCATTACGCACATCCAATACACAACTTGAACAACAAAGAATATCTTACGATTCCTTGAATTATCAACAACAAAGTAACGTTTTTTCCGAGCTCATCTATTATCCGACTTGAACGTCTTATTAGTATCTTTGAACTTACAATTGAACCCATCAATCAATATTTAAGGTACAGTCAACTTCGGAAATAAGGGACCCGGATATAAGGGATTTTCGCTTACAAGGGACTGTTTTGGAAGGTCCGGATGATCGATTTCCATGCAATTTCGGTCGGATATAAGGGACAGTCGGATATAAGGGACGAATTTCGGTGGTCCCGCCGGGTCCCTTATATCCGAAGTTGACTGTATTATCCTGAACTTGATTTACACATGCCAAACTTGTTGTGTGATGGTTGAGTGCGATAAAACTCCCCGTTTTGATCCGGGTGAGAGTATGTGGGTTCTTAGTCCCTTTTCAAGAGGAATTTGCGTTCGGATTAAGGTGCATATAGAACAAAGAAAGAAGAAGTCCTTAGTGTCAAGAATTCGATCAAATGAAGAAAAAATTAAGATGACTTTGAAACCTATCAAGTGGACCTACTAGCAATGGATGGGCTAAATATTTTGATCTGCCTTTCGAGTCAGTCAGCCCAAATTGGTGATCTGACAGTCTAACCCGGATTACATGGACCCTCTCAAAGTCTTTAGAATGAAATGCTCCCATCAAGATTGAATTGTGTGGATTTTTTCAATCAATCTGATTGTTAATTCTTGGACAAGGAGATCTAAGAAGATCATTCAAACTTTATCAAGCCTGTAGAGCCTATCCCTAAAATCATAAGACATGATCCTCTCTCCTCAAGGACCCTTAGCCCCAGTCCTGCGTGGTCCTGACCTTCTTTATCCCCAAGACTTGAAAAATTTTCAATCAAATCAACAATTAAGTATTTTATCCTCATGTTTTTCACTCATTTTGTCTCAAGGACGTTGTGATTGCCTTTGTTCCTATTCCAATCCGGATCAGATGGCTGATCTGATCCAGAACCGTCAAAAGTGCCCTTCAATAGTTATAGCCAACAACATCTCCGACTTGGACTCCATCTTGTTTCAAAATGAGACCATTCTTGTTCTTTCATTTTCATATGGAAATGGTTCTTGCATTGTGCAGTTGTTGAAGAGCATGGGAGAGGAGTAACACTCCAGATACCACCACGGATACTTCTGTTTAGCATTGTTTCACTGAAGTTGGACTAATGGGTGAAGCAAGATTCCTTCTACATATTTTCCTCATTGTTATGAGGACTAAAATCCTTTGGAGAGCTGAATGTCAAAAGTTCATGAGACGAATAAAAAGAGTGCTGGGACCACTAAAGTCAAGGTGAAGAACATCCAGTTCACAAATATTAACAAAAAAAAGTTTGACTGAATTCTTTCAAGACGCAGGTGAGGCCTCGGCCTCATACCATTTTTTCAAAAATCGGAGTTCGTGTCCACCCCTTTCAGGGGTTTCTGCTTGAATCAACCTTCATATATCCCCATTGGAAAAAGTGCTCAAAAAGTGAAAACGCATAAATATGTGTAAACATGGCTTGAGTGATCCTTTACGAGTACCTATTGGATTATTCCAAAAGAATAAGAAACATATGTCGATTTAAGTGCTCGCTTAGCATATTGGCTAAGAATTACTCCCAAAACTGCGAAATTGAAAGATGTGGCATGATCCTATTAGTTGTAGTCAAAACACCTTTTAATCAAATCGGCTTTCTGCCTAGTACAGTATTACAATATTTTAAAAAAAATGAAATACACGAATTGATTTTTTTATTCTGCCCACTCTACCTTTTTAAGTTAAAGACAGAAAAGACGAGATAGCTTGACATTTTGTAAAAGTTATTCTGAATTCTATTTCTTGATCCAGGCAATGTTTTTTTGAAAAATTATATGTTCTAGTATCCTGAAGGAATGAATGCCCAATACTTCTTCTCAAATGCGAGCACAAAGAGAAATTTGCAGAAATCTCCGATACTCCAATAGACTGTAATGGACGTAATTAATCACAAAGACACCATGTTCAATAAGGCACGAACATATGATGTTAAAACTGTCTTCTGAGTTTGACAATTCATAACAGTCTAATGTAGGAAATAATTGGAAAAATTCTGGCGTGCACGGAAAGAAAAAATAGGGCTCTTCCTTCGTTTATTTTTTTCCTCAGAACTGAAACAAAACAGTAAACATTGCTCTGGATAGGAGGATGAGAAAGGACTTTTCACACTTTATCCTTGAAATGTTGAATATACACTTGCCTTGGGCGCTGATTTTTGTAGTTTCTTAGGTTATTATGAGAAATAATTTGTGATTTCAATTTACTCTATCTTCAATTAATTTTGAATTAATTTTGTGAAAGGTTCCTGCAAGATTGATGCACTCATCAATAAGTCACACATTCCATCATTTCTTAGGATTGCGGGTGATAGAAATTGGGTCAATTGGGATTGATCCTAAGAAATCCGAAAGGTTCAAAATGTGCCTCAAATGTTGACTGAGTATTGTAAATGGAATTGCGGTGGTTTTTGGTTGAAGTTATTGGTAAAATCCCTTTCAAAGTGGCATGGAAATCTGACTACTAAAAAGGTAATTCAGAAATGGTCTATGCCCAAATTCATCAGAAAAACACTTAAAAGTTCTATTTGGAGTTCCGCCATCAACATTTTAGGCACTTTAATTTGTCCAAAACTGATGAATGACCGTTGCAATCTTCAAAAATATATCTATCATAGGAACTGCGAGCTGTTACCGCATGAAATCCACTAGATGACGCACTAATTATACAAGGTTTTTGCCAGTAGGATAGCTTGCACCATATTGTTTTATTAAAGATGGATGATGGATTGTGCTTGCTCTGTGTCTTCAGATGAATTGAAAAAGATTAAGACTTTTAACAATCTTGACCATCAACCTTTTCTGATCTCTATAATGCATGCTCATGATGAAACTGTCTGATGTAAACACTATTAATCTATCTACAAATATTCATATTATTTCAGTTCTATTTGATGTTTGACAAATACATGTAATAAAATGTTTCATGATCAGTTGCTCAATTCCTTTCTAATTTGTAAGTGTGATGCCAAGCATTATTTCAACCCTGTAATAAAGGATTGAAAAGGAAAAAAAATGTTCTTTTATTCCCTTAGTTTGGAAACTGGTTTAGACTTTTTAGGGAAAAGAGAAATTTTTGAGGTAATGCCAACTTGATCAGTGTCATTTTCAAATCTGTAAATTCAAAATGTTCTTGTTTAGATCTTTGTTGGGTCCAATTGTTTTCTTTCACTTTACACATATCTCACAAACATAATAAGAATTGCTGTTGTTGCAAACTAGGTGAAAATCCTTTCTACAACCTTTGATTCAAAACTAAAGAATGCCATGAGCTTCTTTAGTTGAAACAACTTTAAGTCCAACATTGATGTATTATTTCAGCATAAATCATGAATTTTTGGATCAAGGATGCTTAAATATCCAATTTTCTACTCTTTTCCAATGGATCCACAACTTGTAGGTTGTGGTTGGACTTCTTTTGTAACAACCTTCTTTGCTCCTCTTTAGAACTTATTGATTTGAAATGTTTTGGGATTTCATTAGGAATTCCATAAAAAACTACTAGTCAAAGCTGGATATAAGAACACTCAACAGGAACATAATGATGATACATAGTGAGAGACCAGTTACTTTGACTTTATTTTGTTCAGAATGCAACAGGATATTAGAAATAAATGTGTTTAAGAGACCGAATTAATGATATGAGAACTGTTTCAAAACATTCAAGTTGATTATGGTTCATATTGTCTCAATTAGAATGATCCAATATCAATTTATTTCTTGTTTCGTTTCGGGTTTTCTTGTTAGTTTCCATGGAAGTCAAATTTTTCAAAATATGTTCATGTCTTCATGTGTTTTCTGTTCTTACTTTTCTTTTAGAAGTTAGTCAAAGGCTGAATTTAAGTTCGCATGACGCAAATGAACGTAATTCATTGACAGAGTTAGAATTAAAATAGTCCAGCGATCTAAGAGCGTTTAATCTGATTTTTAAAACCATGAAGCTTAATGTTTTGCTTTAATAATGCCTTTTGCCAAACAACTATTCCAAAACTGTATCCAAAACTATTGTAACTTCATGCATCATTTTCAACTCTTCTACTTTCAAAAGCACGTTTTCTCTTTTTGTGCTTGTCCACTCGATCTTGGTCACCGCTGATTTGCCGTGCGCCGTCAAGAGAAATTCTAATTCTACAATAGATGTCCATGCCTTATCAGTAGGGGTGCAGATTTCTGGCAAATAAAACATGCTTCTTAGGCCCCAAAAATGGCAAAAAACGCGTCCAAAATAACAAAGAAAATGACATATAAAACAAGAAATGCAAAATAAAGTGGCAAGTAGACACGAAAATTTACCAGAATATAGCAAAACTGGCCAGTATATTCGGCAAATGAACATTATGTTTCACCAACAATAAAGTGGAATGCAGGTGTATGAACATTTAAGAGAAAATATTTTTATTTCTGTGTGATAGTGTGATGCTCGCGAACCGAACGTGCTCAACTCTTCTCTATGTTACTCAAAATATTCACTTGTGTTCTTCTTCCTCTCCTATCAACATCTTTTCCAATTAAGCCGGTTTCCGAAATAAACCTTTTAAACCAAAGTTCTCCTGTCCTCGAAACTAAATAGCTTCCGTGGCGCAGGCGGTTAACGGGAGATTGGTTGTGGTGTACGATGTCGAAACCAACAAAAGCCGATCTAGAGATCGGTTTGGCGGCCAAAGACGTTGAGATTGAACGTTTGAAATCTGAGCTAGAGGCAAAAGTGAAACAAGATGGGGCGTCATCAGAAGACTCCACTTCTCGGTTGTTTGTTGAAGCATTACGAGAGCAACGGCTTGAAATGCAAAATTTCATGTCCAAGGTCTTGGAAGCTACGGGAAGTCATGTTCAACAACGATTGTCTACTGAAGACTCTTCACAATCTACCTTGGGATCTCAAAGAAATCATGCCCGGAACGTTGCAAAAAGGATGGATGTTCCCCTTCTCAGGAGCCCTGATGGATTGAAATTGGAGGATTTTCGAGATTGGAGGCTACGTTTCGACGATTATGCGGCAGCAACACGCTTGCATCAAGATTGCGACTTATCTGCTCGTCGAGCTATCTTGCGGTCAGCACTCAATGAAGAATGGACGAAAATGTGGACTGAAGGCACGATTGTTATCCCTGGGGATAATGGTCTCTACTATGTCCGACGACAAAGGCATGCTCTATTGGATAGAATGGAATTCATTCGGAGAGATCAAGAAGTGGGAGAGAATATTGATACCTATTGCACTGTATTACGAGCGATTGATCGCAGTGGTGGATACAATCACTCTTGTGGGCACTCGTCAGATCATAGTGAGGAACGTATTCGAGACCGATTGATTGCTGGTCTACAAGACTCAGCGATGAGACAGGAGGTCCTCAAAACGCCACTGGACCAATTAACTTTGAAGAGCGTTTTAGAAGTGTGTCGCAACCATGAATCAAGTCGTCGCACGGATTCCTTGCTGTGTAAACCCAAGGTGAATGCAATAAGGAAACAGTCTGCTTACAAGAAGGGCAAGTTCTCAAAAGAGGGAAGTCATAAGTCAACAAGCTCTGTCAAGAAACCGATAAGCAATGGCCTTCCAACCAATTGTCAGAGCTGTGGGTACGAACACCAAGAAGGCAAATGTGGAGCTAAACTGTTAATTTGCCATTCATGTGGAAAAAAAGGACATTTCCAATCCATGTGTCGTTCCAAAAAGCAATCGGAGGAGGCAAAGATTCAGAATAGTATTTTCGTGGGTCAAGTCACCAACTGTAATGATTTGGTTCAACTTACGATGTCCCATGGAAAGTGCGCTCCTCTGAAAATGGCTTGGTTACCAGACACAGGTGCTGGATGTGACACAATGTCAGTCCAGCATATGGTGAACTTTGTGGGCGGCAAACCATACAAATGGAGAAGCGATTCAGATACCCTCTTGGGAGCGGATGGCAAACCTCTTCTATCTCGGGGCGTGAGATCAGTGGGTCTTCAACGTGAGGCTCAAATATACATGGCGGAAATCCACGTGTTAGACCAATGTAATGTACCCCTCCTGAGTCGTAAGGGATGTGAAGCTTTAGGTCTAATCCCTCCTGGTTGGCCAAATTCGATTGCCTTCCTGTCATTACAGAAACCATCTGAGTTGTCATTAACCACGACTGTGACACCTTTGGAGACATCTGAGACAAGTAATGAGACCAGGCAGAAATTAATTGAAGACTTCCCTACAGTGTTCGATGATGAGGGCCCTCTTCAAGCCATGAAAGGTCCACCAATGAAAATCGAGTTGGTTCCAGACGCTGTACCAGTCCGACGATACAAAGCGTACAGTGTTCCACTCCATTGGGAAGAGAAGGTTCGGGCCCAACTGGAAGCAATGGATAAGAAAGGAATTACTGAAGATGTTCCTCCAGAAGATACTCCTGAATGGACTCACCCTATGGTGGTTGTGCCGAAAAAGAATTCGGATGAACCTCGGATTACTGTGGATTTCACTTCGTTAAATCGCTACGTTAAACGTCCAGGTTATCAAACAAAGATTCCACATGAAGAGGTAGTGACTATCCCTCCTGGAATGGGTGTCTTCACAACCCTAGATGCAAGACACGGGTACTGGCAAGTACCGTTGAGTTAGGATTCTAAGGCCTTAACCACGTTTGTGACCCAATGGGGGTATAAGCGTTTTTTGAGGAATGCTATGGGTCTCATAAGCGCGGGTGACGAACACAATCGTCGAGGTGATTAAGCCTTGGCGGGACTCCCCAACGTGAAAAAAATTGTGGAAGACATTGTGATCTATGATCGGGTGTTAGGACCTGAACATGAGGAACGGGTCCGCGAAGTTCTTAGGCGTTGTCAAGAAGCGGGTATCACTCTGGGAAGAAAAAAGTTCGTTTACGGTCAACCCAGCGTCGAGTGGTGTGGATACTTATTATCGAAGCATGGATACACTGTTAATCCATCACTCGTCCAAGCCCTTCGAAAATTTCCAATACCAAAATCTCGCACAGACACTCGCTCTTTTTGCGGATTAGTGCAACAATTTGAGGCGTTCTCACCAGACATAGCCGAGCTTCTGATTCCACTTCGTCCGTTGTTATCCCCTCGGACAGCTTTTGTTTGGGGAGGCCATCAACAAAAAGCATTCGAATCCATCATCAGTGTTCTGACGTCTCCTCGAGTGCTCACTCATTACCGCCCGAATGCACCCTTGCGACTAGAAACTGATGCGGCTCAAACTAAAGGTTTGGGATTCGCCCTTTGGCAACAGGAGCCGGAGGGGCAATGGAAATTGTTGCAATGTGGTAGTCGGTGTGTCACATCCACCGAGTCACGATATTCAGCAACAGAGGTGGAGCTCTTGGCGGTAGTATGGGCCGTCAAGAAATGTAGATCATTCTTGCGTGGGGCTAAGTTTGAGCTGCTCGTCGACCACAAACCACTGGAAGGAATTATTAACAACAAAAGGCTGGATGACATTGACACACCTCGGATCATTCGTCTTAAAGAGAAATTGTTGTGTTGTTCACCCACCGTAATTTGGCGATCGGGAAAGAAACATACAACGGTGGATGTATTTTCTCGTTTCCCAGTGGAATCTCCAAAAGATGAAGACCTTGAAGGCGAATTTGATGTCGAAGAATACTCCAAGTGTGTCACAATCAACATGCTTCAAGCTGCAGATCCACTTATTCAAGATGTAACACTAACCAAAGTGCGTGTTTTGGGAGAACAGGACGGGGTTTATATCAAACTCTTGAACACCATAGTAAGTGGTTTTCCTGATCACAAAAACAACCTTGATGAAGAGATTCGACCCTATTGGCGATTTCGTGCCAAATTGTCTTCCTTGAATGGAGTAGTGCTTTACGGTTGTCGGGTAGTAATTCCAGAGAGTCTTCGTCGAAGTGTTTTGGCTGATTTGCATGCAGCTCATCAGGGGAAAGAACGGACTAAGATGCGAGCTCAACAATGTGTCTTTTGGCCCCGAATCACTCAAGATATTGCCAATAGTGTTGATCGGGGTGATGAATGTCAAATCTATAAGGCAAGTCATCAAAAAGAGACTCTAGTACAATCAGGTCGTCCTGATTGGCCTGGTGAAATTGTGGCCATGGATTTATTTCACCATGCTGGCCGTGAATTCTTGATGATTGGGGACAAATATTCGGGGTGGGCAGAGATTTACAATTGTGGCCGCACGGTGGACACAAAAAAAGTATGCCGATTTATTCTCGAGTGGAGCATGCAAATGGGCATGGCTCGCCAATTGTTTTCCGATGGGGGCCCACAGTTTAAGTCCAAGGCCTTTGCCGATTTTTGCGTCCATTGGGGAATTAAACACGACCCTTCATCGCCTCATCATCACGAAGGAAACGGCTTTGCCGAGGCCATGGTCAAGTCCATGAAGCGGATTCTTCAAAAAGTGGCGCCCTCTGGCAATCTCGAGACCCCGGCATTTGTTAATGCGATGTTAGAATATCGGAACACGCCCCGCAAAGATGGAATGTCTCCCGCGCAGCGCTTGTTTGGCAGGCCTACCCGTACTCGATTGCCTTGTGGACCGGTGGCCTTTCGTCCGGAGATCAATTTGGCGGTCAAAGCGGCCGACAGGAAAGCGGATCGGTTACGAGCTAAGGTGAAGGCTCATTTTGATACCAAGGCCCGAGATTTGCGGCGTCTCAGCCCTGGCGACATTGTGAGGGTCCAGAACCCCCGATCGAAGTTGTGGGATACTCTTGGGGAAATCAAACATTACTATGCTCATCGTCGAAGCTACCTTGTGTTGACTGAAACTGGCCGTTTGAAATGGCGCAACCTCAGTCTGATCAGGGTGGCGAAACAAAGATCAAGTTAGAGGATTCAGCCGAAAAAAGTGATCCTCCAAAAGACCATGAATTACGTAGAGGAACGAGAGTGAGACATGGTCCGGATTGTTATGCACCAAGTTTTATTTCTCCGAGATGAACTCTTCCTGGGAGGGCATGTGTGATAGTGTGATGCTCGCGAACCGAACGTGCTCAACTCTTCTCTATGTTACTCAAAATATTCACTTGTGTTCTTCTTCCTCTCCTATCAACATCTTTTCCAATTAAGCCGGTTTCCGAAATAAACCTTTTAAACCAAAGTTCTCCTGTCCTCGAAACTAAATAGCTTCCGATTTCCATTGAATAATCGATCAATATATCCCTTAAACAAAACATTTTGGCCAAATATTTGCTTTTCCAATTTTTCCCACAAAGACAACTTTTGCATTGATTTGCCCCAAAACCGCCAAATTTGGTATTTATTTGCCCAAAAATGGCACATAAACTTTAAAAGCTAGCAAATAGCAATTAACATGTTTTTGGTCACAAAATCTTATTTCCCTGAAACCTGCACCCCTACTTTTCAGAGAAACATTTCTGTATCTAGAACTACTCACTGTACCTGATTTGATCTCCGTTATGTTGTGCATGACAGCTTTAAAGATCAAACAATGCACATGTAGCTTCACTTTCAAAGTAATCGCCAGAGACGGGCGTTTCGTGTGACCAGGAGCATGGACGTGAAATGAAATAAAAAATCACTTTCATAGAAGTTGCTAAGCGCAAACAACTTGAATTCTGATGAGGTCAAATCATAACCTTCACTTTGTTCGTGAAAAGAGGACCACATCGAGAGTACTTCTATACTCTATTCTCTAACTTGAATTCAACCGAATTCAACTTGGGTATGATGATCGGCATCTGTAAACGTGGAATAGTATTGCACACAACATCGTTTTGTTTACGCAAAATGTCCGTCTTCAGTGATTACCTTGAACATGAAATTTGACGAGATATAATTGATGTAATTTTTATTATAAGATTTGGGTCTTAATAAGCAAGATGCGAAGAGCCGTGATCGTCTAGTGGTTAGGACCCTGCGTTGTGGCCGCAGTAACCCAGGTTCGAATCCTGATCACGGCAATGCAATGTCATTGTCCCGGCGTGCATCCTTTTTGTTTTCCTCTACCTAATGGACCTGTCATAGTTTTAAAAAAAGCTTTTGGAGTCTATAACAATGAAGCACTGGATCAGGGGCTCTTGAATTGTTTCGAGACAGGGCCTCCTTAACTCTTCTTGAGAATTGAGAAGCCCGGACATTTTTGACATCCTAAAAATTTCCTCCTGAGGCATGTACCACTTTCACTGTGGGTTCCTTGATTTTCAAAAGCAAGGATAAAAAGCTGACAAGATTTACAAGTTCACCCATTTTGGCAATTTTTGAAAATCCTTCAGGGCCCCCTGGAGAATCTCAGTTTCAGAACCCCTGCATTAGATACGCACGAAATGAGTATGCTCTTCATTACAGTGCACTACAATTTGTACGATCAAAAGGCCCTCATTGCCTCAGTTCTTTCAAACTCGCTTGATACTCGTTTCCTTTTTCATTCTTTGATGAGAAGGATCCTAGTTTACAACGAAACCTTGCCTTATCGTGCACTAAAAATGTGGTCCTTTATACTGGATTTCTTAACAACCTTTCCTTACGGAGACCCAATATTTGTCGGTAGTTTTATTCATCAGGTGTCGGGCATTCATTTATGGGGTCACGATATGACTGAGTCGGAATTTTCGAGTACCTTTGCCAATACAAGTGCCATAGGATTTACTCTTGTGCTTTTGGAATTACTGGAACTTGGTTCATTCCACGTTCTCTTGAACCAAAACACAATCCGCCAGAATGAAGTCTTGATCCCTTACAATGTGGACTTATTAAACCTGTTAGAACCCAAATTAAGACTGGATTCTAGGCTTTATTTATATAAGGTTAAGGAACGCAATATTGACTTAATCCAATGCTATTCTTACAAGCAACGCGTGATCATTGAACACATTGGATCATGGAACCATAATTTTGGATTGAGGGTGAAAAACGAATGCCTGTCCATCAAATGTAGAAGCAATTTCCATGGATCGCCAATAATCGCTGGTTCCCTGCCAAACCCTCCGTTTACAATCTATTCCAATCCCACTTCTCCGTCTGGATATTTCGAGGAAGTGATTCAGGTTTTGGCTCTCAAAATGAACTTCACCCTGAAAACCCAATTTCCCCCTGATCATCAATGGGGCAGTTTAGACGATCAAGGACAATGGAACGGACTCATTATGGAGCTAATTCGAAAGAATAATGATGTAGTAGTTGGTGGTCTATCCTACTTAACAGAACGTTCTTTGGTTATCCAATACAGCGATATAGTTCACATGAACTATTATTCGCTGATTTTTCCGCCACCTAAAGGCAAAACTTGACTATAGAGTGATCAAGAATCTAGAAAGCACAGTTTTCGAACCGACTGAGTTTGGCAATTTCCTGACATTTTAAGGCATCTTTTTGACACAAAGAAGGTGGAAGATACAACTTTGAGTGTTTTGGATTCTCCACAGTTAGCTGATATTTAAACAATAGTCAAATGTTATATCTTTCAATTGTAAAGCCTACTTCAATTGTCGAATTACCTGATTTGGTGTGAGTGGAAATCTACCGGGTAAATCATACGAAACGGAAGAGTAATCCATGTCCGTGACTCGAAAATGGTTGATCTCACAAAAAAATATGTGAAGCACAAAAAGACGTGGTAAATAACAAATTTTATTTATAGACCCAATTTTCTCAGCCATGTCCAAGGGCAAGGCCAGCAGAGAAATGAAAAAATAAAAATCTGCTCAAAAGTACTTCGTGACTCTATGAAATTATAACAGGGCAAGAAAATAAATTGATCAAATGCTTTTATTCAATCCACCAAAGCTCTACAAAATTTTCGTATTTATTCGCTCATGCGTACAGTCCTCACTTCTTCTCCCGACCTTGTTGAAAGTTCAGTACGTTGGGCTCATTTAGATTGGAAATATTTGCTTCAAAAATTATAAAAAGCCAAATCTATGGCGATCTTCATTTTTTTGTTCATTTGCACATTCACCTTTTAAATCTTAAGTCCATATGTGTAATGTCTTGATCCCTCTACCTCCGATTTTTGTCTGTAAGGTAAAACTTTCAATGTCTTGGCATACCTTGAAGTGTTTAGTTTAAATGCTTGGATTGGTGTTATAGCCATTTTCTTATTGATGTCTTTTATCGTATTCTGCGTTATTTGGAAGCCATCTGAAGAAGAAAAGGTACTTGAAACCATCGGCATCGTTGGAACAATGGCCATTCAAAAAGGACCTCTACACCCACCATTTTCTTCAAATTCATCCATCCTATTTTATGGAAGCATTTGTTGGTTCTTAATATTTTCAATGTACTCGGCAACACTAACGTCTTTTATGACAACTGATCCTCCTCCAATCAAGATCAAGTCACTCGAAGATGCTGCCAATCAAAACTACGAGATTTTATGTTCCGAAAAATCCTTGCTTTTTAAGGAAATAACAAGAAAAGACTCTGCTTTCGAATCAATCAGGCATCACTTCAGGTTCCTCAACGATGAAGATGTCGTTCTCCGTCTTTCTGATTCAACTCTCGAGAAAGTGGTTTACTATGGAGATCCAACTTGGTTCCAACTTCAATTCAAAGAGTTTGTGACAGTTGTTCCAGAGATCGCTTACAACAATCATTACTTCTTTGGCTTTCAACGAGATTCAGAGATTGCTTTGGTGATGGACTACGAAATAAGAAAGTTAAGAGAAAACGGCATTTTGGACTATCTTCAGCGCAAATGGATCCCTAAAAAGATTGGGAACATGCCTGTTGTTTCTAGCAGCAGCGATGCATTTTCACTGGACATGCTACATGTGGGTTTTTTGTTTTTGGTTCTTGGAATGGGTTGCTTAACCGGATTTGTTATGTTGGTTTGTGAGAAAGTTTATCATCACAAGAGGCATTTGCCGAAACCATTATTTCAAAAAATGTAATGATTTTTTCGATATTCTATTCCATTAGCTCCTGGATTTTTTCAGCCGGTCCACATTAAATGTTTCTTCGACGCGATGCGGCTTGATTAAAAAAATGGTTTTTGCTCTTTACCTCTATTGTAATCTAAAAATTGATGTTGTTAGCTTTAAGGTCAGTTGTTGAGTGCAAATGAAAGTATACTTGAAGCATAGCGGAAGCACAGTAATACGGAGTAGAAATACCCTTGCTCAAGTGTAATTTTACTGCATAGACTGCGTTTTTCAAACGTACAAACACAGCTTATGGAGTGAGACCTTTGAGAAACGTAAAACAGCTTACAAGATATTGGGGGTGATCAACTGTAAGCTGTGAACAGTATTTCTTGGTTTGATTTCGACAGGCTGACCGCAATGCGTTGAAACTTGACGTCGTCTCAATCATAGGAAAAAACGAGCTTGATGAAACAAGTTTTTTGAGAGTAAATTGCATGAACCTCTAATTTTTGCAAGCCGTTTGAACAGTATTTTTTTCTGTTACAAAACACACTTAATTTTGGCCACATAAAGTTAGGTTGGAAATCTTGAAAAACTTGATTGGAGGCTAACGTATTTTTGGTCAACAACATAAATATCTAAAATTTTGCTCAAGAATTGAAAAATACTAAGACAAGAAAGTAACTAGGGCTTTATGTAAGAGAAATTTGTTATTTTTTAAGTTTGTGATTTTGACCGTTTTCTGCACTTAATATTGCGGTTTTGGGCTGGCAACTTTTGCTAACTAGAAGCCCATGTTGTTTGCACTTCTTGCCCGTCCCTAATTATGAGACTCAGCATTCTCTCCCTACCATAATAACAAGCCACCCTTCCTTGCACATTTTTGACAGATTTTTTTTTTATAAAAGACACTGATGAAAGGGCTTAACCAAGAGTTGTTAAACCGTGTAATAAATATCCATCAAACCTAAATTATCAATCATCATTTGTCAACCAAGGACCAACGGTTTTGCTATATTTCCAAAGTTGTTTCCAAACCTTAAAATAGAGTGCAAATATCAGCATTGAATAACGAATTAGCATGGTTGCTGTCAAGCAATGTCTAAGTAGATTTCCTTTGCGTTCTGCACGACAGCGTCAAGTTCTATCTAAGCACATGTCGTTTCACTTCCAAAGCAATTACCTTGAACATAAAATGCCACAGGGTGCAAATGACGCAATTCAGAATTATCCAGGTAAAATGTATACGTTATTAATGTTACGTGTAAAAAACCGTGATTGTTAAGTGGTTAGGACCCTGCTCTGTGGCCGCAGTAACCCGGGTTCGAATTCTGGTCACGGCAGTGAACGTGGTTTTCGCACAGTGCCATTTTATTTGTTTTCCTTTTCACCGTTAAATTTTTGTTAAGGCGATGTCGGCCGTCAATAGTTTGACTTGAAAGGGATGTTTGACTGTTGAGTGATAATCACTATTTCAGTTCACACTTTAACTGATGGATGAGTTCCTCAAAGCATTGGATATCCTTCAGTTCCATTGAGGTCGTACTGCTCCTGATCAATCATGGATTGGTCGTTGTAATCCGCAGAGTAACCCATTCTGGAGGGATCATGGAACGTATTCATGGTCTGATTGGAGACAGGATTCCGAGGAGCAAACCGAGATACTGAGGACTCTGCCGCTACGAGGTGAACTGAACTGGAATGAATATTCCATCAAGATCACTCATTCGAACCATCTGGCAAAAAACACACATTTTCGATTTGCAAAAAAAGACCTGGGATTGGCCGGGCTTTTTACTCGGGACATCCTGTATTCGAGGCAGGAATCGTACCCCTAGACCACTGAGGATTTGTGAAACACATTTATTAGTCTTATGACTAGGGACGGGCAGAAAGTGCAAATAATCTTACCCTTTTAGTTACCAAAAGTTGCAAAAAAATGTGCCCAAAAGTGCAAAACAAAGTGCAGAAAAATGTTGAAAGTGCAAATAAATGTCAAAAAAGAGCAAATAAATGTCGCAAAAAGAGCAAATAAATGTCAAAAAGAGCAAATAAATGTCGCAAAAGAGCAAATAAATGTCGCAAAAAGAGCAAATAAATGTCAAAAGAGCAAATAAGTGTCAGAAAAGAGCAAATAAATGTCAAAAAAGAGCAAATAACTTGCATCTGAACTTAAAACGTCATTCATGGAGTACCCACAGCTCCTATTTGAGCAGAAGTCATTTACAAGTTACGAGTTCTATTAATTAGGTCACTAGCAAAAAGGATGTAAAGTCATGAAAAATACTCTAGTCAACAATCTTCTGAATTTTTCATTCCTAAGGTGGTCTCATAGATGTATGTACCTAAAATATTATCGAAATATATTTAGCAATTGTTTTATATGGCTTTACGTCACTCCGTTTTCGTCCTTCAAGTTGTTCAAAAATAGACATTGAAAATTGAACAGAAAAATACCCACGTGTGCCTAACAATTGTATCAAAGAAAATAGTCCTAAATGTGTTTTATGCATGTTTTTTGTGACATTACTTCAATATTTGGCCCATGGCCTAATTACCAGAACTCAATTGCAAATGTGGCATTCATTGTCTCATCACATCTATATTGTTAGTAGATCCTTCCATTACCATAACATGAGTTGCTTTAGGTTTGCTATTTGTTGGTTGCATGGAATGAGATTCTTTTGTCTAATCTTTAGTTTAGTAAACGGGATGTTATAGTTAAAGCCAAGATGGTGAATAAAGTGTGAGGTTTGCGTCTGAAATGCACATATTTCTTCAAGGTGCTAAGAATGGTTGATTGCAAATGCAAGCTTTTTCGACTAGTTCAAAATTTGATCTTGAAACTAAAAATTCTTTCAAAAGCCACTACATTTTCTTAACAATTTGTCAATTTTGGCCAAAAACGTAAATAAAAAGTGCAAATAAAGGTCAAAAGTGCAAAAGTGCAGAAAAAGGGGTTATGTTACCAAAAATCTTTTTACACTTTTTGCCCGTCCCTACTTATGACGTTTTTGACGGGCCTGCATTCATCAATATTTTCGTAAATTTGGTCCAGCCGGGAACCAACAGAGATGAGCAAGTTTCTGCCTTGGAAAATCGCGCAAGCTATCTAGGTACCGAGTCCTTGTTTGCCAAGTTGAGATCTTTATTTTCATTCCAAGGCTTGGGAAAACTGAAGTGTGGCAGATTTTGGCGCCAACTCAACCGGTGAAATGTCAGATTAAAAAACAAAGCTCCTCGTCTCATGACCTTCTCTCATTTGTACAAATAAACCCCATTTGGAAACATAACCTTTTTTGCATAGAGACATATATTTGATCTGATTGACTTTGACCACTTATTCATAATAATAGCCTTGTGCATCTTTTGGTAATTAAAAACCTATGTTTATATGCACTTTTTGCCCGCCCCTAGTTATGATTCTGCCGCTCAATTAGCTAATGCAAAATGAATCTACAAAAGCTCATGTGAAGGAAACTTCGTCAGCACACTTGCGACGGTGGCTTTATCATGAAGCTTTAAAAAATCCAAACAAACCGGAAAGTGCAAGAGAAAAAATGCAGCAAATAGAAGACTTTGACCGAAAAATATCCATGGAAGGGCTGGAATCCATCTCATTTTATGATCCAATGACTAGATCAATCTTAACTTGCATGATCTAGGTAAACTGATAGTAAAATCGACTTTCGTTATAACTTGAACTTCCTAATTGAAGGTGGCGACAACAATGGCAAACATTTGATGCTTCGAAAAAGCCAAACAACGTGACTGTGTCGACGCTTCTTTCCCATGAGCTTCCTTAAATGAATCCACCCATACTCGAGGACGCTTATTTCGATTCTGTATTACTATGCCTCCACCATGTTTTAAGCACTTCCAAATCCCCTCAACAACTGACCTTATGTAGTCAAACGATAATCGGGCATGATTGATTTTATTGCATATGGTTATGCCTCTACTTTGCTTCAACTATATTTCCTCATGTCATCAACAACTGACCATCAACACACTATTTTGAATCCTCTAAGGTGCTCAAAAGCACGGTAAAAGTGATAAATCTAGTATCTAGCTCAAGGTGGAATCAAAGATTATTTACGGTAATACCTTTATCAACACTTGAATATATTGTAAGAATACCTATATCATCATTAACATTTATCATAGCAGAACCTAAAAACGGATGATAAAATAAAAATTAGTTGTAACGTTTTTTTTGGGGACACTCGCATTCACTTTTCATATTTGTTAAACATGTGAAGTTTTGTTGTCCTGTATCGTCAAAAACAGTGGCTCTTGTGCATTTTATCTCGCTCCTAGTTTAGAACGTTGTTTTTTAAATTGGCAAAAGACAAGTCAGCAACACTTTACATATTACCTTGGGACACGAAAGACTGACAAAATTTTACGTTTCTTTGGCCAGCTTAGCTCTTTTACTAATGCAGAATCCACATGATAACAAAAAAACATTTTAGTTTGACTTTTGATACTTGCTTCCCAACATGTAACCATCAAACAATTTAGCCCTCGTAGACATTGATTTGTTTGCGTGTTAGGATAAAAGAAATGTGCCTATGCCTTCCATTACTGAACACTTGAACACTTCTGAACATAAATCTCTTGCCTGGAGTCCAATGAACAAAAAATATATAACAACAAAAAATATATAACAACAAAAAATATATAACAACAAAAAATATATAACAACAAAAAATATATAACAACAAAAAATATATAACAACAAAAAATATATAACAACAAAAAATAATAACTGAATAAAACTCAAGCAGACTTCTGCATGAACTTCAAGTGAGAGTAAACAATGCCATCAGGACCTGCATGAGGATTTCTCTAAAGGACAAAGTTCCTGTGAGGACATTACTGGAAGAAGCAAAATTGCCAAGTGTCCTGGACATGGCTGTGAGAATAAATGCAATTGCCGCATGGACGTTGTTTTCTCCAGGTTTGCTTTTACTCAGTGACCCTTCCAGTAGCATCTCTATCAGCTCAGAATCAGCCATCACCCGGTCCAAAAACAGAGGCGATATCGCACACACGGGATCATCACGGCGAAGTCACGCCAAGTTCGCAAGGATATGGAACGCGCTTCCGGAGCCCGTGAGAGGAGCCAAGACAATCTCTAGTCTGAAAAAATTAATCCATGACCATCTAGATGTAATCAAGTGCAATCTCCAGAAGCAATGTTTGGAATGATAAGTGATACCATACCCATCCTTTCCCCCATCTAGAAATTGATGTCCCTTGTACTACACTGTACCTGTCAGAATATTGAAACTGAAAGAATCCATATCAAGAAGTCACATGACTTAGTAGCGCATTGCTATTGAAGAAATAAATATTATTACGAACCGAACCGAAAAAACAAATCATTTTAAAAATAAGATAGAAGATGACAGGTACTGTAAAGGAATTTTAAGGACACCGCCAATTCTCAAGGAGTCGACACTGGTTTGACACGGTGTTTTTTAACCGGAAATGTAGTTTTTGAAGATTTCGGAAGACTTTTGAGACCAGTTTTGAAGTTTAAAAGTACTGCGGTATATCTATGTGAATTTTGTTAGCTTGTTCACGGGCAAAAAAAACAGTGTAAGGTCACTTTCAACATATCTAATAACAACGTTTTTTTTTTTTCAAAACTTTGTAGAATTATTCCGCATATAATTTTCATTGACTCTTTTCCATCAACATTTTTGAAGCACTTGGACCAGAAACTGAATAAAATTTGACAATATTCTAAGCAACTTGTTGGTGGACTAGGTGTCATAAATTTTTAATGTATAAATTGTACTTATAATTTTTATCTATTTACAAGGAATTCCATTCCTTGGAATGGTCCTAAAAACTCCGCCACTAACCCAAAAAACCATGCCATCCAACAACGAGAACGCAATTGATTGTTTCTCGCCATCACTCATGGGTGCCCACATTGCACCGTTGAATTTGGTGAACAACTCATTTGCTTAGCTGATTGGGTATATCCGTTAGCTTAGCTATCTGATATACTTCTCAAAAATAAAAATAAAAACTCAAAAATGCTTGAATATGACACGAGAAAGCAGGGTCTTACCCGAATCCCCGAGTGGGATTCCCTCGCGAGAGAATCCCACCATCACTGACAAAATTATCGATCCCGAGATCAGAATCCTAGTTCATCCTTGAGAACCTCAGAGAGAAGATTTCTGTTCTGCCGAAGACTCATTCTGTGTGGTACCGGTTTCGGCACGACCTTCTTTTCATACAATAAATAAGCTCCAGTAATCCTTATAAAGGTTATCTTGGTGTTATGTCAGTCTAAGAATACGAGTTCATAAAAGCAAACTTTTCGTAGACAATTGTGGGTCTTTTAAAACTTCCTCTTAAGGCGCTTGACACTTTCAGTAAAGGTTTATTTATCAAAAAAAGAATTGAATTGTTTTTGCGCGCTCTTAAGAAGGAATGATTGGCATCAAAATTCAAAATCATTTTTAACCATTATATTTTGACATTGTGTAAAAACTCATTCAGGGCCAAAAGGAGAGCTCCATTTATCGACACCGAAATACTCAGACCAAAAAGACATTTCATCGGTATCCATTTTGCTCATTGGAGCATGTCCAAATTTAGGAGATTAAACCTATATTTCAATAAACAACCTAAATGTACTGTATGCTATTTCTGTTCAATTTTATACACAATTTATGGTTGTAGCTACAAAAGTATTAAGATCCGTGAATATGACTGTGAAAAAGCGGTCATGAATAGAGGTGTCATTTTGGTGCAAATAAAAAGTGCAAAAAGTGCTACTCAAAGTGCAAAAAGTGCTACTCAAAGTGCAAAAAGTGCTACTCAAAGTGCAAAAAAAAACAGGAAAAAACGCAAGTAAAAAGTGCAAATAAAAATTTTTCAAAATTTTTTTAGTACATTCATTCACACGCATACTTACACTTACGAACTCACTCACACTTTCCCACTACACTAGAAGGAGGAGTTCCTCAAGGAGATTATATTCCCTCCGACGGTTGATTCCTTAAGCTACCTTCCCAAATCCAATCCCAAGTCTGAATGGAATTGATAATCTCGTCGTGCACAAAAACAGCTATTTTGAAGCCAAACACGCCTCTTATTTGTTTGTTGGACCTACTTTTGAGTGGCAACTCTGAAAACGTCGGATCTCGTAGAAAGATCTCCATGATGAGCTGAGAGAAACACATGCAAATCCAAGGAGAGCTTTTTTTCTCCTCGTCACTCACTTTGAAGTTAAACCAATTACGATTTTGGTAGCGGCTCAAGTGCTGGACGATATCGACAAAAAACACCTTCAAAAACCAGGTTCCAAAGCCATATGCAACGATAAGTTCGAGGAGGAAATTGTTGTTTTCCATTGCCTTTGCCAATCTGGTGGTAGCGATCACGAGAGATTTTTCTGGATCAAGAAAGAACTGATATTTTGGTTTCTCTATGCTTGTGTTTGTGTTCGTATGTGAATGTTTGTAGATGTCAAGCACAACAGAGAAATTCAAGAAAATTGAATCTCTGACTTCAGATTAAAAAAAATTATGTTAAAAAAATAAGTTTAAAAATGAGCATTTCAAGTACTTTTGGAATTTTAGTCCAAAAATGGCAAAAAGTGCAAAAAGTGCAAATAAATTGTGAAAAGTGTAAAAAAACATTTTGCGCCAATGCGACATCTCTAGTCATGAAACAGTCTCGCAACCCCAATAGTTCGGGGGACGTAAAGAAAGGTTTTTGTATTAATGGGATTTTCGTACCAACAATTCACTTAATGAATAAGCCAGAAAAATCACAATTTTCTGAGCATGGTGCAAAAGTAAGAGAAAAGCTCAGTTTGTTGTTTCTGTCTTAAAAAGTGCTTCGAACTAGAGATGGGAATCAAGCCTCATCTTTGGCCAAGTGTTGCCAAATTGGTACTTCACATATTTTTCGGCCAAAAAGCTCAACACAATATTGAATTGTGAGAATAAAGACATTCACACCAAGTCAAAAATGGCAACACTTAAAACTTGGTTCCCACACAAACCAGCTCCAGACTTCTCAGTTCTAGTTAAGCAGGCAGACGACGGCGACTGTTGTTTGATCCGTGACCTCTAGATGACTCAGGCTGTATTTTCTGAATTGACTCTGAGAATCAAACTTCAAAAAGGATATTTGCGTTACAAACAAGGTAGCGCACTCTATGACGGTCCTTATGAAACCATCATTTTTGACAATGTTGTTAGGCAATCCCTCATAGAGGACGGGTTTGGGCGACGTCAAAATTGAGAAATCTCTATTTTATTTATCTATGGTTCCCATCACGTCTTCGAGCAAAGAGACATTTTTGTGATGCAGGACAGAAATTCACCAGCTAATATTTTAGTGGCTTTTCCATCTAACCGCTTGAAAGCATTTCCTTTTTGCTTCTGCTCATCCGGTTTGAGAATTCCAACTTACGTTGAACGTAATTGGTCGGATCATAATAACATTTTTACGATTTGATACATTGTTTGTGCCTTGCCAACTAAATAGCTCCCATTCCTATCTTGGGATACAAATATACCACCGTTGAAATGATCAAGCAGTTTGGACATACAACCAAGAAACGTGCTAGGACTTGCAGAGATGAGCAAATGAGACTCCCTTCAGCTTGCTGCTCGGTGTTCGAGCAATTAACTATACCAAATTCAAATAGCTCGAGTGTTCCAATGTATAGTAAAAAATAGTCATGTTCGATTGAAGTCTTGGAACACAGGCTGCCTTTTGAACTGAGACTGCACTAGAGCATGGCAAGTTTGACTACTGGAACACCCAGTAGCTACAAGTTCCTATTGACAAGCGCAAAACAGCTTGCCTAACTCAATGATCTCGGAAGTGCTGGATCCCGGACGAATTTTTGTTATGACTCGTCTTGGTCACCCAGGGTTATGATTGAGGGGGCTCAAAAAAGTGTTCAATTCAGTAAATTGTTTGCATTGGTTGTAACTTGTTTACCATATTTCAACATTAAAACGACCGAAAACTCGCTAAAACAATAACTCAAAGGGCATTGGCATTTTCGCCAACCTTAATCAAATAAACCTCTCTCTCTTCGTTAGATCGCAAGTTTGATCACTCTGGAATAAGTTGGGAAGCTGCTTAGCTGCGCTACAACTCTTTCCAAAACACCCTGGAATAATTTAGCTGGGCTGTCACGTCAGTAAATTGTGCTGAATTGGCTGGGTGCTCTGGTGGCTGTGACCAAGACTAGTCAACAAAAGCTTCGTCCACATAGAGACGTCCTTGCATGGTCTAATAACTGTAACTAACAACTAAAGGTTCAGCCTTTACTTTAGGCTTTACTTTAGGAGGAAACAACTTTAGGAGCCATCAGCTGTAAGCTGCGAGGCGTATTTTCTTGTTGTAATTTTCATAAGCCGGCCGCAATGCACTGATTTTTGGCTTGATGTAATAATGTTCCTTCCTACAAAAAAAGCGGGCGAGATAAACGCATTTCAAAAGGCAGAGAACACAAACCCTTTAATTCCTTTTAGGTCTTTGCACGGTTCTCGGAATAATTTGGATTGCGGTCTAAGTTTTGTTATGACTAGCCTTGATTAGAGCACTAGCCTTGATCACCCAGGGTTATGATCAAGAAGGTTTTAAAATGTTCAATAGTGTTAATGGAATGGTTTGGCTGGAACTTATTTATCATATTTCAACATCAAAACTCATCAACTGAAAACGTGCTAGCAAGAAGGGATTTCTCCAACCTTAATCAACAGTACCTCTCTCTCTTTCCTAGAGCTCAAGTTTGATCAGCTTGAAAAAAATAGGGATGTTGCGCTACAACTGTTTCCAAAACGTTCCAGAACTATGTTTTCTGGCTGTCAGTAAATTATGCTGAACTGCCCGTGGCTCCAGTGGCCGTGACCAAGACTATTCACAATAAAAGCTTCGTAATTTGTCCACCTCTGGAGATGTCTTTGGTCCTCGTTTTGATGCTTTTGCTCAAATTCAGAGGTTAACGTCAACAATAGATGTTGGTCCTTGTCCACTTTTAATTGTGAGAGTAATTGCCGATATTACTTGCACTAATTCAAATAACTCTAGTATAGTAAAGCAGTATACTAAGGTATATATAAAGTGTAAACAAGCAATTCTTAAGCGTAGTCTCGGTTCTTAAGCCACTTTTTAAACGCAGTTCATGTACTGAAAGATATTTAGCATGACTTCTTTGATTTTACGTTAGTCTACTTGAGCTACTTGAATTATTGTGCTTAAAATCCGACCTAATGGGCTGAATTATCTTCAATGTTTACCAAGACTCCCTTGGTACATTTGTAACAAAGGGCTTAAGTGCCTATCTCAAAACTCATTCATCATTATATGCTGCCCATGCTTGCGGATTTTTTTCTCCCCTTTGTCTGCTTGTGACGCCTTATAATTATTATGCACTAGATATCTCGACCTCTTTGAACGCAAAAGGTATCTTGTTCTTTTGTCAAGATCTCGATATTTGAAGGACAGACGGACAAAATTCAAACGAAAATGGAAGAATCAATTGAGACTGTTAGGTGGCATGTATGATTTTAGATCTAAAATATGATTAGTGATGGACCAAAAGCGCTTTCGGCCAAAATTTTGGTTTCGGTTATACCTAACGAAAACGAAAGCAGACAGGCACTATAAAGGATGGGGTTTGACGACAAAATCGAAAAAAAATCGTCCAAAAACCTCTGAAGTTTAAGTTTCCCGATTTTTCAAAATTTGCGCCTACCCAACATCGAACACATGATCAATTTGATTTTTAAGGTGTATTTTGGATTTATACAATTTTGTAGTCAGCTGCTTTCGGATTCGGTTTCAGTTTCGGTTAAGCCCTCTACTTTCGGTTTCGGTTATGAACCCTTTCGGTCCATCATATTATATGATATTTGCAACTAACTATGAATTGGCTTTATCTTGTCTTGTAAATGGCAGGTATAAAATCCCGAAGAGAGAAATATTGCAAGCTTACAAAATAGGTCTTTTAATTGTGTAAGTTATTACGCCTGTTTTGAGACATCAAACAGGTTTAGCAATGCGAGCAAACGAATGATATGGAATTGTTGATCAATTAGAAGAAATTGAAAATTATTAAAGATAGGATTCAAATTTCAATTTCATGAAAATCACTATTTCCAAGGTGAAAGAATTCTTTCGTCTTAGCCATTTCCACAGTCGGTGAGCTGTTGAGCGCACAAAGGAATACTGTACAGCCAACCAAGATGTTGCTAAAGAAGGTCGTTTGCCGACTTCATCCAAATCTTCTATGATTGCTTGATTATGATTGATTAGAAAGTAATCAAACATTCTAAATAACCCTCTATTGACAAACGGAGAACCGCTTACAAAATTTTGAGGTTCATCAGCTGTAAGTTATGAACATCTTTTTCTTGTTTTGATTTCCATAGAGTGACCGCACGTCATGCGATGAAATCTGCCTCCTCTGTCTCAAGAGGAATGCTAGAGGCAATATCCCCTCATTGCGGACAGCCTTTATCAGATCACACATAATAAGCTACGTTCTGATTCCAGAAAGAAAAACAATTCGTGGATTAGCGTTCGATCTGATGACATCAAGATTTTGCCTAAACACGGAAGGGCAGCTACAGATATTTCATACTTAGTTCAGGGTGATAAAAAACAAACTTTGTGATGCCTCATCAAAAAAATTTTAATCACGCTAAAAAGCAATCGACTCCCTATAATCGCAAAACTTGCATCTTTTTGTAACTCCGAATGTAATATGAATCAGATCTAACACAAAAGTCTCATCAGTAGGGACGGGCAGAAAGTGCAAATAATCTTACCCTTTTAGTTACCAAAAGTTGCAAAAAAAGGTGCCCAAAAGTCCAAAACAAAGTGCAGAAAAATGTTGAAAGTGCAAATAAATGTCAAAAAAGAGCAAATAAATGTAGGAAAAAGAGCAAATAAATGTCAAAAAGAGCAAACAAATGTCAAAAAAGAGCAAACAAATGTCAAAAAGAGCAAATAAATGTCAAAAAAGAGCAAATAACTTGCATTTGGACTTAAAACGTCATTCATGGAGTACCCACGGCTCCTAATTGAGCAGGAAAAGTCATTTACAAGTTCTAAAGACATTTGAGACTAGTTTGAGGTGAAGAGACAATGCCGCACAAGTAATAGAGTTCTATTAATTAGGTCACTAGCAAAAAGGATGTAAAGTCATGAAAAATACCCTAGTCAACAATCTTCTGAATTTTTCATTCCTAAGGTGGTCTCATGGATGTATGTACCTAAAATATTGTTGAAATATACAGTATTTATCAATTGTTTTATATGGCTTTACATCACTCCGTTTTTGTCCTTCAAGTTGTTCAAAAATAGACTTTGGAAATTGAACAGAAAAATATCCACGTGTGCCTAGCAATTGCAGCAAAGAAAATAGTCATAAATGTGTTTTAAGCATGTTTTTAGTGACACTACTTCAATATTTGGCCCATGGCCTAATTACCAGAACTCAATTGCAAATGTGGCATTCATTGTCTCATCACATCAAAACTGTTCTCAAATACTTTTGGAACTTAAAAGTTATATCTCCAAGTCAATTAAACAATGTGTACTGCTACATTGATGTATCCTTAGCTTGATGATTTTAAGTTTATAACGGCCTTTTTTAGAAATAGCGATCTTTGTAGGCAGCAAACCTAATTCTGCAATCTACCGTATATTGTTTGTAGATCCTTCCATTACCATAACATGAGTTTCTTTAGGTTTGCTATTTGTTGGTTGCATGCAATGAGATTCTTTCATTGCATTTGTCTAATCTTTAGTTTAGTAAACAGGATGTAATAGTTAAAGCCAAGATGGTGAATAAAGTGTGAGGTTTGCGTCTGAAATGCTTACATTTCTTCAAGGTGCTAAGAATGGTTGATTGCAAATGCAAGCTTTTCGACTAGTTCAAAATTTGATCTTGAAACTAAAAATTCTTTCAAAAGCCACTACATTTTCTGAACAATTTGTCAATTTTGGCCAAAAACGTAAATAAAAAGTGCAAATAAAGGTGAAAAGTGCAAAAGTGCGAAAAATGGGTTTATGTTACCAAAAATCTTTTTACACTATTTGCCCGTCCCTACTCATCAGGAATAAGATTCAGACACCTTTGCAATTTAAAAAAAAGCGGAAATGGTCACGTTGGCCCCATGGAAGAAATTGCGTACAGATTTGAATTTGGAGATAAATCCTAGGTTTGGTGATTGCTTTATTTTCAATTTCAAATTTGAACGTTCATGATTGATCCAAATGATCACTTTTTTTCTCGCAACTTCAAGTTAACCATCCTAGATAACAAATCAATCACGATTGGAGGACTACTTTGGGCAGAACTCATTTCCTAAGACGAAATCACTTTTTCATTGAAGTAAAGTGTCCGCAGTTTTCTGTGTACTGTCAGCATGACGCAATCAATGATTCTCAAAAACTCAAATACCATATGAATCATTTCTCGAAGTCCAGAATCAAGGTGTTTAACCAATTCATATCATGTTAAGGAAACCAAGAAATGGAAGTTTTGGTAAAATGTAAGAAATAATTGTTTTTTTCCCATTCTAGATTATGACAACAACACACTTTTAGAATAAAGTCCATCACCCTGGGGAAAATGCACCTCTTTCAAAGAGGCCTAAACCCAATTGACTTTGCATTAGCTGATTAAGCGACCGTATCAAAACAAAGAGAAAAACTGTTCAAGCAGCTTGTAAGAAATAAGGGTTCGAGTTTCCGCTATCGAAAAAACTTGTTTTATCAAACTTGTCTTCAACTACGATAGAGAGGAGGCAGATTTCATCGCATGACGTGCCGTCACTCTATGGAAATCAAAATCAAAAGGCCGATGAGCGGCGACAAAGGCCGATGAGCGGCGAAGAAGGCCGATGAGCGGCGACGAAGGTCGATGAGGTGGCCGGCTTTTTTGGGGTCACCAGTATGGCGGACGTGAGGTCCGCCATAAGCCCTTGACCCAAACTTATTTCGAACTGTTCTGGCAACTCTCAATGTTTGCTTGTTGGATAATCCAATGTCGTTTTTCAGAGAGATCATGTCTGCATTTGAAATAGGATGAATAATTGAGCTTGGCTTCTTTAGGACGTCTTCATGTTTCCGCAGTAGTTTGTCCTAATGCTCGCATTTTGTGATCAAAGATTCTAAATTGATCGTTCTTGCTCTTCTCCCACATTGATAAATGCAACCAGGCGAGATCTGAGACAAACGGCCAGCGCACAATTTCCCTCAAGTACCAGTTGATGGTGACATTAGGTCGGTTGTCGAGGTAGTTTGGAAGTATAGTAGAAGCACATCTAGAAGCATAGAGGAAGCATAAAAGAAGCACATGACGCGCAGTAGAAATAACCGTACTCGATCAAGTTTCGCTACATAAGCTGTGTTTTTCAAAAGCAGCTGCGTTTTCAATCGCAGCTTATGTAGCGAAACTTGATCGAGTACGGTTATTTCTACTGCGCGTCATGTGCTTCTTTTATGCTTCTTCTATGCTTCTAGATGTGCTTCTGCTATACCTCCAAACTACCTCAACAACCGACCTATAGATGTTCTTGGAGTAACTCTTGGATTGCCAACTTTGCGTTTTGTTATTGTTCGACGGGCATCACTTCCATAGCATGCTCGAGTCTTGACTCGTTTGCAAATTTCTGAACAAAAGCAAGTTGTGGATCAAGGGCTCTTGTAATTCTAAATGTGGCCATACCCGACCAATCGTAAAAATCGGGTGAAGGTCGAGAAAAATTTAGGGCCCTACAATTCATCCGATTCTCTGGATGACGCCATAACAGAACAAGGACTCTTGAGCAAGGAGGCGACACGACATTTATGGTCCCGCCAACTTAGGCCATTGCTTGCAAGTCTAAAGATCACTCAAAACTTTAATTTGCATACTTTTACCCATTCCAAAAGCATAAAATAGATTCATATGATACCATTTTCTATTCAAAAATATATCTGAGGTTTGATTTGTTATATTTTTGCCAAAAAAGTCATGCACAAGTTCAATTTGTAAGAACAAATGTTGAACAAAATATCACTTTCTTCCTAATTTTTGCTTTGTTGCATTATATTGAATAGAAAACAAATAATTTCAGACTCTATATTACTGAACATGAATTAGGGATAGTTTGAAAGTAGTTCACAATTAATTTTATTAACAAATGCATAGCCTAATTTATGTTCTCATTCAGAGTCATAAATGGCATTAGGTAAGACTCCACATTTTTTTAAATAAAACTATGGGGCTTAATATGACACCTTTTTTGTCTTTTCCAAGTTGGTCTGAAAATTTAAAGAACTTTCAATTGGCATGGAGAAAAATGTGTTTTCAAGAAAATATTCAGTATTGACATTGTATCAGTCAATGAGTAAAAGAGACCTCAAATGCTGATATGGGAAGTCTTGATGGCTTCTTGGATTTTGTGTTGGATGAACTAGGTAACTGAGTAGTATTTAAAACGGCAGAAACCTTTTGTCCATGGATGTTGGTTGTCTTGGAGATGAACCCACAGGGAACTTTCAGGTTTTGCTCCTAAATAACACTGAAAGAGGAACTTGTTGTTCTTGTTGTATTGTTAAGTAATAATAGTTTGTCATTGCTCTACTATTCTTTCTGAGCCACAAGCACAATGGCTTTCTTGAAATTTAGAGACCACTGGGCATTGACAAACAATTCCTTGATAAACTGGTGGCATTGTGCCATTGCTTAAATGGTTCTTGGTCTTGATCATTGAAGCCTCAGTTCAGGAGCTCTTTTCCAACTCAAATGAAACCACGGTTTCAAAACCACTCTTTGATATGCCTCAAACACATTAGTTTGCCATGGCTCAATCCAAATACTCATTATCAAACATCCAAATAAATGTTCATAGCCAGAGCATGGAGGATTTTGGGCACTATTCACAGGCAAGTTAGGCTCAAAAAGTTTTTTTAGAGTCATAGAATCAAAGAGATAATCATGGCAACTTAAAGCACAGCTTTTCCTACCCACGGCACTTGGGTTCAAGGTGAGATAACACACAATTTAAAGCTTATTCTCCTCTTGGCTGTTGGAACTTTCTTCGCCGTTGTCTATAGTTAGGCCTAAGTTGGCTGGAAAGGTTTGGTGAATGCAAAAGGTGACCATTCCTTGCTGGAGGGTCCTTGAACAGAACAATTGAATGTAGTCCCGCTGCCATCGATCAGCTGATGAGTAGAATGGTCTTTCCTGACATGGGCATGCAAACCTTTTCCTACTTTGTGGTCACACACACAAGGATTTACTTATTCTGAAACACAACACTGACACCGCTAATGAGCTTGAAATATACAGCAAAAAGGATTTTGAGAAGAGAAATATTGATTCTAGCAAAACGATCATTGTAATTTTTACCCTAATACCCACCAAAGAATTTGAAAATTCTCAAAAATGAGTGATCAGATCCCAGAGACCACCTCTTGACCCAGACAGCTTCATCCGCACAAAACACCTTACCATGGCTCTTGTTTTGAAGGCAATGAGTTTCACAAATTACTTCAGAATAAGGATAGTCTGAAAAATTTATTGGAAAAGAAAATAAGGAGAAGGAGGGTGGAAAATTTGTGCAGGTTTTTCAGTTCTTCCACAACCTCAACTTGAAATGATGCCAAGACAAAGTTGATTTATTTGCCCTTGAGCAATGCGTTCGAAATTTTCGGGTGGCCTGGAAAAAAAGTGGAATGTCCTTGGCTACCAAAGTTTATCTGATTCTTGATCACCTGATTCCATTTGTAAGGTCCAAAGATGGTAAAAACATGAACCTGTATGCTGAGCAAGCCCACGAAAGCCTTCACGGAATATGACAAGACCTGGGTGAGGTACGCTGTCAAGGAAATCTCCAACCCTATCTATATACTCCTGTCGTTTCGTAGCAAGGGTCAATGGTGGCCTTACCCAATGAAGTGGTCAACAGGGTTGGCGGCCTAAGTGTAGACCATAGGTCTTCGGACCATCATAAGTTTTGCAATTTTTGATAGATTTTTTTCAAATTTTCAGTCAAAGAATCCCAATGTATTAAGGCAGGGGTGTGCAAACTTATTTAGCAGTGGGCCAAATTGGCGCAATTGGCAATTGACCGTTGGCGCTCGCGGGCCACACCATCCAAAAAGGCAAATAATTTCTAGAATAAAATTCTACAATTTACCTACTGCAAATGCTACGGGCTTCAGTCTATTGAAAATGAAAGATCCTGTCGCGGGCCACGCGAAATCAGTTGGCCACATTTGCCCGCGACACCCCTGTATTAAGGAATAGAAGTTGTGCTATACAGTATGTCCTATAAAAAAATGCGAAACTTTTAAGAATAATTTTTGGATAGCAACATTCACTCCTTTATGGACCATGTCCAAGGAAGCCGGGAAGTGGCCATCCACGGTCTGCTCTTGCACCCAAGGCCATCAGACCGGTGGGACAGAATGAGGCAAAATCCCGCGTTTGAGATCAATCCGGAAATTGGCCAAGGAAGCCGATATTTCGTAAATTACTCTGTAGAAATTGGTCAAAAATGACTTGAACTGCTGGTCAAGTGCAACTGTTGCATAGTAGTTTTTTAAATATTGGCTTTCTTATTTTTTGGATCAATTTCATAGGATTTTGCCTCATTTAATAGCCCGGATGTTTCGTGCACTAATTCAAATGGCTGAAGCATACCAAAGTAGAGTTTGAATAACATTGCTCGAGTATAGTCTCTGTACTTAAGCTGCGTTTGAAAGGCAGCTTATGTACAGAGACTATACTCGAGCAATGTTATTCATACTCTACTTTGGTCTACTTGAGCCATTTGAATTAGTGCACCCAACATTCAGGCTTCTATTTCACTAATCTGATGACCGTTGGTAGGCAAGCGGACCGTGGACGACCTATTTCTGGCTTCCGTGGACGTATTTCATCAAGAAGTGAACGTTGGATACATGAAACGGTAGCCAGGTGGGATCCCACAATCGTTGCAATTAGTTATACAGGTGTTTGGGCGCACAGCAAACCAGTCACACCCTCCTTTACATCCATTTTTCTTATATTTCTTAGTCACAACCCACTATTTTATTTACATCATCGCAAAGTATACAGTCAAACGATTACACACAAGGCCTAAATCAGTAAAAATAATGATTAAAGCTGCCCTAAAATAAATCTTGAAAAATTTGCATTTTTTATGGGACACACTGTACATATTCCTGTTGAAGCCCTTGGGCATGGCTGAGATCATGACATCGATGAGGTAATTGGGACTGTTGGCACATTGCCTTTCATTTGTCCCTCAAGGAGAGAAAGGCATAATTTTGGGTAGGAATGGACTCTTTGGTATCCCTGCATGTCTCACTTTTGAGGATTTACTAAGTAAACAATTATATGAGCCTCAATTAGATCTGAAACAGATGCTGGTTATGTTCTAAAAATGCCAAAATCTACCCTTGACCGCCGACCCTGTAAATGCTTTCAAAATAGAATTCCTCATTATTTACTTCATTGCAACACCGCCTATCTTCCTAGCTCATTATCAAATAAATAAAAGATTTTAATCTATATCAGTTTTTACTTTCGATACAGAATCATATACTATGTAAATTAGTGATGGACCGAAAGCGCTTTCGGCCGAAATTTCGGTTTCGGTTTCGGTTATGCCTACCGAAATCGAAAGCAGACAAGCACTATGTAAAATGGATTTTGATAACAAAATCAAAAAATATTGGTCCAAAAACCTCTGAAATTTAAGTTTTCCGATTTTTCATAATTTGCGACTACCCAACATCGAACACATGAGCATTCTAATTTTTAAGGCAGATTTTGCATTTGAACAATTTTGTAATCAGCTGCTTTCGGTTTCGGTTTCAGTTTCGGTTTTGGTTAAGCCCTCTTTCGGCCGAAACTTTCGGTTTCGGTTATGAGCCCTTTCGGTCCATCACTAATGTAAATACATATATACTGATACCCTAAGGTGAACGGAGGTGTTTGTGTTGAAACGGGTTTACCACAAATCAGATCCTGAAGGCATTACAGCAATTTCTAGTGACGTCATCATTTTGGGCGGGAAAAAAAGTTCGGAGGACCTGTGTTTCTGATGAGCGTGCAAGATAACTAAAATGAAGGTTTAGGCCTTGTGATTGCAACAATGCCTTTCTTATCTGCACAAATTGAAGTTGAAATAGCAATTCTTGACATTGTTTTTGCAAAAAAGTATGTTTTGTTGCTTTTATCTAAAATTTCACTACATAAGTTGAGAGAGTTCTTCCGAACTTTGAAATTAGGAATGGCCGACTTTGAATAACAAGATGGCCAGAGGAGATTGGTTCCTGGGGCATTAAACCTAAAAACAAATAATGTGTTTAGTTGAAGGCTTCCAATTTCTCCATTTGTTTTCATATTACTTTGCAATACTTCTCAGCATACATTAACCACGCCATTGCCCATAAATGCAACATTTTTCGAAAATCTGACCCTTGAAAACTGAGACTTTTTTGGCAAGCCTACACTGCTAACGGCAGTTAGGGACGGCAGCAGGTCCGTAAAATGATACGGTAATCACTCCCATTGACAGAAGTACAAGAGACTATTTTCATTCAGCAGCGACATTGTTCTTAATTGAGCGTTATTCTAATATCAAGCATTGACAATATAATGAATAATCTTATCCTGCCCTTATGAAATAAATTACACCTTTGTGCAAATTAATTGCATCAAATAAGAAAATACAGTTTTAAGTGGTATCCTGTGTTAAATTAGCTTTTTATTCACATAATATTTCATAAACATATACATATATATACATATACATAGGCGCGAAACGGTTGACTGGTTTACGCCAACAATTTTGGCTATTTCTCGCTGATTATTGAACGTGTGCTCATGCAGAGTGAGTATCTTGGTTCGCTTGCGTGGTGTAATATCCATTGCACAAATGACAAACAATGGGCTCAATCAACTAGGATGACGTCATAATGAGGCTGACGCAATTATTGCATCATCTTCAACAAATTGAGTACATGCGCACTGAGACTCGGCCCAAGCCCGAAAATCATTGCTCGTATCTCTTTTTGTGATTGGCACGCGTCCAAAACAAAAAAAAAAACAGCATCGATGAATAAGGCGAAGCAAAAAAATCAAATGTGAGGAAAAAATCGCTTTAATGCAATTAATTTGCACAAGGGTGTACTTACTTACTCACTGTAGTATTCCTGCAATGCTCACTCCTATATGCTCGTGCTCACTCTAGTCAATCTATTCAAGTATATATATCTGTATCTCCGAAGACAATAAACATCTAGTCAGTAACCACTCTCTGACCTTACAACACTTACTTACAAGTAAGAGTCGTTGCGCACAGAATGAATACATCATTCACCGGCAAAAGAATTCTTACACACAATATATATTTCATCGGGTTTTCATATCTTAAGTTATCAATTTCATTCAAAATCAGACCAAGCAAGACGTTTTGTTTTAATCATTGGTTCAGGGGTGCCAGGGGAAAACTTAAGCCGAAAAAGGCATCATGGTTTCATTTTTTTCATTAAAGGCCTAAGGATTGATCGTCTAAAATGAAGTAGAACTGAACTGATGACCCAAAACCATTGAGAACAAATTTACGTGCAATGTTTTTGTGAGGTCAATGCCTGCAACAGATTGTGCTTGAACCCTAAGGTCACATCACTAAACCTTAGAACAAGGATTGATGTTAGTTGTTGCGCTCATGACTGAAAATGAAATTTTAACTTAATTATTTTAACTTACTCTTGGCACTCGAAAATGTTCAAGTATAAATCTTTATTGCAAGATCAAGCCCATTGGATAAGTTCTTATATTAAATAAAAATACATTTGATTGTAGTAAAGGACTCATTCTGGGTTATTGGCTAAATGAGTAGCAAGTCTTATGTGAATGGATACCATGGGAAGTTAATATTGGTGCTCTTCATGGTACGGATCTAAAATACCTTTTGCCTGAATTTGTTTTTTTTTTTTGATTGTGGGTGCTAGGGTCGGTGGTTTGAGCCTCGCCCGGCCAGCGAAGCCAGCCATCACATCTTCCAAATCATTTCCGATAGGCAATCTCGTGTCCGGTATCAGATTGGTTCTCCGTCTGTGGGTGTGGATTAGCGTCTAAAAGTTTCCCTGAGAGAGGTCTGGAAGGAGAATCGAACCTGGGACCTGTCTTACTACCGGAAACTGCGCTAACTACGACACCACGTCTCCTCCCTTCCTGTTTGATTGTTCGAGGTAATCTGATTTTGGCATCACTCGATTTATCAAAACAAAAAAAAACTGTGAGTAATGAAGTTTGAACCCCCTGAGAAATGAATCGTCAGTATTTTTGGAAAAAAAGGTCGTAATTGAACTCATTGTAAACATGCTCTCATTGGGATGTTTATTTCCTCATATCGACCAGGAACCCCTGTATCGACCAAGCAATCCCTCAAACTACAAAACGATTATGTAAAAACCGATTATAATATGATAAATATAATATTATAAACGATTATAATGGCTACCTTAGGGTGTCCACGTATTCAATAAGGAAATGATATATACTATTAAGGATAAAATCAAAACAAAATCAATCCACATATCTTTTATTGTTTTTGTAACTTTGGTATAAATCCATCCATTGGCCTACCTCTCACTCTTCTTAATGACTGTTTGATTGCAATCTCGCAATTTATCGAGCACTTTTCCTTTAGTGCTCTAGTTTTTATGTTGTTTTATAACATTTTATCATGTTATATCAATTGAATTTTCAACTGGGCGCAATTTTGTTGAGAAAAATTTAGAAATCTTCCAATTCCATTCCGGTGTTCCTTTGTGCATTAACTTTGGAATCCATTCCAAAATATCTGCTTTGGCTTGTAAAAAGGTCTCCAACGGAAGTTGTACCGGGTGATTCATAAGAAACGGAAGAGGAAACTATACTCGTAACTCGGAAATGGTTGATCTCACCCAAAATGTATGAAGCTCTAAAAGATACAGCAGATAACAATTCTTAAGACAAATATTGATTTATCCCTCCATGACGCCTTATCTTTGATTTTAGCCAAATTTCGGAAGAGAGAAAAAACTCGGACTCACGAACGCTCTCTTTTGAGAAATGACCGTTCATGGGAAAAATTTCAATATCTTAAATATTACAAATTTTTAATATTTCAATTGCTTCAATATTGAACTTGGGGAAAATAGCTGTACTGACTCTTCAAGCCAAGTGTTTGGACAATAATATCCACTGAAAGTGAGTTTCATATATGGTTTCAATCACGAGCCATAGGCTATATAATTAGGTGTTCCATTTGTTTGAAACTCCCGGTAAGGTGGAGATGGATGGTAAGGTGGAGACGAACATCAACGATGTTGAAGTTAGTCTGAAGGTTGGTTGTTGAGGCAGTTTTGAAGTATAGTAGAAGCATAGCTAGAAACACAAAAGAAGCACATGAGACGGAGTAGAAATAATCATGCTCGATCAAGTTTTGCTACATAAGCTGCGTTTTTCAATCGCAGCTTCAAAATGGTCCCTGTTTGGGTTTTTTCAAAAAGTTCAATACAACGTGCCCTTATGAACAATAATAAACTTCAAGTCAAAAGTGGCAGCACAACTCGAAACCCGTCACTTGTTGAGAGGCCCAATTCAACGTCTTGAAAACAAATCAATATGGGGAAAAGTTGGGCAAAGGTAAGGGTCATTAATAATTAACTTGAAAGTCAGACGTGCCTAATAGGCTATTTCACATATGTTATTTCCGATGACCCTTTCCTTCCTTTTACTATTCACCAACATTGCTTCATTTTCAAGACGTTGAATTGGGTTCCACAACCCTTACAAGTGTTGCCTATGACGGATTTTAATTGACTCAGGAGACTTGTTGAATCGAGATGAAATAATTTCTGTCTTCTAGTTGATGAATCCAGCCAAAACGTCCTTCAATGGCAGCGGATTGGAATGGGACGTGCACAAAGGTTGCTCAACAGACTGTTTCAAATCATACAATTAGCGGAAAAGTAGGGCCTTTGGATTTGCCAAAATGGGCCGACCAACTCCGGACAGCCAAGTTAGTTCCATTTTTGCGTGTATTTAAAAAGTCCAAGTTCATGGAAACGATCGATATTTCACGTAAGGATACTTTGGAGTTGAATCAATAATATGCAAAATTCACTTTTTTGTGATTAAATAAAAAAGCACTTGAGCAAGCCTTTTGCTACTGCAAAAAAGGACTTATTAGGAGGGTTGCTCGTTCATGAAAATGCATTTTAATTCACTTTTTTCGATTTTTTGCATTTTTTCATTATTTTGGTTGTTAAGCATTTTTGCATTATTGGCGGTTTTATCGAAATTTGGTACATTTTTCTGGCATTTTTCCTCTTTATTTTGCATTTTTGGCCTCGCCGAAATTTAGTGTCTTCCCCAAATTCTTAAAGAACATATATTTTTTACCAATTTCAACAGCTTTCTTTTCTTTTTCCTTTTGGGATGCTTTTGGCTGAAATTGTTTTTCAGTTGAGGTATTAATACACGATCAATCACATCTATTATGGACGTTAGTCGGAGTCTCTAGCATGCTACATAGACGCAGACACGACAGCTGACTTCAGGGTTGCCAGAAAAAGTGGACGTAAAGCCATGCCATTGGGTCAAAATATATGTGTTGTAGACGTGAAGTAATCAAGTGATCTGTTAATACATTAGATATAGACCATGCTATTTTGAGCATGTTCAATCACCCTTGTTGGAGGTTATGAGAATATCAAGTCTGAGAAAAGGCTTCAGACAGATCAGAAACTTAAATCTAAAGAGGACTGCCAAAGGTGGTAGTCCCTAAATTGAACACAAATTTCGTTGCCTCCTTATTCTAGATCAAAAAACAGAGCCACAACTACGTGAAATTAAGTTCATGCCTTCAAATCATTGCTGGAGTGACAGCTCCTTCCTGCAGTCGTTCGTTCATCTCAAACTTGTATCCATCAGTTTAACTCGGTAGTACATACGTTTGTCTCGCGACATCAGTTCAACTTGGTAGTACATACGTTTGTCTCGCGACATCAGTTCAACTTGGTAGTACATACATTTGTCTCGCGACATCAGTTCAACTCGGTCATACATACGGTTGTATCGAGACGACCCCTCCAACAACCCTGATAGTTAAGACAGTGAGGACAAGTAGAGGGATGGCTTGGCTGGCCTGAGTCAGCTGTCGTGTCGGCGTCTATGTAGCATGCTAGTGTGGCGGATCTATGATCCGTCCAACGTAGGACGGATGCCTCTCATACGGAGAGGACATCCGAACGAGTGTAAGATGATAGAACAACTGATTTGTTGGCGGAAAGAACAGAGATATAAATAGGAAGTACAAAGGTGAGCATGAAGGAGGAAGAGAGAACCAGTAGAGCTGACAGGGTCGCCACACTAGCATTGACTTCTATTAAAACTAGACCGAGCGTAAGCCTAAAAATGTGTCTCCAGTCGCCAACTGTTGAGCGGACAAAAGCGCGGGAACATCCGAAATGTGTGACCAGGCAAATGTCAACCATGCAAGTGATGAGTCAAATGTGGAATTCAGTAATGTTTATGGGTCATTCTTTGTTATTGCTGGTGGTCACTTTCGTGATAGAACCAAAGACGTCATTAGGTGACCATGCCAAGGATATGAGTACTACAACTAGGAACCTTTTTGACAATATTTTGAATAAGTCATTGGTAAGAAGAACACAAATTTAAGCTTTTGCGTTACGTAGGGTTAATCCAATGCATATATGGACAAAAACTGACTTGTGGCTTCAAGAACGAGTTTTGAAAAGTTGGTCTTGATTCGCATGTTTGGTCACACTAATTGCCCGCTCAACAGTTGTGAGGGCGACATTTTCCTCATGAATTCAACGCATTCCGCCCCACTTGCCAAATCAGCCAGGCTAATGCTTGCACGCTATCTAGTGATTATAACTGATCTAAGGATGCTAGTGACTCCAACTGCCGTCCATATCACATCTATTCACTCCTCAAGTGCAATTCCTTGATTGGATGAAAGACATATTGCAAGTAAGTAAGGAAATTTTTGAGCTGAGCACCATGTTGTTAAACTGACGGCTTTGAAGCAGTTAGCTGCAGCAGGGTGGCCAACTAGCAATTTCAATTACTTTTTTCATGGCAAAAGCATCGCACAATTTAGATCATTATTGATCTGTAGCATCAAGGTCTAGCATTTTTTTAACAGATCTAGGATTGATAATGTTTGTGTAGCATTTTAGAATTTTTCTAACATTTTTTGACAAAAAATATCCAAATTGGGTTCCAAGAACCACTAATTTGACCAAAAATAATGTAAAGAGCCACGTTCAGGTATCTATTTTTACAACAAAACCGCCACTGCAGCCCCTCATTTTCCATTGCAAAATCAGCATTTTTCTGGCAGTTTCTATATCATTCGCATCTATCTAGCATTGATTTGACTCAGCTAGCATTGTCCTCCCCCAAAAAAATCTGGCCACCCTGGTCCGCAGGGTTACATTTGTTTTCTCAATAAATGTTGTTTATTGAGGACCCTGTGGGTGAGCTTAAAGGCCATAATTATACTGGGTCTTCTTACACTTCCCCTATTTTCCGATTGGCGTCAACAACTAACCCACTCTTGTCTTCTAATACAATACACAAATAATTGAAAGTGATATATGACCGTAGGTCCAAACTGTAAAAGACGCACGTGAGTCGCGAGAGGCAAAACTCGAGAAAAAGAGAGAAAAAAGAGGCGCACTCGTCCATGCTTGTCTCTTTTTAGGTCCGTTCAAGAAAAAGATTACCAAAAACCTTTTGCAAATTGTGAGTCTTTCCATTACTTTCAAAGGTAAGATTTGCATAATATCATGGCCTCTTTTATATTGTTCATGGGATTTGGAGGTTACAGACACATTACTAATGATGTGTGTTGAGTTGGATTTTTGGCATAGTTTTGGCATATTGGTCCTTTAGGGTCAAAAAGCTTACGACAACTTGACTTCTCAAAAGGCAAGAGATCGAATCTCCTAGTGAAATATGGCAGCACTGCAAACTCTAACGTCCATCAGCAATAACTATGATCGAACTCTAGGTCATATGTTTTGGTTGTATTGGTCTTGGAATGCTTGCTAGTTTACTTGAAGGCATGCTCCAAAGTATACTTGAGAGTAAACTTTTCATTAACTTTATAAACACAGCTCCTTTGAAGATTTCTGCAACCCAACCAAATCGCATTCAGTGATTTGATATACTAATTCAATTTGAACTTGTGGCACTCTGATAGTTTGTTGGGTGCAATTTTGACAAATTGTACCAAACGCAATATGAATCGTCCAGTTCAAGTAAATGGTGTGAGCATATGTTTTGATGGCAACTCTAGAAAGTGTACTTTTTAGTACACTTCGTAGTTCAATTGGCTGGTTTTGTTGAGACAGCTGCCATTTTGAAAAGTAAGTCTCTCATTCCAACCTAGAAGTGCCTCTACATCTATGATCGTAAATTCATCCTCTCGAAACACTAATTGCCCGCTGGTTCAGCTATTCCACATTTCTCCTTCTTTATTTCATATTACTCCGTTCAACTCAAAACATTGATTGATCTCACAGCTGCATGCAAATTTTGGCAGCTAATTTAAGGAAACACTGGAAGGAAGTTCGCTTGCAGTTCGATTGATCAGCGTTGAAGTATTCAAATGGGAGTGCTTCCACAACGTTGGAATGCTCCTCTCTAGGCGTGCTTCTCGGAGAACCTCTCATCAATCAAACCTGATGCAACTTCGAGATGCGACTTCGAGGCAGTTTCAGCCGTTTTGTTGATAGCATAAGCTTTCTTGAATCAGAAGTACACCAAGCAACTCATGAAAAAGAGAAGTGTACCACTGGTGCCAAGGTGCAACAAGTAGATACGTCAACAATTTTCCAACGCTCATATGTTTAGCATGCACAAACATGTGCTAGTTCCATTGACTTCAAGTAAACTTCTAGCAAGCTGGGTCGCTATTTGGGCTTAGCATCAGGTTTAATTGATGAGAGGTTCTCCGAGAAGCACGCCTAGAGAGGAGCATTCCAACGTTGTGGAAGCACTCACATTTGAATACTTCAACGCTGATCAATCGAACTGCAAGCGAACTTCCTTCCAGTGTTTCCTTAAATTAGCTGCCAAAATTTGCATGCTCCTATGAGATCAATCAATGTTTTGAGTTGAATGGAGTAATTTGAAATAAAGAAGGAGAAATGTGGAATAGCTGAACCAGCGGGCAATTAGTGTTTCGAGAGGATGAATTTACGATCATAGATGTAGAGGCACTTCTAGGTTGGAATGAGAGACTTACTTTTCAAAATGGCAGCTGTCTCAACAAAACCAGCCAATTGAACTACGAAGTGTACTAACAAGTACACTTTCTAGAGTTGCCATCAAAACATATGCTCACACCATTTACTTGAACTGGACGATTCATATTGCGTTTGGCACGATTTATCAAAATTGCACCCAACAAACTATCAGAGTGCCACAAGTTCAAATTGAATTAGTATCTGAAATCACTGAATGCGATTTGGTTGGGTTACAGAAATCTTCAAAAGAGCTGTGTTTATAAAGTTAATGAAAAGTTTACTCTCGAGTAGACTTTGGAGCATACCTTCAAGTAAACTAGCAAGCATACCAAGACCAGTACAACCAAAACATATGACCTTTCATTTCCTGATTTTTGGATTGTAGATTAGCAAACAATCCATCATTTTGTGCGTGCGATGCTTCAGTGCCGCAAAATATGTTAAAATTCAATTTCTGTTCAATTGTGCGTGAGATGCTTCAGTGCCCTTTATTTTTTTAAACAACATCGAAGGCGGCTCCATAATACATTCTGATGAATAGAGATAATGGAATCGCCAACATGCCCGTTCAGCCGCCATACACGCACGAGACGGTGAACCACTCGCAAAATTTTGTCGATCCGGTTTCGGGAGCTTGGACGAACCACGTTGAGTGTTTTTGGTAGAATTGCAAGCGCAAGTAAGTTACATAATATTATTATTTATTAAGGAAATTATTATAATATGTCATTTTTAGGTTCAAGTCCATGGCCGGAGTACACGAATCAATGCTGCCGAGCCATTTCGACGAATTTCTACTTCGAGAACGGTACGGAAAGACTCCGAAACAAGCGTTTAACTTGTTTTTTCAAGACCTCGCAGTTCACTTTTTAATTGGTCGGAAATATCTGAATAAACTCATGCAGCCTCGATTTTTCGTTTGCTGTCGCTTTTTTTGTTGGTCCCCTCAGTGTCGACTAGTGCCCGTTCAAGTGTTGCTATATTCAATTAATAAGTCAAAAATGGTAACACTCCCAACTCGAAACAGATCACTACAAGTTACTACTTAAGTCTTTTCACGAGTAGCTCTACTTCTAGTTTCCCTAACAACTTACAATCAAAATGTAGGTGTTAGATCGTCTGTTGTCAAAATTGCTTTAAATGCGTTTCATTGTCGGAAGAATTCGAACAAGATAATTTTCTACAGTGAAATGTACACACACTGTTGAAAGCAAAGATTTTACCAAAACAAAATGTGATAACTACAAACAGCACTATTGAGAACTCGGAAGGGCCTACGGATCAATCCAATGTAAATGTTAAGTTTCTTTTTGCAGAAAAGCATATAATATAGTTATGATATAATCATCAAGCTTCATGTGTTAAATGCAAAAATTCGGTTGATTTGACGCCCTTTGGATTTATCTTAAGAATAAAACATAGAGTGCACAATATGATTGAAACTTTTAAAATGTGGTTAACTGACGTATCGGGTTTAATGAGTTATATTACAATGAACTATCTGATGCCGTTAAAATTTGTTTTGAATGCGCCTCAAACCGTTTCCAAGAATTGGTGTTATGTTGCAAATATATTTTTTATGGCTTTCGTTAAAAAGTAACTATTAACATTTTCATATTTTACAGGTGCTTTTCCGGCCAAGTATAGATTTTGGTGTTTTTATTGCATAATCAGTAGATGGGTTCTTGAGGTAGTCTGAAAGAATAGGAGTAGCAAAGTGGAAGCATATTGAAAGATGCAACATGAAAGGGGTCGTCCTAATAACACACTCATCCGAGTATTGGACGATCTCTAAAGGGACATTTGGCTAATCATAATGTACATTTCCAATGAATGAATATCGAATGAAATAAAGCCGAGTCCTAAAAAAAAAATATTAATACGGAGTAGAAATGCGGAGTGTTTAAACTAAGCTTTCTGCGATTGAAAAACGCATTTTATTTTGCAAAACTTGCTAGATATGGCTATTCCGCCTCATTTGCTTCATATGTACACGTATATATGTATATGTTTCAATCTTTCCACTATACTTCCGAACATGTTTCAGGTTTCAGGTCTACTTGAGGCTCATGTACTTCATTTCTTGGCACAACCTGAGAACTGAGTCATGTAGGGATAATAAGCAGTCCATATCAACCCATTTTTTTATTATTTATGCCTTCCTCCCTTGAGGAACAAATGCAAAGTACTCATCTACGCCATGAACTCATTAGTTTCACTATTAAAGCCTTTGGGCATGCATAACACCTTCCATTTTGTACGTAACTCTTTGTGAGTTTTGTGTGAGTTTAAGCTGTAAATTTGAAAACACTTACTAGAAAATTCCAATATTTGAGATTGTTAAAAGGGGTCTGTTCTTGGTCTGCCGACCCCGAGTGTGGAAATCTGGATCATGACAACTCTGTATCTATCAACTTAATTGAGGTTAAATTAGGTAGCTTTGAGTTTTCATACTTTTGCAGGAGTGCAAACATGGAGAAATCATAGACTAACTTTGCTTTTTCAGATCTCTTAATAACCTGATCTATTTGTAATGTTGATTCTATCAATTTTCTGGGAGCTGCATTTAACATCTGAGTAAGGTAATTAACAAATTAACAAATTAACATCTGAGTAATCCTCGGCATCATTTGCCCGCCCTCCTTTTCAAGGAAGGTTATGATAAAAATGCATTCTAGAGTGGATTGACCATTTTTCAGCGTCTCTCTCAAACTCACAATTGACGCCAATCACAAATGAATCACCCGATTAATTCGATGAACTCTTTTCTTGTGTGAGCATTGCCATTTCCGTAGAGTGCGATTTAATGAGCGGCGTGGTGTCACAGAAATGTGACAGAAGAAAATGGCGCGAGATAAAAACCAAACGAGTTCTTTGTAGTAACGTGAATACACTGAGTGAATTGATGCACAAACAGTTAGATTTAACTCGACATGTCAATTGATAAACCGACATGGCAATTGCATGTTGGTTTCAATAAATTGGTCCTTTTTTGACGGCAGGATTTACACTGATAGGTTTAGAATATCTACCAATACCAGGCACTTGACGAAAACACCGTTGAAATCATTGGGAAAAACCGACTAACTAATATGACGTCACACGTTCAGACTCTGTAATCTTTAAAAGAAATTTGCAGTGGAAATTTCAGCGAACTGAAATCATTTTGAAGGGGTGAACTGGATGCCGTCGAATCAACCATCTTGATGCGTTGACAGGTGTCCTTGTTCATAGAGATCAAATTGTTGGCGACGTGAAAACTGATAAATGAGTGATACAACAAACGAAGATGAAAACAAATCGAGAGTCCACCCTCTCAAGATAGGTTTGGATTCCCATGGGACCCAACTCGAGCCACGGAGACAAACAATAGAACTCAACCAACAGGGTTTTTGTTTCAATGGAACTCTATGTAGTTACAAAAGACACATAATGCTATAGCAATGTATCATCTAACAAGATCAACAGGGAACATGTCTTTACACAAACGATAGGATGTTCATGTTCATAAAATAAAGATTCTAGGGAAGGTTTGAGTGATTGTCAAAACTCATTAATTTGCCAATTCAGTGATCACGAGTGAACTGCCCTTAAAAATTAAACCATTTCCTTAAAAGAATAAAATTAACAATAATTTCTTTCACTATTTGAAGGTGGTTTTAACTTTTAATTTCATTTTCGATTCCTGTGCCTAGATACTTGATGTCACCTCATCACTTATTCTCCAGTTGAAACGAAGAAACATCTTTTGATTCAGAGACCTTTTTTGCAATGGACCCGATTCAAAAGTTGAAGGAAGTAGAGATGTTAACGGCAAAATATTTGTCAAAAACAGCCAAGAGTATTGGTGCGATTTAAGGTCAGATGCTAAGTGCACTAATTCAAATGGCTCAAGTATACCAAAGTCTAGTAAAAATAACCATGCGCAAGTATCGCCTTTGTAAATAAAAAGGCAGATTATGTACTAAAACTATACTCTAGGACGGCTACTTGCACTAGACCATAATTTGGAATACTCGAGCAATCTCAAATAGTGCAAGTAACATCCGAGCTTGAACTTTAGAGAGCCTGCTATATATTTATGCACTCCAATCGACTTTATTATTGCTATATTGACATCATCATTCCACTTAATATCATCACGTTTATTTTAGGCTTAGATTGGGTCAGATTAATGGTTATGTCAATTTATGGGGTTGTATGTAAAATCAAGATGATATCAAATGTAAAACTAAATATTCACTTTTGATCTTTGTACATCTTTAAATCACTCATTTACGTTATGTAAATGATGTGTGATTGAAGTGTAATCGAGGTTCGTAGACTATTTCATGTTGTCAATTGTTCCTAGCGAGACATGTTGGGACATTTCTCACTAGGAACATTAAAATGTTAAACTAAATATTCACTTTTGATCTTTGTTTATCTTTAAATCACTCATTTACGTTATGTAAATGATGTGTGATTGAAGTGTAATCGAGGTTCGTAAATTTCATGTTGTCAATGGTTCCTAGTGAGACATGTTCGGACACTCGAATGAAAATTCCTTCTAGCCTTGAAGTACTGTACTTACTGTCCTAATTTCTTCACTTCCTCTTAGGTTTAGTCCATACTAATGGAAAACAACAATGATCAAATTGTAGTAATTTTTGCACTCTTCCGCTTCTAGAAGCGATAGAATTGACAATAAACCTCCAAAATATTCACTCTAAAAACAATTCCTTGCAGTTTACATTTAACCTAGCAGACAATATCAACAAGAGTCATCTTACTCACTAAAGTTCATCGTCCTTTACTCGAATTTCATTTTGATTCTGTTGAAATACCTAGTATGTACGAGAAGAAACCATCCAATCCAATCGATCAAATGTTTTATAATAATTAGGCGAGACACCCGTAATCCACGTAATCAAAATTTCTTGTCACAACATTTTCTCCGGTCTCACGAGACCTTTTCTTCGCGAGCGCTCTTCCTTCTTGCCGATCAGCTGAAAGTGACCGGCGTGGCTAGCTCAGGCTAACCCCGTTACCCAAAGGCTATAAAAGAGCAAAACTACCAGTGCTCAATTCAGTTAACAAAATTCATTTGTACTGGAACTTTCTCTCCAATCTTGGAAAAAATCAAATTCTTTCAAAAATGAAGTCCTTTGTGTTCAACTTGTTCGCCAAGGAGTTTCGGCCCGAGGGCCAGGATTTGAAGAGTTCCTTCAAATTCAATCAAGACGCTCCAGAATTTATACCGAACGAAGACATGAAGGCGAAAGGTCACTCCCTCAACTTGTTTGCCAAAGTGTTCCAGCCTCGATCCAAAAACGTGGCATGCTCTTTTAAATTCAATCAAAACGCTCCCGAGTTTGTTCCCAAAGAAACGACGCCGGTGAAAGGCCAAAAGTTAAATTTGTTGGCAAAGGAATTTAAACCTACCATTAATTTGAATGCAATTGAAATGAGTGGAAAATCACAACAGATGGAAAAGAATGCAAATTGTCTGTCCCATCTCCTAAGTTTTCCATCCATCCCTCTTCAATCTGCATCCCAAATAAAAAGTGGTTTACCCCGAAATTGTGAGAGTGCCGGTGAAAGTGATTGGTAAGTTTAACATTTTACATTAGCATTTTTTGAATTACGTAACTAATCTTTTTTCTTTTCAATTTTAGTTTTAGCGATAAAGAGTTGGTGTGGGAGGATTCTTGTTTGGCAATCTCGGAATTGTATCAAAAGGTACCCATCAATTCTGGGATCGAGTGCAATCGAATGGAGTTTTGTGGCCTTTTGAACCGTCGACCAGATGCTTATTGGAATGCCTTGATTCAGTGTCTTTACTCTCAGGAAGATGTGTATCAAGCTATTCTTGGACATTTGTGCAATTCGGATCAGTGCTTAGTGTGTGAATTGTCTTTCTTGTTTCAAGAATTGGATTCCAAACAAGGAGACAAGTTGATCGAGGCGAAAAATTTCTCGAGTGCATTGCACAACGACACTGAAGCTATTGCCAGGGGTCTTGTTTTCCCAGAGTCATTCTCTGATATGCTTCCCAATGATTTGTGCAAGGTAATCCAAACCTGGAACAGATTTATTTTGGAGCAAATAACCTAAGAGAATGGGGAGAAAAGATTCAACGACTTCACCCGTATCTACAGTAGTGAAACGGTCACCGTCACAACGTGTACAAACTGTGAATCGTGCATTCGGGTACAATGTGGCACTCAATTTGGTTGTGACTTGGTGTACCCTAAAAGCACTGTCAAAATGAGTTTTGAAGACGTTTTGTGCTCCTCCCTTAGTACCAAAAAGGGAGTGAAATTTTGTCAGTGTTCCCATTGTGGGCGTTATCAGCCGGCCAATCAGACTTCGTTTGTCCAGTCCTTGCCTTCGTCGCTTATTGTGAATACTGGCCTAGACAACGATGCGAATAAAGCATTTTGGCAATGTCAATCGCTCTATTTGATTAACGAAGCGATTGGCGTAGGTCATCACATGTGTGATGGACAAATGGAAGAGGATGACGAGGTTTGGAGACATTCGAGAGATCTTGAGATTTCTTGGATTCCGGAATCGCTGACGATTCACAGACTGGCGAGCGGCGAATTTAAGGGAGGAGCACTTAAGGACAAGGAAGAGCCAATCAAGTCGGTGGTATACGAATTGTAAGAGCAATTTATGAAAATATTTCAAATGGGACATAGGAATAATTAGTTTCTTCTTATTTTAGACAATCTGTATGCTTTGCGGTATTGGACCCGTTCACGGGGAAGGCAGAAAACGTGGTGGCAGCCATCAAAGTTGGACCCAACAATTCTTTGCGATGTGTTTTGCCAGCGAGTTATTCATATCAAATTAATGCAAGTTTTGGCTTAATTCACAAACCTTTTTTTATCACTCTAGGAGAGTCGGTGGTATCTTTTCAACGATATTACTATCAATCCTGTTGACAGTTTGGAGGCTACGTGGATCGATATGAATTTCAAAGTGCCCTGTTCTTTGGTTTATCGTCGTGTGAACAAAGTCTAAATCAGGTGTCGGCAACCGGTGGGCCGCAGTCCACATGTGGAACCAAGGGTGATCATTGGTGGGCCCACGAGATATGAGGAAAGTCCTAAATAATGGGCCACAAGAGACATCCATAGTACTTGTTGGCCCAGACGTCTTTGTGGGCCCTGACTTCACCAGACCTAACTTGGAGAGGCCTTGACACAAACGGTTGCTGATCCCTGGTCTAAATGGTTCTCTCGTCCAGCTAAAAACTTAATACGTGCTTCTGACCAGGTCTTCCCATATTTTCCTTGTTTTAACTGGAATGGGCCATGAACTACTGAAGCTAATAAATTTGTTCAAGTTGACCTACGTTTTTCAATTGCCCATCGGCATGTAAAAAAAAATCCAAATTGGTAGATAATTTTGCGACAACCTAAAACCAACTTTGCATATGTTTATACGAGACGAACATTTTTTCAACAAACGTCGAAATCGATTAATTTTTCTTAGGCTTGCAAGGGGGTCAGCCTAAGATGTTGCAAAGATGTACAGATTTGATGTCTACATGTCTGATTGATTATCAGTGATATTGAAAAATTCCGTTATGTTATAATTTTCTATTTTAGTCCATTTTGAACATGGTCCACCAAGATATATATTTTGATTTCTAATACAATATATACCAATATTTCTTGGTAACTTTTTTGAGCACACACCTTACCCTACCCTAGTTTACCCTAATAATTATGACATATTTTTTCCAAAAATCTTAGCTTAAGTGATATTAGATATTATTTTGAGCTATTTGAGATGACATAACCATCAAAACTTTCATACTCAACTAACTCAGTTGCCAATGAATGTATATTTATTCAATTCAAAAGCCGACTAATGATCTTTAAATATGGATTATTAGTACATAAAAACGTTGATGTTATTAGGGTTAGGTATAAACTTTTTCCCTGGCCCTAAACCAATATGTTAATAAGTAAAGACAGGAACTTAAAACGAATAAATTTATTCGTATTTTTTTGTCTTTTTGGCCTTTATTTGTCGCAAAATTTTTTTCGTCTAATTTGAAGTTTATTCGTCTTTTTTTCGTTTAATTGGCCAAAAATTTGGATTTTCTTAGATTTCAAGCGCTAACAGTGGTTTTTTTTCTTTTTTTTAAACTTCAAAGAAAGTTCAACCCCACCAATCATGGGCCAATGTAATAATATGATTGTCAGTTGCGGTTTTGCACAAACAAAATACAATTGACACTTATAAATTAACTTGTACTCGTACAGTTGCTCGACAGACACAGAAAGAAAAAATTACTATTGGGTTGAAAAGGCCATCAGAACAAATTATTGGATTTGCAAATCTGATTTTAGGTATAGCTGTACTAAAAACGTTCCTTTTAAAAGGCATTTTGAACTCTTGGTTTTTATTTGACATACAGTCAGGAGCAAAAGTATTCGTAACCTCGAAAATTTTATTGATTTTTAAATGATACTCGATTTTTGAAAAATACATTTAAGAATCATTTTGCTCCTTAGTTATTCTTTTATCATTTAAAAGCTATGATACTTTTCTTTTAAAAAAATTACAAGATTTTGGTTAAAAAACTGCTCAGAACATGTTTTAGACCAAGAGCAAAAGTATTCGTAACATTTTGTCAATAGTTTATTGAATGCCCTTTTTGCTGAATTACACTAAAGATACGTTTTCTATAATCATTTACAAGATTTTTACAGTCAGATCAGTTCAGACAGATTGGTCCTTATCAATAGGGACATACATAACGTCTATTTTGTGGGAGCAGCTTCAAACGTCTTTTTTCGTCTGGACGGGCATTTAATTTTTCATCTTTCTTAGAAGATAGGTTCATTCGCCTTTTTGGGAAATTAGTTCGAGTTTTTTCCATTTTGCAAGTATTTTTTTTCTTTTTTTCCGTCTGTTGGGAACTTTTATTCGTCTTTTTTCGTCTTATCAGGCAATTCTATTCGTCTTTTTTTCGTTTATTTTGACAGTTTTATTCGTCTTAACTTCCTGTCCCTAGTTACTGTATAAGGGTAAAGTTTTTTCTCCATCGAATTTAGGGTTCAAAAATTTAAAAATGCCTTTGGGTATTTCAATGCAAACCTACAAAACCAATTGAAACACCTTGTTATGCTATTTAGGTTGATGATATTTAAGCCCTTTTTAGCAAGTACATTTCAGTTTCAAAATTCTTTACAAAGATCCTGCTGCTATAATTAATCTTTATTTTTGAGTGGTCAAAACAATAAACACTGAAAAAATGAAAACAAAATATATTTCTGTTTAAGTTATAATAAGCTCAAAGTATGTACCGACTAGGGGTTTTCAATGATTAGTGTGTATAATAGCTATTTATTTTTATGTGAAAATGTCAATTCAAACCTGACTGAACTGAAAATGAAAGTAATTTCATATTTCTCTTGGTTACCTGAATCCGAAATGTACCTCATTGGATCAGAAAAAATCCCCAATAACTAAGGCATTTCTATGTATTTTGTTAGCTTTCTGATATTCAAAAGATGGTTTAACCACCACTTTTGAGTCAAATGGGGTTCAATCCACAACCTTCTCGAAGTGAACACTTCTTATCAAGAATGGCGAAGAATATATTACAGAATGCCATGCAAGGCCTGGTCACTTGAATAAAAATTTAATGGAACATTTACTTAAATGAAATAACATCTCATTTTAGTACAAAGTTTGGTTACTACACTCTTTCCTTTGTGTAATAAAGCGCTTACGTCAGGGCTTGATGTCTGGGAGTTATTCTATCCATTATTTTTCTTGGGCAAGCTAATTGAGATGGTGTAAGAACTTTTGTTTAGACCATGGGCCTTAATTTGTCCTTCAAAGGGATTCATTTGAGGTTATGGGGTTGTAGAGGTCTTGCGAAATCCGTCTTGTCATAGGATGGTCAATCAGGATTCATGACCAACTACGCCTCCGGCTATATGCTTCTACGTACTATAGGCACGAGGATTGTAGGGCGCAATTCAAGATATTGAAAACAAACCATGTTGGTGAACAGTTGGGGAAAGGAAAGAGCCATCAGATATTAGATGTGGTCAGTGATCTATTTGGCCCATCTCACTCTCGCTCTAATAATTAATGATCCTTCTTTTTCCTGAACTTTTCACCAACATTGGCTGAACACCTGCAATAAAGGAAAACTAGCAGCGTCAACTATGTAGAATTTCTTCTCTGCAGGAAAAAAACTTTTTTGTCCTTGCTCCAGTTATGACTACATAGCTGAAGGAGCGTGAAAGTCCAATCCCGTCGGAATGACGCTGAAAAAAGCCAAGAATTTATTGAACAAGTTGAAAAATCTGTCGAGAATCACCCTGACATGTCCTTAAGGGCCATTAGCAGAGATTTGAGTGTATCTGAGGCCACTTTTCAGTGATGTCTGCATGAAGACACAATTGTGGCCTCAGGCACACTCAAGTTTTGGCTTAAGGCCTTGTCAGGATGATTATCGACAAATCGTTAAACTTGTTTAATGAATTCTTGGCTTTTAAAAGCGTCATTCCAATGGGATTGGACTTTCCTGTTTCCCACAAGTTCGTAGTCATAACCACTGACCTCTAGGGCATTTTTTATATTTTTTACATTTCTTTTTGCAAAGTCCAGAAACTCGCCATTTTCAGAATTTGATCTTCTGGCGCGGATAGCCACTGGTTTGGCGTGCAATTTCCATTCCTGTGGGAACGTCTCAGCATCTTTTGAACCCATCTATTCTTACAATGGTTAAGCAAGGATAGAGGAAGACCAATGCAAATTTCTGCACAGTAGTTCCAACAGCTAACAAGTGATGTCATTTCAAATACGCGGCAAAACGTTAGACGCACCCTGTAACTTGTTTCTGACATTTTATTTTATTCTCAGGTGTTTTTTGTCATGCTTTGTAATCCTTAACATTTATTTAAACCTTGACTTGATTTCCATTTCCAGTCGCAAATTAACAATGAATGAATGAATGAATTTAGTGGCTTATGCAAAGAGATTTTGATTACTGGTCTTTGCCCCCCACGTACAATTTCTGTTTAAAAGGCCATAAAAATAGGACGGAATAAAATGGGAATGCTCCCTTGCGCTTCAATATATTTGTTGCTTTTCCAACTGTTTTTCTACCCAATTCGACGTTTCCAGTTATTTTTGTAGCTATTTTGACAAGAAATCCAAACAAAAAGGTTTTTTTTTATTAATTGCCAACTAAAAATTCGTGCTTAATCAGTAGCTCATTAAAGAAAATGAAAAAATAGAATTAGGTAGCGATTTGAGGAATAATTGACCAACTTAAGCAAGATAAATTGGAGGCTTTGATTAATTTTTGATTGTCGTTGACTTCCTGGTCATCTAATCTTGTTGATAATGTTGTTATGGCTGTTTTGGTCCCCCAAATCTTGCTAAATGCCCTCTCGGAAGTTTTGATGTACAATTTTTCATTCGCACCTAAGGCCTTCTTGACTTCAAACTTTTGACTTGAAAGAAGTCAAAGAATTGCGCTACGACATGAGTCGTTTAAATTGAATTGTAAATGTGTGAAATCATTAGATAGACTTCTGCAAGTAGTAACAATTTCGTTTAGTAATAAAAGGTCGGTTGTTAAGGTAGTTTTGAAGTATAGTAGAAGCATAAAAGAAGCATGAAAGAAGCATATGAGGCGAAGTAGAAGTAACTAGATACACTAAGATAGATATTGGCATTCGTAGGCTAACACACGGTGCCGATGATTCACGCTGGTGATTGGTCAATAGCATTCAGTTGAACATTCAGCTTATTCTCACAAAGTTCAATAATAAACAAGAGTAGTTCTTCTTTGTTGATTTTGTAGTGCTTTGACTTGGTGATGGGGTTGCCAATTTACCTATGTGAAATCAAATTCCCCTCTGTCTACCAGTATTTATAAACCCGTTTTTTCTTTAAAGAGCACCAAAAGGCATGGCATCCCTGACTGTAGTGACTTCTGAGCAGGGTTGCAAATCAACCTCCCATTCGTGTTCGCTCATATACAAGAGCAAAGCACCCATTCTCCAAGCAGTAACCCTACCTTGCAACCTCCCGTAAAAAAACTTGCGCAAGCCGAGATTTCACATCACTGAGATTTTGTTGTCAATCACCCGATCATGTGACATTAAATGGCCCTTGTTTCAACTCCAGACTAATTCAAATTCACTTTTTTCATATCAGGTAAATACCTTAGACACATTTCCAGCAGACTTGAGGATTTTCAATAACCAAACTGCCCTATCAAATGAGTGAAATAGTTTAGATGTGTTTCTTAGAAGTAAAGGTTCCTTTAATCATGAACGTCGGCTTCCCGCATGATGAATGACGTCACAGACAGTCCGTGCCGGGTCGGGCAATCATAGATTTGAATGCCAATCTCTGAGAGGGTCCCTAGAAGTAACCATGCTCGATCAAGATTCCTTACATAAGCTGCGGTTGAAAAACGCAGCTTATGAAGCGAAACTCGATGGAGCATGGCTATTTCTACTCTGTCTCATGTGCTTATTTTGTGTTTCAAGGTATGCTTCTACTCAGGGATAACCTATATAATAGTATAAATACTGGATACGAACTCGCGGAATTTCTCCCTCACGCAACCTCCGGTATGAGGCCGACAAACAAGAAGGTTGTTCGTAAACAAGAAGTACAAACGGCCATGTTGGGAGCGGAAAATCAAACGGAAATCGACAAAATTCCAAAAGTTAGTGCGCCAATCGGTATTCCCTGTGTTTCTAGCCTTGGCAAAAGTCAACGCCATGCCCAAAAATCAGTCCGATGTTGGTGTTTCAAAGACATCCAAGTTCAGCCATGAACGAGTGAATGAAAGAGTGAATAATTGACTGATGGATGACATCAAGTGCGAATGAACTCCCAAGGTGTCTTTTCTACAATATGACAGTCAAGTGATCAAATGAAATCTGATGACTAGGTTTCGTGCTAGAACCTTTGGAAGTGATAGCCCAAACTAAAGGGTTTATATACAAAGAAGGGCAAAGGTCTAGAATCGAAGGTCTTCTCTGGTTAGAGGGTTCCTCGGGACCCAAGTTCTGATTGGTCAATCAACACCTTGCGGCAGCGTGACTGGATGCGGCATGTCTTGAAAGCTTTTGTCCCAGGAAAAATCCAATAGATACATGTTGCAGTTACAAATTGGAATGTTACTACATAAAGAAATTTAAACATTCTGTAGCATTTTTTTTGCCTCACACAAAGTCCAGAAACACAAATTTGGAAATGGCATGTAAAGTGCCACCCTTTGTTCAGCAACTGAGATCCCCTGTCTTCTCCTTGCCCTCCCAATCTCATGTGGAGTAGAGATCATCAGGGTGTCCAAAAAAAGAAAGGGGTTGACTCTTTCCACTTTTTCATACAATCTCATGTCTAAAACTTCATAAATATGTTGGGGCCTCTCTTTTTTAGTCGCGTAAAACATTCAATATGTTAATCTTGATTTAGAAGCCACGAATTTGTGACTTTTTTGGGCTTGAAAGCTTCCAAGACAAGCTGCGTCTAGTCACGTTGGCGCAAGGGGTTGCTTGACCAATCAGAACTTAGGTCCCGAGGAACCCTCTAATCAGAGAAGACCTTCGATTCCAGACCATTGCGATTCTTTGTATATAAAGCCTTTAGCCCAAACTAAAGCTAATAGAACAAATATAGACCTGAATCCGAGCGCAAATTCCTCGTGAAAAAGGATTAAGAACCAACTTTCGCCCGAACCAAAACGGGGAGTTTCTTTACGCACATCCAATATACAACTTGAACTACAAAGAATATCTTACGATTACTTGAATTATCAACAACAAACTAACGTTTTTTTCCGAGCTCATCTATTATCTGACTTGAACGTCTTATTAGTATCTTCGAACTTACAATTGAACCCATTCATCAATATTTAAGGTATTATCCTGAACTTTATTAACACATGCCAAACTTTGTATGAAATCAAGGTTGTTAAAGGTTGTGTCACCTTGGCATAACTTAATGTTCTATAAATGATGGTCCATTATCGAATTTCCTTTTATTATATGGTTGTGTCTTTTAGTTCAGGATAATAAGGACAGGTAAGATATGCTCAAGTTGTTCAAGTTGTGTGATGGATGATTGTGATAAAACTCCCCGTTTTGATCCGGGTGAGAGTATGTGGGGAAAGTTGGTTTTTAATCCCTTTTCATGAGGAATTTGCGTTCTGAATAAGGTCCATATAGAGCAAAGAAAGAAGAAGTCCTCAGTATTACTAATTAGATCAAATGAAGAACAAATTAAGATGACTTTGAAACCTATTAGGTGGACCTACTAGCAATGGATGGGCTTAATATTTTGACCTGCCTTTCGAGTCAGTCAGCCCAAATTGGTGATCTGACATAGACTGTCAGACCCGGATTACATGGACCCTCTCAAAGTCTTTAGAATGAAATGCTCCCATCAAGATTGAATTGTGTGTATTTTTCCATTCAATCTGATTGTTAATTCCTGCACAAGGGGATCTAAGAAGATCAATCAAACCTTATCAAGCCTGTAGAGCCTATCCCTGCAGTGATAAGACATGATCCTCTGGTTCTGAAGGACTCTTAGCCCCAGTTCTGCGTGGTCTTGACCTTCTTGAGCCTCAAGACTTGAAAAAATTTCTATCAAATCCACAATCAAAGATTTAATCCTCATGTTTTTCACTCATTTTGTCTCAAAGACGTTGTGATTGCCTTTGTTCCTATTCCAATCCGGATCAGATGGCTGATCTGATCCAGAACCGTCAAAAGTGCCCTTCAATAGTTATAGCCAACAACATCTCCGACTTGGACTCCATCTTGCTTCAAAATGAGACCAATCTTGTTCTTTCATTTTCCTATGGAAATGCTTCTTGCATTGTGCAGGTGTTGAAGATGATGTGAGAGGAGTAACACTCCAGATACCACCACAGATACTTCTGTTAGCATTGTTTCACTGAAGTTGGACTAATGGGTGAAGCAAGATTCCATCTACGTATTTTCCTCATTGTTATGAGGACTAAAATCCTTTGGAGAGCTGAATGTCAAAAGTTCATGAGACGAATAAAAAGAGTGCTGGGACCTCTAAAATCAAGGTGAATAACATCCAGTTTACAAATATTAACACAAAAAGTTTGCGTGAATTCTTTCAAGACGCATGTTCAACAGTTTTAGCCGTTAATAAGGAATAAATGACGTTGTGTCAAAATATAGCCTCGGCCTCATACCATTTTTTCAAAAAATCGGAGTTCGCGTCCACCCCTTTCAGGGGTTCCTGTTCTACTATACTTCCAAACTACCTCAACAACCGACCTAAAGTAACCTTCTCGTTCCAAAAGGCGCACTTGCACTCCCGCCCTTAAAGGTAATAAAAGTTTGTTCTGAACTAATTTTAATACTTGTGGGTAAAATGACCTAGAATTTTCTAAATTGGGGAAATTACTCTTTCTTCAAACATTCTGCAAACAGCAAAGCCTTGGAAAGACAGGACAACGCCGGTTTTTATCAAGTCCACGATGTCATAGGATTTTATTGGATGGACGTTTTCTGTAAAAAATGTTGAAATTGGTTTTTCGTGACCCTTCAGTTAAGTCAATCGGTTAAGAAATGTTTCCTAATGCTCTAAAACTTTGGAGTTGAAAATTTCACCCAAAATCAGATTGGTTCTGTCAATCAATTCCTTAACAATGAAGCAATCGACTCAATAAAAACGTCAGCTTAAATTACGTATATAAAAATCTAGAATAAGAGTGCATTTCCGGGCAATGCAATATGAAAGCCATGCGGAGGGACACCTTGAGTCGAGTACTTCTTGCAAGTCTCGTTGTCTTTTGCAATTCCTATAACATGGACAAATTTCGACCAATAACAATGCCAGAGGGGGCGTTCACTTCAATCAATGGAAACGCCTGCCATAGTGAAGTTGGTTGCGTAGCTAGTTGTAAACCAAATAACGGTTGCAATGCCGTGATTTTTGGGCCAAATTCTTGTCAAAGAGGTGCACTGAACTTGAGTTACGTGGCAACAACGCCTTCGGAACCAATGGTCAACTTTTACGTTGAGGAAGGTAAATCAAAAGTAATAAATGCATTTTTGAAAATATCACTAAAATAGCGCTTAATGTGCTTATTTTTCAGACGTAATCTGCAGTCACAAATTCAGAAACAAGTTCACCTCGTTTCCCCACAGGACCGTTATCAATGGGAAATTTATTTTTCGAGGACCTTCGGCGCTTGCTGGAGTTGCACGGGCAGCTTGTGCCAATTTGAACACCAGTTTGGTGATCTTGAGATCCAGAGAAGAAACCCGTGCCTTGGCTGAAAAAATAAGTAATGAAAGCTAGATCAAATATTCAAACTCAAACTCCAAATTGCCAAACAGGAACGATTTACAAATCCATGACTCATAAATAGGGGTAAAGATTTTTGACAAATAACAGATGCTGTTTAGCCCCCAAAAATGGCAAATAAGCGAATAAACGGCAAATTATATGGCCAATAAGCAAATAAATAGCAAATGAGCACATAAAGGGCAAATGAAATGGCCAATAAGCTAATAAATAGCAAATAAACACATAAAGGGCAAATAAAATGGCAAATAAGCAAATTATTTTGGTTATTGAATATTCAAAATATCCTTTACATGTTTGTTGGGCAATTGTGCAAAGTAACAACTAATCTATTTCGAAAACACAGGAAAGTGACCGTATCGTACATGCTCTCCAAGAATGGACCATGGTTGTATTGTAAGGATAAGACATTAATAAGTAGGGACGGGCAGAAAGTGTAAAAATATTTTTGGTAATATAAACACATTTATTTGCCTTTTTGCACTTTTCGCCTTTTTTTGCACGATTTTTTACAAATTCGGCCTAAAATGAACAAATTGTTGAGAGTTAGTTATTTCTTCTTTGAAAATGTTTACTTTTGGAAGATTTTTTTCAAATTTGACAACTAAATCTGATTTTACGGCTCCCAGCGCAGGCTAGCATAGTATTGATTACTACTACATCAATATCTAATTTTTGCTCTTCAAGATTGAAAAATAACAAGCACATGACAAGAAAGTATCTGAAGCTTTTTGTTTCTGAAATTTCAGTTTTTTGCAAATTTTTTAAAATTCTATTTGCTCTTTTTTGGCTTTATTTGCGCTTTTGACCTTTTTCTACATTTTATTTTACGATTTTGAGCTGATTTTTATGCAACTTTTGGTAACCAAAAGCTTGTTTTGATTTGCACTTTTTGACCGTCCCTTTTAATGACTTGTTTCTGACTGGTGGTTTGGAGGGCCCTTTGGAGCGTCAAAGTGGGACCGAGGCATCAACATCACCATCAGAACAAATTGAGCCATTCTCACAATCCATGAGCTCATCTTGATTATGAAGAGGGCGGAGAAACTTTCTATTCCTTCATCTGCATTTGCCATTTTTGCCCACCAGAGGAAGCTCTTCTCTTGCGAACAGTCTTGGTAATTACCCCTGTAGATTCCCAAGGGCCAGAAATATGATCTTTCTGTATTCGAGAAGAGCATGGAAGAAGGCCTCTGCCTTTACATTGCCCTTGGAGGAGGAGGTTTTCTCAAGCAAGAAGCGAATAGACTTAACACAAGCCTCGGCTCTGGCGTTGCTTTGGTGATTGTGCCTGGAGCAGAACATGGCAAACTCATTGGACTTGTACTGGGGATCCCCATCGCTGGTCAGCCTCCACGAAATACCTCAATCAAATGCATTGAGCGAAAAGCGCCAAACCTTGATACAGGGAGAGGCCATCACGAAGAAGCCAAAATTCTCTCATATTGGGATCCATGTCTTGTTTTCCTCCAGGAAAATCATCGAGGACTAACCTGACTACCTGGGTGTAATTTAGGTCGTTGGCAGCGGTCTCCTGGACCTGGTCAATGGCGAGAGATCATTGCTTTGCTCAGAGCTGGGCCCAAGGAATGCCAACTGGGATACTTAGCCTTTAGCGGAGACTTGAATAAAATGCTCATTTTCCTTTTTACCAACCAAAACCTCCTCGGTGGGATCGTCCACTGGATTTCTTGAAAAGAGATCCAAAACTTCGTGATTCACTCCGGCCCGCCAATGAGCGGTGGGCATAGAGTAAACGAGTTTTTCTTTGAACCTGAGAATTCTAGCTGTCTCAATCTCGTTCAGGGTTTTTGAGCTGATCATCTTAACAAGAGCCTTGTGATCCACGATGAGGTCAAATTGTATACCACGGTGAAAAAGATTGCACTTTTTTATTGCCCAAACCACACCCAAGAGCTCCACCTCTGTTGGGGAATACCTAGACTTGGTTGGGGTCACGGAGCGGCTCTCACATTGCAAGAGCTCCCATGTGTTTTAATCGTTCTGCTGCCAAAGTGCATAGCCAAGACCTATGGTGCGGGCGGCATCAGTTTCCAGACGGAGAAGTGCTCCAAGACGAAAGCCAGTCAAGACTTTCGATGATGTTAGGGCAAGGATGAGTTTGTCAAAGGCAACATCCTGCTGAGAACTTACCAGAGTAATGGAGTTTCCTGAAGTTTCAAAGAGCGCCGTGGGGCAGCCAACTTAGCTAAAATGCAGAGAGCCTCAAACTCTTGGACCAAGCCACAGAACGAGCTGACATCGGTTCTATTCTTGCGCGTTGGGAATCTTCTCAGGGCTGCCACAATGTCAGGATTCATGGTAGAGCCATCACGAGCTTATGACTACACCAAAGTACCACAGGCTGAGCGTAAATGATCTTTTTATTGCCCAAGGTGATGCCATGATACGAGATCTTCGCAGCCCCCCCTGACACGTTGCTCATCCTCAGGACCAGGTTGTTTATCGAAGACGAGGACCTCCTCGGCAACCTTGAGCACATTCTTATGGCCAATCAAGGCCTCATCGCCTCTGCAATTGTGTTCATCTCCCGCTGTCATGAGATGCATGACATTTCTCTTGAACCTCTTTAGGGCTTGGGTGGGGTAGAGTGGACAAATGTGGTCAAGTGGTGGCTCAGCTGTCCAACATGACCTACCAGCACTCATGGCGAGCATCAAACGTTGTGTAAGCGCCCATTCCAGGGGGAATTTGGGCCACCATCTCTCGAGGGTTGGCTGGCCGTTCATAATGTCCTTCCGTTCCATCTCTGCAAGCATCTTTTGAACTTAATCTTGCCAATGGAGAGGAATGGGGTAGGGTCTCAACTTCCTGATCGAGGTGGCTGACACCACGGGCCAATTCAATCTCCAAAGGGGGCCCAATCATTGGCCTCAGGGGACCCTCATCCGCAAGTGCATCGCTGAATTCCTCAACAATTCGGCCTTGGTCAGTGGAAGAACCATGAGTACCGTTGTTTTGAGACTTGATACAGATGCCATCTGAGGGAGACTTTAATGACAAATTAGCCAGAGTATTTGGCCAACCACGAGGGAGCAAACCAAGTTAGATGCACCCATGCTTGCTCAGAAGGGGCTGATTAGCCTTGTCCAAGAAGCACTGGAATCATGGAGTGGGAGGCGAGCAATGAGAATAATGATTTCCAGTAAGAACAATTCAATTACGTTCTTCTGCAAATGAGACCTTGAATATGTTGATAAGAATACGTATTTCAATTTTCAGCCCAATCGAACGTTGGAGTCAAAAGTTATGCTCACTCAAAGATCAGTGCAAATCCTACCGAGAATGAATGAACTAGCCCTTTTGTGGTAATCGTTTTACCACAAAAGGGCAAATTGATTCATTCTATGCTCTCTTCAGTACATAAGGTTGAAAAGGCATAACTTTTCACTCCGGCATTCGATTGGGCTGAAATTTGAAATACGTGTTCTTCTCAATGCAAGCCAGGCCTCATTTGCAGAAGAACGCAAATGGTTCGTTTCTGCTGGCAATCATAATTCTCAGTGCTAGCCTCCCACTCCATGATTTCCGTGCTTCTTGCCTTGTCCAAGACATGAACGCAAGCATCGTTAGTTCTTGAGAGTGAGATGAGTCACTCTTTGAATCAGTTTGGGGGGAAGCTTCAGCCGCAACGAGTTCATCAGTGTCCTCTTCCAGCTCAACTACACCGTCTGAATCCAATGAAGAATTTTAATTGAAGATTAAAAAATCGCCACTAAATGAAGCCAAAACAGGGGCAAATGCTTTTAACTTCAGATCTATCCTAAACTTTAACTTGTTGCCAAAATTGCAGCTTCCATCTTAAAGTAGATTTCCCTTCATATTTCGAGTCTTTTAGAGCTTAGCTACGATATTACTGTGTTCAAAAATAAAAAAAAGCCATGCTGAGTAATCACAAATTAAGGCCAAAGACTAAACAGAAGCCCTCACAAACGTTTCTACCTCAAGATGGCGCTGATTGACATTTTTCTCTATGATTCAAGCGCAACTTTGCTTCTTTAAGAAGGCTTGTTGATGGCGAGTTGTTCATTTAGTGAACAAGAGAGGGCACCAAAGTAGGATGTGTTGAGGGCATGCTAAATCATGTGAGAGCCATCTAGGTGAAGCGAATGTTAGTTTTCCTTAAAATCGTTCATAAGGTCAAAAACGTCGTTGAGGCTTGGAGATTAGATCTTTTTTCCGGACGCGCTGGATTGTCTGCCAAAGGGGGCTGCTTCTTGTTGATAAACGTTGAACACTTTTAGGGCCTTTATGCTTCTGTTGACTCTACTAGTTCCAGTAGAAGGGCCAGGGTCTCTGCCATGAGGGGTTTCTCCTTTTTAGCTTCCTTAAAAGTGGAGTCCATGGTCGTCTGGGCATCCGAGTGAATTTTTTTAGCAATTATTTGCTCAAAAAAAAACAATTTTGCATGTATTTGCCCAATAAGGCAAATCAAATGGAAAATGTCAGATGAAATGGACAATGGCAAATAAACCATAAAAGCTAACAAATAAACATGTTTTGAGGCATAAAACCACGTTTGCCTGGAATCTACAACCTTACGTATGAATTTGTCATGAAAAGGGCCTTTCTGAAAACCAAGTGTTGCGACAAAGTTGGCTTGCAAGTTTCAAGAGTAGGAGGCAAAATGATAGGTAAGGATGGACCAGTTTTCTTGCCCCTGGAGCCTCTTTAGCATTCCATGGTATTTCTGGCCTAATGAACGATTTTAAAGAAAACCAACATTCACTTCAACTAGATGGCTCTCACATGATTAAGCATGCCCTCAACACAGCCTACTTGGGTGTCCTCTATTGTTCTTAAAATGAACAACTCGCCATCAGAGCAAGCCTTCTTAAGGAAGCAAAGTTGAGCTTATATCAAAGAGAAAATTGACAATCAGTGCATTTGAGGTAGAAACGGCTGTGGGTGCTTCTCTTTTGCCCTAATTTGTGATCACTCAACATGGCTTTTTGAATTTTAAACACAATAATATCATAGCTGAGTTGTAAAAGACTCAAAATCCAAAGAGAAATCCACTTTAAGATGGAAGCTGCAATTTTGGTAACAAGTTTATGTTGAGGATAGGTCTGAAATCAAGAGACTTTACCCCTGTTTTGGCTCCATCTATTGGCGATTGTTGTAACCTTCAATGGTTGGAATTCTCGGTAATGGTGACGATGTGAGGTCTGGACGAAAGAACAACAAGGCAGTGTTACCAGATATTGCAAAATCAGTAGTTTCAAGTTAAATAATGGCAAATGTCAATATACAGAAAACACTTACCTTTCATTTAAAATATGTTCCACTTTCAAAACAGAAGAAAAAAACGTCTTAAGATAGTACCCAAAGGAAAATTATCATTGGTCCAGTATATATTTTTGATGTGAAATTCTTTCTTGCAAGTAAAGTATGCTATGTAGAACATCTGAATTGCTTTAAATCATTACTAATTTGGTTTTCAAATTTGTTTGCTGAAATGCCAAAGCATGACCGTAACAATTTGCTTCCATCTAGCCAAATCTGACCCACTTTTTGATTGATATTGTTTGGCATGATTGGTTTATAAAGTTCTGGTAACACTAGTTTGTTCTTTCGTCTGGACCTCACATCGTCACCATTACCGAATTCTCAAACCAGATTGGTCGGAGAATATGGAATAGCGGTGAAGTATTTAAGCGAAAAAGCGGAAAAGCCACGAAACTGTCAGCTTATGATGGGTTGTGAAGAATCATCATGAGTTTACCATTTGGAGTCTCAAATGGCCATTAAGAAAACTAGAAATTCTGATTTCAATCAAAACATACCGCTCATCGTTCTTTGAACTGGACCGGTTAGACCTTACAGAGTTCATGTTTTGATTTTCAGCTCAATCTAACAACACAGTCAAAAGGTAAACCTCTTTAAAGTTTGTAGCATTGCATGGGCGACCCCATTTGCTGCAAGTCTTGGAAGAAAAGGTTCAACGAGTTCACTTGTCGCCTGCTCATGCCTGAACTTTATGGATGCATGCGTAACTTGGGGCTCCCGCATTCAATTTGAGCTGAAAATCAATGCACAAATTCTTGATGATTTTAAGACTGACTATATATCTTATCAGGTCATCAGCTACTCCAACAAACCAAGAAATTCGTGAACAAACGCATCCAACAAGTCATCCATACATTCAGTGCGTAGACAAGGCAATGTAGAACATCAATAACTCTCTATAATTAATCAACAATTCAATGGGGGCAAAAACACTAGATGATATCGATTTGCTATCACCATCCAGTGGTCTTTGACCAAGCCAAGGATTTCTCAAAATCGCAGCTACATAACGTGCGTTTTGAGAATTCTTGAAACTCGGTTTCTTTAGTGAGCCTATGCTTGAAAACTGGATGCTTCCCAAATGCTTCACTTTACTTTTGGGTTGATGTTTTTCCAAATTCAATATGAGATATTTACGTTTCGTTTGCGGGAGATGCAGTTTTCTGTGCCATCTAATAATGGAAAAATAGCAATGAAAATTTGGGCATGAAAAACGATCGCACCCTGTAAATCGCACCTTTCTACTTTACCTAGGTGTTTCCATGGCCCATATTGGTTTGAAAAACCCTGGTTTAGCAAGATCTTGCTATAACAAGGATTGTGATGGAAGCCTCTATTGGGATGATGGCACAGCGTTCAAATATGCGGATGGCATTATTGATTCACTCTATCTTGAAGCAGAACTTTACATGAGGTATCATTACACCAACTACATACACAAATTGGAAGACGTCTTATCAAGTAGGATGGCTCACGCAGTGTGTGAAGTGATGTGTTAATTATGACTGCCAATAAAAAAATAAATTGATCTTTTTTGAATGCTGTTTTGTTTGTAGATTGCCATTCAGTGTCCTCTCCCCAAATCGTTGGTTTTGGGAGAAGAATAGATATTTCTGTCTGGAGGGAAATATTTTACCAGGGCCTGAGAAAGGAGAGAAGAGGAGAGAATGTTGGTTGAGGGCACCTCTGGACTAGTGATGTGACTTGGGCGCTTGGGCAAGCTTTTTTGTTGACATCGTACACCGGGGTCGCCAATTTACCTTCAGTTAAATGGTATTCCCTCTGCCTACCTATCTTCAAAAACCGTTTTTTCATTAAGAAGCACTGAAACGCGCCCCTGACTTTCGTAACTTTGGATCAGGGTTGCAAATTAACCTCAAATTTATGTTTGCTTAAGTTAGTTAGCAAAGCACAAAACTTCCATTAGGTGACCCTACCTTGCAACCTCCCGTGAAAAAACTTGCCCAAGCCCAGATTTCACATCACTACTCTGGAGTTACATTCTACCAGGGGCTGAGTAAGGGGAGAGGAGGAGAGAAAGTTGGTTGAGGGTAACTCGGAACCACTTAGTCAACCAGATTGTTTTCCGATTGGGTTGTCGCTAGCTAGGGAGGGTGGTGCAGGCGTCAGAGGTGGAGGTGTAGGAGCGGCCTGCTCCTTTCCCTCGCTCCTCCGACACCTCTGGGGCAATAGCCTACCCGACCTAGATAGCAACAGCTCAAGAGGAAAGAAATCTGGTTGACTGAGTGGTTCAGTGTTGCCCAAAATCAACTGTCTGTCCAACTTGAGACTTTCTCAAGTCCGAGTAGAATTTACCCTAGTGATAGACGCAGTTTTCCGTCATGTAAGATAAAAATCCCAGGTATTTTTTTAACTTGAGTACTTAACACCATAGTTATTTGCAGTTAGAGAGATTATTGGGCTAACAATACTTTATTAGCAATATTGGTTTCTGTACATATCACCAACTATGAAACTGAGGTTTTGTGATGCTATCTATTGCTCAAAGGTCTAGTTTCTTCAAAAATAAGCATTTTTTATATATATGAAGTCATAAGTGTCATAAGCTATTCTTGGCCGTGCTGATCGCACTAATGGTCTGTCTGCAATGTAGGTTTCCAGTGTTCCTGATCTCACTTTTTAAATCTTTTGTCCCTAAAAATTTCCAAGTTAGGAAAGTATTTGTTTCAAATAGATTTTCAAGATTACTGTTGACACGGAAAAACGTTTATTCGTTGTACGGTCAATCTTAGAAGTGTGAGAAAACACACTTTGTCGAGCTTTGTATGTTTCGAATTTGAGGGCAAAACATTACTGATGTCATTTGTAATTGTCCATTTTTTCCGAATATGGCTCTTTGAGTTTAAATCTTTGATTTCATTTTTCTCATCTAATAAAAAATGGCTGAAAACTGCATATAGCAACTTGAAATCTGCACCTTACTATTTTCTTTCTCATGGAAGCCTATCCAATGGTATAGTGGATAAGGATGGGGATCCCAAGAAGCAGGGAGCAACATTTATTGCAAATTAATGATGTTAAAATAATCTTGCGCCCAAAATGACACATTTCGAAAGTGAGAATGGATTAAAAAGAGGCATAAGCTTGCTTCAACTAGGTGTATTTCATTGACAAGGTGCTTCTAGGAAAAATACATTTTACCTAAATATACTTTCCTAGACCAGTTTTTAAGTGGTACACCCTGTACTAGATGACCTTGTTTATGATGGCAGTGAAGTTAGCCCAAACCTCTACCCTCTAAAATTACCACTCATCCCTGTTTTTAGAGGTCAATGATTGACGACAATATACTTTCCAACCTTTCAAAAAAGTAGTCAATGGTTCGTGCGTCCTCGACATCAGACGTTTTGTTTCATGACATGTTCACTTCTGTTTTCGAAGAGAGTTGGATTCACAGAGCTTTTAAGAAACAAAGATGGCAAATTTTGACTTTGGATGAATTTGTCATTTCTTGCCATTTGACAGATTCTTGTTCCTTGTTTCTCATACTCAATCTCTTGAATCCTGGATCAGGGCAAATTTCCCTCCGCACTAAATTTAGCTCATGTTGTTGCAGTTTTAAAGCAGAGATATGTTTTTGCTTGTAATTATAGGCACTTTCCCTGACATGCAGTTTGTAATATTTTTGAGAAGATCATGAAGTCTAAGCTTGTAGATTGTTTGAAAGTCTATGATATCATTTCCCCCAGGCCACCACGTTTTAGTAACCATCCAATTGATTAACAATTTAGAACAGTTCATTGACATTTGACCAATGAGTCATTGGGTCATCTGCCAGTTGATGTAGTTTATCTTGAATTTACCAGGACCTTTGATAAGGTGCATAATTCATGGTCTTGCTTCATCAACTCAAACAGTGGGAAGCAGGATATGGCCCAGAGTGAGATTGAAAGCTTCATTAGTGAAAGGAAGCAAATCCTGAGGCTGAAGGATCATTAAATGGCATGAACAATCTTAAAAAACACATTTGCATCACCTAGATGGCTCTCACATGAGTTAGCGCCCTCAGCACATCCTACCTGGGTGCGTTCTCTTGTTCTCAAAATGAACAACTCACCATCAGAGCAAGCCTTCTTAAGGAAGCAAAGTTAAGCTTCAATCAAAGAGAAAATGACAATCAGTGCCATCTTGAGGTAGAAACGGTTGTGGGTGCTTCTATTTAGTCTTTGGCCTTAATTTGTGATTACTCAGCATGGCTTTTTGATTTTTGAACACAATAATATCGTAGCTGAGCTCTAAATAACTTGAAATATGAAGAGAAATTCACTTTCACATGGAAGCTACAATTTTGACAACAAATGTAAGTTGAGGATAGATCTGCAATCAAGAGAATTTGGCCCGGTTTTTGCTCCCTCTAGTGGCGATTTTTGTAACCTTCATTGAAAATTCTTCATTCCACAGAGTTCCATTTTAGGTCTGCTCTTTTCCATCATTTTCATTGCCCCTCTTAATAAGCTTGGTACAAACGCCAGTATTTCATCCTATGTTGAAGATCCAAAATTGGTTTGAGAAGGAATGGTTAGGACTCAAAAAATTCAGTTGATTAGTTGGAGAAGGTCTTCCCTCTTTTGCATGAAGTTCTGCCATTTTCTGCAAGTATTTTTGCCTGGTGGCAGAAGCACGACATTCATTCATTTGCCATCACTGAATGCAGTCAAGAACTGGAGATCATCGTTTTAGATCCCAAAATGCTCAACATTTCACCAACCAATTTTGAGATCGGTTGTTTGATAACTTACATATGTCTCTACCCTAGTCAATTCTGTTCTCATTTTGACAATAGGTTTAACACAAGTCTGATTAATCACCTTTTAACTGAACCACTCGCACTTTTTCCAAGCTACTACAGGCGGAAAAAACTGGGAGCGAGGCCCCAGCGCAACATTTAAAAAATCGGCTACAAACCTGGATTACACTGTTCTATGCACTGTTCCATTGCTTTATGATGATAAGCTTCAAGTAAGTCTACCTAATTTCTTTTCTATATTGTTATAGATAAGTTAATTCCTAATTATAATCATTTTTAGAGATGGCCTGATTTGGGTGATTATATTAAAGAGTGCAGCAAGACGGAAGAAATAAAGAAGGCAGCTACGTTTAAAAAAGAAGATATTACTCGCTTTCTTTTGGATGGAAATGACGAAGATGCATATTGGCTTGTGAGAAAAGCGGTGGTTGTTGTGTCTCTCAGTGGTGGTCTCCGCATGCAAGAATTGCGAAATTTGGACATGAATCAAATTAAGCTATGCCCAGAGGGATACCACATTACTTTCAAACTTGCTAAACAACGCAGTAATCCTGTGACTTACACGTAAGACTAGAAGCTGATTATTACACATTCATTTACATGAGTTAAATTTAATGCATTTTTTAGGTTCTTGGTGCCTTTTCGTCCAGATGGAGAACAACCATGTTTTGGTACCATCTTGAAAACATACATAACCGGCCTCAATGATATTTTGCCTGTCAGAAATATTAATGCAGTCTTCTTTACTGGAATCAAAGGAAGTGGCAAATTTACATCAATTCCAGTTGGTAAAAACACCCTCTCAGAAATTGGGAAGGTTATTGCTGGGTGGCTTAATCCATAGACCACGGAACTTCTGGACGACTGACGCCAATGCAACCTTTTCATTATGCGTTCTGTTGCATAGGAGGCTTAGCAACTTTTTCAGGCCTAAAATAATTGCTAACACCAAAATTTTCTCTCTACAGTGTGTATTAAGTCCCTGCATTTAGCCTTCCAAGGGTTTTTAAAAGTTTCAAATTTTTTTTACCTATTAATGTGTAAAAAGATCAAACCCTCAGGCATTAACATGGTTTGACCTTAGTTTATTTGACTTTCAAGACATATGTATGTTCCATTTCAATAACTTGCTTCATGAGGGTTTTCATAATTTGCATTGTTCTCTACTATAAAGTTATACTTTATGTATTACATTTAATCAAACGACATGTTTCCCTACATTAACTATGTGCCATTAGCATGATTTGATAATATGTACTTTTCGAATGTCAAAATGGTTGTTAGTTAGCAAGGACAGATTAGAATTCATCCTCACACCTTTTTGCAATTTCTAGTTTCCTCAAACAGTTTTTCCGACACACGAATTTTTTCGACTGGCGGCAGAAAACGGAACCCTTTAGTTGCGTGAGTAATTTTACTAATGTTGCGTTAGGTTAAAAGTTGCGTCCGTTCGAATCATTAAAAAAGTAATCGAGTAAAACAGTTTGTTCGAAAACTGAATGAAATCCCAATTCATATGTAATTGATGCTGATTTTCATTCTTGTGCTGACTAAGTTCAATCAATCATAATCATCAATTGCGATCTAGATCATCATAAATCAATAATCATGCCGCCCAAATTGAAGGTGGTAAAAGTCAAATCAAGTATTCAATTGATAGAGAGAACCTGGAACAACAGTCTGATCCATTTAACCATTGGCGTATTCACCGTTCATTATCGTTCTTGTAAGTGGTTCCCAAGAAAAAGACAACCAAAATAAAGAGGAAGGAAAAAACACAAATGACATTTATCTTAACTTTTGCCTATGGCCACTATTTCTTAGGGAGGTGGCCTTTGCCTGTCTTAAATTGAACAAGCAAGTCCAGGCTGCCCTGAAACATTTTCTATTGTTCAATACCAATTCAGATATTGGCCAAGACCAATCAAGAGATGGTTTAAGACCAATTCAAGTATTGTTTAAAATGTATTTGGAGGTTGTTCAAGACCGAGCTGAATACTCTTAAAGATTGATCTGGAACTTATAACTCAAGACTTGGCGGTTAGAATATCTGAATATTTGTGCATTTCCTGGATTAGCTTTGAACAACTTTCAAATCTGGAACTTGTTCCAGATCACTTTTCAAGATTGATCCAGAAGACCGATTCCGATATCATTCAAAACCAATTTTGATATTTCTCAAGACCAATTCCGGTATTATCCAAAACTAATTTACATCTTGTCTAAGACCGATTCCAATATTATTCACACCCATTTTAGATATTGCCCAAGACTTCGTCAGGAAATACTTTGATAACTTTTTAATTATTCATGCGCAAGCTTTGGATGGGACTTTGAGAATCTTCAAACCCTTGGCCAGTTTTCAGATCGGTTTTTATCAACTTTCAAATCTGGAACTTGTTCAAGAACCATTTGAAAGTTGGTCTTTATTGATTCAGATGTTATTCAAGATTGATTCTGATATTATCAAAAACCAATTGGGATTTCCTACATGACCAATCCCGACAATACTGTCTAAAAGTCTAATCTATCTTTAAATACGTCTTGGACAGTCTCCGAATTGGACTCACAAAAGTTCCACTTAAGAACAATAGCCGGATCAATCTTAGACGATTTTTGTATCGATCTTGAATGACATCTAAATCAATTTTGAACAATATTCGAATCAGTCTTGGACCATACTACTGAATAATTTGTTTTAAGTTTAGATGGAAATTACCAAACACTTCAACATTTGTTTCTTATCAAGGGAACCAATTGGAGTAGCTTATAATTTGGTACACCTAAAACATCACATACACAATCTTTTTTAAAAGAGTGTATGAGGTTAGCTCATATCATTTTGAACTGTTGAGACGAAACATACCAAAACTAATTTTTTTTAGAAAATAAAAAAATAACATTTGCTTGGGAATTTAAGTTTTCACATACCACGAGCGTTGGGTAAATGATAGACAAGATTATCTAAAATATGCCAGCAGCGGATTATCATATTCTAAATCACATTCAATTCAACAGTTTTTTGAGTTAATTCTAAAAATGAATAGACTAAGTTTCCAAAAGAAATAGTTTTTTAGGTACATAACTTTTCATCTAGACCTGAGTTAGTTCCATTTCAAAGTTGTTCCCCTTAGTTTTCTGGGTCAGAAAAGTTTCATAGGCATAGTTTTGGGACATTTCATTAAAGATTCAAACATTTTTTCAGTACAACGGGATAATAACGAACTAATATTTAGATATTCGGATCGGTCTTGGTCAATAATTGAATGGCCTTGGAGAATCTCCGAATCGGTCTTGAACAATAATCAAATCGGCCTTGGACATTATTTGAATTGTTCTTGGACGACATTCAAATCAATAATAGGCAAAATCCGAATCAGTTTTGGACTTTCCAATAATTTTGGAATTCAGAATTAAGTCAAAAATGATTCCAAATATCTAAGTGTCATCCACACATTGTCCATGACTGATCTTGTTAGCTGATAAAATCCAAAAACATTACACCAGCAATTTACCGGAGAAAACGATTGGAAGCTACTCAAACTTTAGTTGGTCGATCTTAACTAGTGATATCAACTTTGAAAAAGAGAAGGGGGATGGGAGCATGAATGAAGTAATGGGTATTGAGTAGAATAAAAAAATATCAAAGCAAACCCATTCTTTCTCCCTTTTGTAACCTAGAAACAAAAGTTTGATATGCTATTTACTGAGAAATAATCAAAAAGAACGAGCTGGTTTAGGAAATGAATAAGCCCGATTCAGTTAAGTTTTTAGGTGAGAGTTTTAGCAATTTTCCATCATCAGGGTTCGTACTTGCCAACATCCAGGTTGGAAATCATGTGTAGTAATGCTGCATTTACACTACACTTGTTTTGTCGCATTTTAACGGCACTTATGTGAGTCACATCGCATTTGGGCTACAAATGTGTCACATTTCCGACTTGGAACATGTTCTAATTTTGTGTGATGTGAAGCACATTTTGTGACGTTCGTGTGCTAATACGTCATGAGAAAGTCCGACGTGACCAAAAACTCAAATCTCAATATAAGACAATATTCATTCATTTTGAACTCAACAATCTAATTTCCGTGTTAAAAAAGAAGCTAGTGTCTCAAATAGAATTTAAAAATAGTTGGTTGATCTAATTTTTGGGTTATGATCACATCAAGAATGAATTAAGAAAAGACGCTTTGGTCAACTTGGCTTTTCGAAAGACATCGAGCAGTGTTGTCATATAGGTTGAAAATTAGAGGTTATGCGCCCTGAGAATAAAAATTTCAATGACTGAAAAAGTGAAAAAGAATACACGAGAATGAAAGCCAAGCAAAATACCAATTAGAATATATCTGTTAACAATAAAGAACTTAAAACTTGACTCTCAAGTGAAAGAAAACAGAATTGTCATTTCAAATTCTTTTGTGGAAAGATTTGTCTGTTTACAAAAGAAACGCCACGAAAGAATAATGAAGTCATATCATATGACGTTGATAAGTATATTTCATTGATTCACCAATCTTGCAAGTTCCAACACGTTTCCCCGCGTCAATATAATTTCATTATATGGAATCCCTGACGGTGAGCTCTAGGATGGGAAAGGAGATTTGAGGAATTTGATCCCGTCGCGTAAATGCAAATGTGCAATCCAATGCGATGTGACTCACATAAGTGCTGTTAAAATGCGACTAAACATGTGTCGTGTAATTGTACCTTAAGCAAATTGACTTTTCATCACTTGGGCCCAGAAATTTTGAATTCGATCTAATATCTGATCTGATATCAAATGGTTAGCTTGAAAACTACGTTGATTAGGTAGATGGACCTGTGATTCGTTAAATTGCACTTTGGATTTTTGGATTTATGCCAAAAATCGAAATAAAGATTTATCTTTTGAGAACAGGTGTTATTATATAAATTTTGTTGTTATACAAATTTGTTCGAAGTTATGATATAATTAGAAAAGGTACGTTGGGCGACCCTTGCAAGCTTAAAAAAATTGACGTCAAGAGCAAAAAATCGTCAAACTTCAATATTTCGTAAAGTAAAGATGCTGCTCATACTCATATATCAAAATTGGGTGAACACTTCTGGAGAAAAGATGACAAATTACAATGTGAGACGTCATGACTTTGAAAAGTACATCATTTTGTGTTGTTGCTTGTCATTTACGTGCGCTTATTTTCTATGTATACAGGGTCACACACCTTATCTGATTTAATTATAGCTTCAATCAACTTTGTCTAACAAAAAATTCTCAGCATACGACTTGCTCACAAGAAATAAATCTTCATTTCAATATGTTACATAAATCCAAAAATCGTCCATTCAAACGAGTTGGAAGCAAGTCTTCCTCTAGTCTGGTTTTCCTTTGTACAAGCAAAACACTTGTATTTTGTGTTATCTTTAATGGGAGCAGGTCTGATGCAAAAATTTCCTGACCCGGTCAAACTTGTAAATATTTTGACGTTCAGCAATACCCTGTTTTAGTGAGAGCATTTATTAACAATGTTCTGTGTTTAAAACGGCATCCAAAGTAAAAGAGTTTGGGTCTAATGTATTTGCACTCAAATTGGTCTTCCAATACCCCGCATTTGGTGTTAGAAAATGACATACCTATTAGGTTTTATCTTGTGAATTAATTTCTAATAATATTTGATTAAACTAAGTCAGTATAAGATTGAAATATCATGATCAATAATATCAATTATTCCATTACCAATTCTCTATCAATTCAGATTCCATTCATGTGTCGAAAAAACTGTTTCACTTGAATACTTTTTTTAATGATTCGAAGAGATTATTATTACGCAACTTTTAACCCAACGCAACATTAGCAAAATTACTCACGCAACTAAAGGGTTCCGTTTTCTGCCGCCAGTCGAAAAAATTCGTGTGTCGGAAAAAGTGTTTGACTAGTTTCCACTATACTCCAACCCCATTTTATTATCAAACATAGTTAGATTCACTACCATTACAGGATACATAGTTTTCAAGGATAGTATTATAAAGGAATGAAACGCATGAATTAAAAGGAAATGCTGCATATATGTATCTAACAAAAAAACTTTCTTTGGTGACTTAAAATATCAAATGACTTTGATTTGCAATTTTGGGCAAATATATACTAAGATATATGTTTTGTTTTGAGCTTAAAAGATGCCTAGAATTATGCCTCACACAATGCAAAAACTAGTATTTATCTTACTTTCTAGGTTCACTCACAAAAAAAGGAATTGGACTTTTGGTATGTGGCTGAATCACCAACAGAACAAGTTCCACCAGCACATGAACTCGCACGTGATGAATTATTGATCGAAACTTCACTGAATCCCACAATAACTTGAGGTGTAAAGTTGCTCCTTTCACTAAAGCTGTTGCACTATCAAAGGGTGGGTGTGCCATCAAACATGGACAGTAGCAGATGAAGGAGCACTGGCACAAGACAAATGGACTGAACATGATTTAAAAAACACACTTAAAAGACACTGCATAGATGAATTTATCACATTTCAAGATGAAAAGAGGTTATGAACGTTACATGGATTGAAAATCCACGTACATAGGAGCCGACGTACATAAACAAACCCAAGTGAAGGGCAAAGTCAATCAGGGTTGCTAAAATATGCTACACACATGGCAGTTAGTACAAACACATTTTTCATTTAGAAATCATATTGCAATAATATTTTTGTTATTTTCATTCAATAATTACGCAAGTTCTCTCCATGATCTTCATTGTAGGTAGATTAAAACTAAACCTATTTCAGCTCCTAACCCATGCTTGAACTTGGCAACATTGTGTTTCTGCAAATGGTAAATGAGTTATGATTTCATGGGGAGCTATATACCTGGTATGGTAGTCTTGTTAGTTTGGAAGTGTGTTAGAGGTGCCAAATAGGATGATGTGCCCCTCTTTTTATTGGTTTGGTTTATTGGTCAAGTTAGCTCTAGCACTCCCGGGGGTGCATAATGAGCATCGGTGTGGTTGATATTAAAAGTACAAATAGAAAAATTAAAAACAAATTGAAAACTCAGACATAATTGTCGTTTAAATACATCTGTACATCTACGAAAGATCTAATATTAAACATTCTGAAAGATTAAATGAATCGAGACCCATTTTGAATGCATAGAAGGTTTCGGCTTCTCGGATGTCCATTGATATTCTGTTCCACGGGTTCAACACCCTGATTCCGAAGCAGGAGCTGCGAATTCTCGACTTAACAAACGGTGGTCGGATTTGGTGTCTACTCGCACTTCTTAGACTTTTGATTGGTTGTTCAGAGCCATCGATTAACCTAGTAAACGCTCGACTTTTTTCTTTGGTTATCATCAATACGCCTTTGCGGATTTTGTATACAGTGTTCAGGTCGAACTTTAGGCGCCGTAGTTCAAGGGAATCGAGTGATAGTTCCCTGAGACGCACTTCATATGGCGCATGTTTTACGTCAGGGATGAGGCGAGTAAACTTCCTCTGTATTGCCTCGATCCTTTTCATGTCTTTCTTGAAAGGCGGACACCACACTGCCGTCAAGCTTTCGAGAAGTGGACGAATGTATGTGATAAATATCCGTAGCATAATAGTCTTCTCTCGAGTTATGAAATTACGTCGAAATATTCCAATCAATTGGTTTGCTTTTGAGGAAACGGCCGTCACGTGGTGTTCGAACTTCAGCTTCTTGTCGAATATAATGCCCAAGTCCTGATGGTTTTCGTTCTCAGGGATGATTTGGGAGTCGAGCTTGTATGTGGAGGGTGCACTTGAGTCACAGAACCTGATGAGGGAGCACTTTTGGACACTGAACTTCATTTCATTTTCATTTGCCCATTCCGCTGCCAAATTGAGATCGTTTTGGAGGGAAAGCTGATCCTTTTCCGATTCTATTCTTCTAAAGATTTTAGTGTAATCAGCAAATTTTAATATTCGTGATGACATGCCCTCCCCAAGGCTGTTGACAAACAAAAGAAACAAGGTCGGCCCGAGAACGCTGCCTTGCGGAACCCCACTTGTGATGGGCAGCCACGATGAAAATTGTCCATGTAAGATAACCCGTTGACGGCGTTCACTTAACCAATTATCGGTCCACCTCGTAATACTCGACGGGAGTCCAGCTTTCTTCATTTTATCTATTAACAAGGCGTGATTCACTGTGTCAAAAGCCTTCGAAAAATCTAAATAGGCCACATGAACACCGAATCCGTCTTCAATGGCACTGGAAACATAGTCTTTGAACTCTAACAGATTACTGGCACAAGACCGCCCTGTCCTGAACCCATGCTGATCATCTGATATCAAGCCCAACGAGTCCAGATGGTGAACTACTTTGTCCTTAATCAACCCTTCCAAGATTTTGCAACAGGCACTCGTAAGGGTTATTGGTCGATAATTTTGAGCTTGTCTTACATCTCCTCCTTTGTAAAGGGGGGTCACGTTCCCAAGCTTCCACACATCAGGAACCGTTCCTTGTTGCAAAGAAAGGTTGTATATAATCGTAAGTGGAATTGCAATTGATCGGCCCAATTTCTTAATCAATAAGCTTGGGATTCCATCTGGACCACACGCAACGGTCGGCTTTGATGATCTTATCCTTTTTTCCACATCGTTTAACGTGATAATCCATATTCCAACGTCAGCGTCATCCACTCTAAGAGTCGCCATATTCTTACCCTTTTTTGTTTGGTTTCGATCGGAGTATGCAGTGGAAAAATGATTATTCATGATTACCGCCATATTTTGATCTTTACTCTCAAGAACTCCGAAACTGTTAAATAAGGGACCCACCGCTCTTTTTTCGCTTTTACCATGGTTTACATAAGAGTAAAACGCCTTCATATTTTTTTCTTGAGAAAGCCAATCTTCGTGATCCTTTTTTGCTTTCCATGTTTCCCTTCGCACTTCAGATTGAATGGACAAAAATGACCTTTTGTCCACGTCCAGGTTGTTGGATTTAAAGCGTTTCCAAAGCCTTTGCTTCCTCTTGATCATCTTGCACAACTTTTTTCCTAACCACGGAGGTCGATAAACTTGACGTTTTGCCCGCCGCGGGACAAACATCTCTATTCCTTTGCGTACCGCTTCCTCGAAAACATTCCACGCGTCGTTCACCGACAGATCCAACAAGCAATCACCCCAGTCAACTTCGTTCAAGTAAACCTTGAAATCTTCGTATACACCGTTGTGAAACATTGGATGTCCTTCCATAGGCTCGGAAGAGCGAGATCTCAACGCAAGATTTATCACAATTGGAAAATGATCGCTTATCGCAAGGTCTTCCCTAACATCGCAGAACTTCAAAAGAGATGGATCATTTGTAAGCACTAAATCGAGAGTGTTGCCTTTGTTGTGAGTGGGATCCATAATGGATTGCGAAAATCCACCTTCCGCTAGGCTATCCACAAAACGTTGACCTCTGGTATTTCCTCCACTCCACACGTTCCAATCAATTTTCGGCAAGTTGAAGTCACCAACTACCACGCATTCGTTGGTGCAATCCATATCCACAAGAAATCTACAAGTGTCCAAAAATGTCTCCTCCTCACAATTGGGAGACAGATATGCACAAAACAACGACATCTTCTCAAATTTGACACCGCAAATATTGTCCTGTTCCACCGGGATTTCGACACAGTTAACATTGTTATTGGCTAGAATGAGAACCCCGCCTCCCCTTCCAAGGGACGTATCTCGTCTGTCTTTTCTGGAAATCACCCTATAACCTCGAAATGGCAGACAGTAACTGGGGAACCCAGCATTCAACCAGGACTCGGTCATACAAATCAGGCTCGGTTTGACTGTCTGTAAGATTATCTCCACATCAGGTAGTTTGTTTAATATGCTGCGGCTGTTAAAATAGAGCACTTGCATATTAAATTTGATTCGATAATTAGTTTGTTGATGACCCAGATCGGCTTCTAGTTGTTATACCTTCATTCGGAATATTTTTTGTTCTTTTCTTCAAGCCTGTTTCCAAATTTTGCGGTGATTGTCCCATTTCATGTGCTTTTCTTTTAGTTTTCTCGCTTGTATTATCTTCTCCAGGTTTGTTCTGTTCCACAATTTCATGCATTAGGTTCCTTGATCCCTCATTCTGCACTTGCGGCACTAAAGCCTGACCCTCGTTTTCCATTTCCATGTTGTTCGACCTCTCAACAACTTCATCCACCGTATGTGTGTGGGCTGTTGGAATTTTCGATCTGCTCACTTGGTCTTCGACAATGTTTGCTTGATTAGAAGTGCGTCCACAATCAGCCACGAAATGACCAGTTTCTCCGCAAGAAAAACATCGTCTCAATTGGGAAGGATGGGTGACCCGGACACGCCAAGACCCTATCTCTACATGATCTGGTACCTCACACTTCAAATTAACAACGACTCTGAAGTTACCACTTCCAATCCCTTTGAATCTTGCATCATATTTTCCGGCAAAAAGCTCCTCCTCTACATTCGATGTTGGAGTTGCAAATGGTTTGATAGCAGTCAACATTTCTTGCTTGGAGACCTCGCAAGGCACTTGCAAGAGCCTTAGAGGAGCTTTTTTCTTTCCACCTCTTATAGAACAAGTCCATTTCTTCCCATTAATTACATTCTCAAAATCAACCTTGTTGCCAAAGCGTTTCGAGATGATGATTTCTTGCTTTGTTACAATGACGATAGGTTTGTTGAACGATCCGACTCCTTTAACTCTTGTAATTTCTTCAGGTTTGAGGCCCATTTGATCAAACACAAATGGCCCTATGACCTCAAGACCTATACGTTCGTCTCCATTTTCGCACGCAATGTCCAGAACGAGAACTGGAAACTTCCTCGCAACATTAGCGTAAGACAACGGTTGGGTTGACTCATTTTCGACGATTGCCACCCTGTTGGACCCTGGTTCTTCTTGTTGTGGTTTATCTGGCGGAAGAGCATTCATTTTGGCACTCAGTCCATTAATTTGGTAAAACACCAAACTTCAGAACACTCCCCAAGGCACTGGTATCTTTCGGGTACTTTTATATGGTACAAATCCTTGTTGGAGAGACTATGGCCGCATTAAATGCGTTTTTTCACTAGCACGATTGAAACACGTTAACAGGTCTAGTCAGGGAGCCCCTGCCGATTCGATAGGCCGAAAGGGGATTTTACTATCCCAAAATGGTTGCGAGAATAGATGCGTATGTCAAGTATTGACCACAAGGCCAATAAAATATCTCTGTGGGTTTGTGATTTATTATACATTCAGCAAAAAAATTGTTCAAATATGGTTTCATTTACTATTGCCATTTCATATATGTTTTTTTTCGGGGGGGGGATATTTAAATACTGCTACAAGGAATGGGATTCCCTGTAAAGAGAGTTAATCATTAATATATAATTTCCACCTTTAATGTTTATATGATATTTGGTCTACCAATGAGTTACTGTTGGCAGATCTATACAACCCTTGTATAGTGAGTTAGTCAGGAAAAGTGTTAAAAATTTGTCCACAATCCTGCCTTAAATGCAAAGAATCTGGATGAAATATCAAGTCATGTTTAAAGTTGTTTGCTAAAAACTTTATTTGTCTTGTAAGGCAAATTCATTACTAAAGTAATTAGAATTTCAGTGTCTAGAAATAGGATATCAAAAACCTCCATAAAACATTACATTTTAGGAGATAATATCACCCTTGGCAAATCCAATTTGAAACATGTACATACATCAAACATAATAATTTATAGAAAATTGTGCCAATAGTAATGGCGTGTCTAGCATTTTTTGGCAACCCTGATTGACTTTGCCGTCCACTTAGATTTGTTTTTGTGCGGAGGCTTCCATGTACGTGGATTTTCAATCCATGTAACGTTCATAAAAAGAGGTGTGTTTCAAATGTTGTGAGTGAGAAGCAACTGGCAAAACAAACAAGGGTGACTGAATATTGTAGTTTTGTTAGAATTGTAATTTGGATCCCACAGTGAGAATTTAGGCTCAAGTTATTTTTTTAAATAAAAGAAACCTGGTATCACCTCATGAATAGCAAAAGGAACTTAATACTCAAAATAGGTAAATGGTTGTTAATCCACCAAAACAAGGAAGTCATGTTATCTGCAGGCCAATAATCTCATCACCTTTTGAAGGGCAAATGTGGCTAATCCTGCCTAATGACAATTGGCTTGGGTTGCCTCAAGAACGTCTAATTTGAGAATGGCACTATTTTCGTTGAGGGTTCAGATCCTGGGTTGAGTCATCCTTGCCTTAATCTTGTGTCTCCAGAAAGATATACCGGGCATTGTTTCAGGTAAAAAAAAACGTATAACAAATTATGTGCCTGATTATTAGAGACCAGACTTGAAATTGAAATTTTTGGAAAAAAAACTGTTTTAGATAGAGAGTAAAATAATTATTGGTCAAAAAATCAAAAACTTATTTCACCAAAGGATTGAATTTCATTCATTTGGGGTCATGTATTAATCATATAAGTCAATACTGTTTCATTTATTCTTTATAGAAGCTATATGAAGCTAAATTTGTAAATGAAAGTGCAATCGAAGGTGACAAGTGTTAAAAGGCAGAAAAATGTTTGTTACCATAAACATCTTTTTACACTATTTACCCATCCCCACTAATTACCAATCTTTTAGGCGCACAACAGCAACATTTGCTGCCAACAACCAGGCAACTGGTTGCCAGATGTTAAGCCATTTTGGATGGCGGAACCCAAAAATGGCTCAAGAATATCTTGACAACTCAAGACCAGCAAGAAAGCGAATGGCTAACCTGATTACTGGGCAAATTTTAGCACCAAAAGGCACATTTTTGCTTTAAGGAGCATGCAAACAAAATGAAACCAATCTGTTTTCTTTGTTAGTCTTGAAACAATCCACTCATGACAACATTTCAACTGTCACTGGAACTTTGCCTGCCTTGAACTCAACTGGAAGTTGCAATCTGCAAGGTTTGTAAGAAGTTCTGTAATTTACACTTTAGGACAAATAACTGTGGTGTAGGAAAGTAGGAAATGATTATGACCGTTCTAGTAGTGCACAGTGGGTCCAGAGGTGGAAATTTCAGATTTTAAACTTTATTAGTAGAAAATTTTGAATTGTTAAAAAGATACTCTTGTGAATTTTCTTAGTATTTTAAGCCTCAACTAAGAAATTATGTTCAAAATGGTGAAAAATGGTTGTTTTTTGGATGCCAAAAGCTTCCAGACACAGTTACTAAAAGTAAATTAAATCACATATTTGTGCAAATTTTATATTGATGCTTCAAATGCCATAGCTAGAAGTCAGGTTTTTGACAATGTTCATTTTGAACAAGTTTGATGGACTTACATAAATCTAAAGTCAAAATTTTCGATTCAGATGAGTCACTTTTTTTATTCGAATGAAAAACTTTGGTTTTGTGGGCTGCGCGTCAAATTTTGTTCAATTGAAAACATAGACTCTATTTTTGCAGATTTTTGCTAACTGAGAGCACCTTGCAAATTTGTCAACTTATTGCAATTTTTTTAATTTCAACATTGAACTGATGTTTTTTTCTATGACTTTTTGTTCTACATTCTCAAAGGACCAAACTGGAGGCCAATTCACACTAACAGCATTGTTGAATTCAACAAGATTTTAGGTAAATTCGCCCATAAGATTACTTGAGAATTGAGTAGAAGAAAATGTTCGAAAAAAATGTGATAAAGCATTTTTTAAGTGGCCTTACGTTGTGTATTTGCCTGTGATCTAATTAGCAGAATTTTGATTCAGATTTAATATTGTATTTACACCTCAAAACTTGTTTCAAAACTTTTTGGAATTTGAAAATGGCTTTTACGCTTAAAAAAACTCCGTGTACTGTCTATTACAAAAAATAAAAAAGTTGTCAATTTTGATTAAAATGGCAAAAAGTTGACATTTTTGTGGCAAGTACCATTTAGCAACATTACCCGAGCCCTATTAATCAGCCTGCGCCATAGCCATTACAAAAAAATACCATGATCATAGTTCCTGAAGTATCATCACTAATTTTATTAATAATTCTTAATGAGAAACTGAACTTACGTTACCTTCAAATTTCAAATAGCATCAAACTATGACATCAAATGTTCTGGTTATGTCAATCAGTTTATATTTTCCATGTCACTTTTCCTCAACTTTTATTTTCAAATTGCAGGACTCATCATGCACTTGGGACAACCCAACCTGAATTTCAGTATCCTCCATCATCTCAACATGAAATTCAGAACTCGTCAAGCCAACATGAAATTCGGAAATCGTCAACCCAACATGAAATTCAGAAATCGTCAACCCAACATGAAATTCATGATCTGTCATCCCAACATGAAATTCACCTTCCACCTTCACTCCCTCTAACCTCACCGCCTAAAACTGCATTCCCTCCAAACCCATTGCCTAAAACTGCACTCCCTCTAAACCCACCAGCTATAAATGCACTCCCCCTAAATCCACCCCAAACAGTAGACCGTTTTGATTCAGTTCTTCCCAATCAAGTAGCAAGGCAACAGTTAACAGTTCAAATTTTTAACAATACCTCTTCAAGGCCACAAGAATTAACCCAATCTGGTCAAATACCTGGACAGAATGTTACAATTCAATTTCATATCGATTAACTATCATTCCTATTTTATACTTCCATTGTGTTTCATTCTTTTTTCAATGTATTCCTTCTTTTTATTTTAACTTTTGTCTCTATGACTGTTCATGTAAAACGCCTGTTCATGTTAGGTGAACATGGAATGGGGGAATAGTTGAACAAAATCAAAACCAGTTTTGGTCTGATCTTCGATCATATTTCATCAAATTAGCACCTTCTACTAGCAGAAGCCCTAGGCTTTCACCTCCAATGAGTTCAAAGCTCATTGAATGGCCTGTAGTGGAAAAAAAGTTGCTGAGAATGCAAGGTGCATGAGGGTTGTCCCCATTTGAGGCGCTAATTGGATTAATTCTTGGTTTATTGTACGACATTTGATTTTTTGAATTGGACAGGCTTCCAAAGTCCTTCATTTACGTGATGTGACGCCAAACTAATGGAATGGAAATAGAGTCCTGCTTGTTTGCCCGTGTTCTACTTCCGCTTGTACCTGCTTTATCATTTTCTACTCCCAGTTCTACTTGTTTTCTCATTTTCTATTCTTGCTTCTACTCACACTTTCTACCCCACCCAAAAACCCCTATTTCCACGCTGTCCCCGTAAAGCTTGTTATTTTGTTGGCAAGTGTCTCGATCAATTTTTTCACCTTTTGTCTGGGTGTAGTGAAAATCAAGGAGTGAGAGAAAGTTGAAAAAATGCCAGGAATTTTCACTTACCAGGACGGAAAAAACACTTTGACGGCCTTTGCTCTTCCTGGAGAGGTGAGATTACAAATGATTTCTACAAGTACATACCCTTTTTCATGAGTTTTGCAAAGTTTCAAACTAAATCGATTTGATTAAGCTCATGAGAAATTTCACTTTATGGGACTTGACCTTGGGCGTGACCTTTTCAGGCTCCTTTTTAATACTTTTGAAGGCACTAAGCTGTTCCTTCGGCAAAGGAGGAGGATATCCACATGGTTTGCTTGAATTAGGTAAGTACCCTTAATTAAAGTACCCTCGTTCGCCTATAATTTTTAACTTATTCTCACGCGACCTTTCAAACAACTACTATCATGATGGGGTCGAAATTCATGTATGCAAACGATGCCCACCTAATGGTAAAGGTACAGGGTTTAGAGCAGGGTTCTTAAACATTTTTGCCCCAGGGCCCTCTCAGAGCTTCTTGAGAAGCCCGGGCCCCTTTGAGGGCCCTGGTCCCCAGTTTAAAAATCGCTTGTTTAGAGGGATAAAGTGAGATTGCAATAAAAAGCTCGATAATAGGTCTGTCAAACATTTAGAAGATTCTTATTAAGGACAAACGGTGCTTTATTGACCTGGAGAAGTCAATTTTAAATTCCAAAGACATTTGAGACCAGTTTTGATTTGTAGAGACTTTGCCGCCAAATATGGCATTAAATGCAATTAAGTTCTGTTAATTAGTCACAGGCCAAAAATTGATATAATGTCACTTGATGCTGCTTAAAAACATGTTTTTTCCATTCTTTTTTTCGCCTTTTCCTCTTTGTCTCATGGTTGTCTGTACCTGAAATATTGACGAAATCTGTTGAGCCCTGGTTCAAATTTGGGTCACCGATTGTGTCCTTCGAAAATTGTTTTCGAAACTAGCCATCGAAAATTGATGGGCAAATAGATTTCTCCAATATTTTGAATGATTGACGACCAAAGTTTGCCCATCAATTAGCCTAAAGAAAATTGTATTGAATCTGTTTTTAAGCATTTTCCTAACCCTTTTCAAATCAACTTCATTTATACAACATGCCACTAGCTTGACGTCACATCACCTTGAAATAGACGTTGCATAGCAATTTAACAATAATAGGGAACAATGTGTCACAATGAAGTTGAAAATATGTCGTTGTAATCAACTTGATTAAAATTGAGGACAGATTCGAGGTTACAAACTTGCTTTCGCAATAGCCGATTTTACTAGTGATATCATTTTTCCTATACAATGAAAAAGCAACCAAATCCCCAGGTTTTAAAAAGTGCAATTATCATTATTTCACATTTAAATGTTTTACTTTTTAGACAGGAACACACAATGCAATGGTAAATTCTTCACTTAACTCACATCAGTATGTATGATTTGTCTTTTTGTTTCAACATTTGACTTTTTTCAGCTTTTTATCAGATTTCGCCGCCCTTATTCCTAGGGAATGGCATATAGTGTAAAAAAGATTTTTGGTAACATAAACTTATTTTTCTGCCCTTTTGCACTTTTCACCTTTATTTGCACTTTTTATTTACGATTTTGGCCAAAATTGACAAATTGTTAGGAAAATGTAGTGGCTTTTGAAAAAAAAATAGTTTCAAGATCAAATTTTGAAGTAGTCGAAAAAGCTTCCATTTGCAATCAAACATTCTCAGCACCTTGACGAAATATGAAGAAGGAGATGTGCATTTCAGACACAAACCTCACACTTTATTCACCATCTATCTTGGCTTTAAATATAGCATCCCATCCCCTGACTAAAGAATCTCATTGCATGCAATCAACAAATAGCAAACCTAAAGAAACTCAAGTTATGGTAATAATGGAAGGATCTGACAAATAATGTATATTGTAGGCAGGTTTAATTGCTTACTAAGATCGCTTTTTCTAAAAAAAAGGCCGTTATAAACTTAAAGGCATCAAGCTAAGGATATAACAGTGTGGACGCTGTTTAATTGACTAAGAGACATTACTTTTAAAGTTCCAAAAGTCTTTGAGAGCAGTTTTGATGTGATAAGACAATGCCACATTTGAAATTGAGTTCTGGTAAATTAAGCCACACGTCAAACATTTAACTTAAAACATGCTTAAAAAATTACATTCACGAAGGACGAAAACGGACTGATGTTAAACCATATAAAACAACGGCTCAATAGATTTCGACAATATTTTTGGTATAGACAACCATGAGACCACCTTAGAAATGGAAAATTCGGAATATTGTTTTCTAGAGTATTTTTAATGACTTTATACTGGTGCGGCATTGTCTCTTCACCTCAAAACTAGTCTCAAATGTCTTTAGAACTTGTTAATGACTTCTCCAGGTCAATTAAGAGCTGTAGGACGTTTTAAATGAATGAATTTAAAGTAATGAATGACGTTTTAAGTCCCAATGCAAGTTTTTTGCTCTTTTTCGACATTTATTTGCATTTCAACATTTTTCTACACTTTGTTTTGCAATTTTGGGTACATTTTTCTGCAACTTTTGGTAACTAAAAGGGTAAGATTATTTGCACTCTCTGCCTGTCCCTACTTATTACTACTAATAATATTTTGGCACGAAAAAAGTTTGGAAGACATGTTTTTCTGATGAGTGCAAAAGTCAAATAATTTAAATGTTTTAAATATTTTCAATGATTTAAACCTGGTAATTGCAATAATTCCTTTTGATCTGCAAAACTTACACTTTTTTGTAGGACATTATTTTTTTGTCATAATCTAAAATTTTGCTTTTGAAAATGAAAGAGTTCTTTCAAACTTTTGTATCAGGAATGCCTGACTTTGAATAAAAAGATGAAACGAGGCCAGAGGGGGCCTCTTCCTGGGGCAACCAAACTTAAAATAGAATGATTTGTTTAATTGAAGGTTTTCATTAAAACAACTCCTTTTGTTTTTTTATCACTTTGCATTACTTCTCAACATACAGAAGCCATGAGATTGGTCTTGGATGCAATTGTTTGGTAAGTCTAAACTGTTAACGCCATCTGGTCTGTAATGTCATACGGTAATCCCTCCCATTGCATCCAAACATCAAATAGGCTAGCTTCTTTCATGTCATTCAAATTCAATTTCCCACATTTTCCGACAACATAAAATTCACGAAACTTATTTTACAAACATTCGGCGCTATCTAAATAAGCACATGCATCCTAGAGTTTTGAGCGAATTTGTTCGGTGCAGTGCAGTCCTACAAACTCTTGGGTCTATATTGGCTCTTGTTTGACACACATTAAAATTAGTAATGTTAAATACATTTATTCCTTTCGTAATGCATGTGAGAACTACAAAAAGGTTGCTTAAGTTAGCATTTTAAATTAAACCACCTGCGCTAAAACAGGGCCGTTGCACTGAGTTCTATTAAATACTACAGATTGGACCCGTATAAATGTGTCACCAGAAACTTTGTGTTACTGGCAGGGTTGCCAGGTTCTAGGGAAGCCTCTCGGCCACTTTTGCTTTGAAATTCGGCCACTTTCGGCCACTTTTTTGAAGCCTTTGGCCACTTTTAGTCACAAAATGACGTACAATTTCTTACTGAAAATGGCGCTTTTGCCTAAAACTAAAATCGATCGGTCAAATTTTTTTCCTTTTCAAATTTATTTTCGGAAAAAAATGAAAAATTCTGAAAAAAATAAGGATTCAGTTTAAAACCAAAAATTGGGGGAAAAAGTCTGAAAAATACTTGTTTCACAATAAAGCAAATTTCAATTCCCTCAATAAACATTTGGCCTAGCTTCCTAAATAACATATCTAAATCCAACATTTCCAAGTAAAAACATACCTAAATTTAAAATTGTTATACAATTGTTTTAGAAATTTGTAAATACAATGAGGTATGTTTTAGATCTAGAAAAATAAGAGGAATGATTTATTAAATGCTAGGCTGTGTGAGCTAGACTGGTCCATTTCTGATTAGTTTAACAGTGATTGACGATTTGAGTAACCAAATGAAACAAAAGTTTCTTCAAAAAGAGGGTTTAATATTAAATGGAAGTCACATCAAACAAAAATGTGTACTAAAGGTGTTTCTAATTCCAAAATTGACTATTACATCAAAGTTTGCGAGTGCCCAATTTTGGACACAAACTAAATGTTATAAGCCTATGTATACCTAGATGTCTATGCTGTGGTAGGCATGGTAGGCAGAAAATGGCACGTTCAAAAGTAGTAAGATTTCAGACCAATGCTTGATTCATTTTACCAAAAATATAAACATTTTGCTCATCTTTTTGTTATTTTCGGCCACTTTCGGCCACTTTTGGATAAGGCCGAGAAATTTTTTTCTTTCGGCCACCGGGTTTCAAATTCGGCCACCTGGCATCCCTGGTTACTGGTCGTCAACTTTTGAGCAGACAAAAGTGCGGGAACATTTGAAAGGTCTATGTAATGACCAAGCAGATGTAAACATCGACAGTGATCAATTTTGCACCAAAATCTACAGGTGCAATGCTGCATATAAAGATTCAGGTTGTGCATATTCATATCTAGGAAAAACATTTTTGTTTTGTTTTAATAACTTACGTTTTGAAATTTGGCTCACTTTTTTCCAATGATCACTTTCTTTACACGGTGTTTTGAATGGCTTTTTAGGTTTGGATCGAAATGCCCAAAGATATTTTGGCACTTTTAGGCCCACAATTCAATCAATGGCAACCAACTTTACTTTCATTGTATTATATAAGTTAAGGTTCGGGGAAAAAGTTATATACCTAAAAATCTATTCATATCTTTTTTTGCTAAACTATTTAATCTCATTTAAAGACCATTTAGTTACCTGTTGAATTGAAATTGAATAGAAATACGTTCATCAGCAGCTGAATTCTTTGGGTTTGAATGGTCCATTTTTGACCCGAAAAAGCCGAATCCGTTTGTTATATCAAAAATCAAATTCCCAAAGATTTCATATAGCTTTTCAATGTTGCGAAATATGGTGATTTTTTGAGTTTTGTTGAAGTTTTTGTCAAAATTACTATAACTACTTGAACCAATGAGGTAAAAGTTGGAATAAGTTTAATGTCGGGGTTGACTTCATGGCATTGCAAAGAAGAATCCAGAAATATAAACGAAATAGATAAAACAAAAACCCTGGGGAAATAAATCACAATAAAAATCAAAAATAATTACTTTCCAAAACACCTTTCCAAATCCAAATTTTCCATGAAAAATTGGATTTAACATTCAAAATTAAAATCGGCCAGTCATCTTTTCAAAACAAGTAATCTTTCTTGGCTGAAGATCTTCGGCTAGATTCATTGGCTCCCTTGAGTGTCTCCATCATTCGAGGGTTTGCAAACAATCCGATGCAAGAATCTGTTATTTCGGATGTAATGGCTTGTTCCACTTTGAACAACATAAGGGCCATTATCCCGAACCGATTGAATCATTCCCACTCTTTCCCACAGTTTTGAATGGGGTTCCTGTATTCACACTTCATAACCAACACGCAAAAGTTTGGATGTGGGAGCACTCCGATCTTCATGAATTTGAAAATAAAATTTCTTTTTTCCAAGCACAATCACGTTCATTTTGCTCCAAGATTCGGAAACTTAATGAATGGGCCGGGATACGGGTGCAAAGTCGTCGCCTAAACAACCACTGAACTGGAGACAATCCATCCTCCCGAGGAATGTTTCTCCACTCTAAAAGAGCGGCATCAAATGCATCTTGATCCAGATAGTTGTTCACCCAATTCTTTTTGACTATAGTTTTTAGCACCGTGACAACAGCTTCAGGGTTTCCATTGGACTGAGGGTAATATGCAGAGCTAATCACATGATTGATGTTCTGGGCACGACAAAATTAAGTGTACATGAATAAATATTTTCTTTTCAAAGGGTCAAAACAAGGCAACAACCGAGGAATCTTGCAAAGATAGACTCGAATTTTGTCTAAAAAAGAAATGCCTTTCTCTGTCGTAATTGCGAACTTAGTTTCCTAATTTATCGCTAGGGCCCGGAAAAAATAGTCCCTGAAAAGTGACAAAAAGTTGGATAATTCTTCTTCAAAAGGACCTTCAAATCGCATTAAGTTTGAGAAAAATCCAAATTTCCCTCTTCCCTTCGGAACACGTCAAATCTCAAACGAAGACCTCTGTGTTCCATTAGATTTGGAACGAATAATAATAGAAGGGAATTTGGCGGCAGTTTGACCACGAAAATGGGGTTGAAACTAGACGAAGAGATTTTTTTTAGAAGACAAAGATCAATTTGTCAAAAAATCCAAGTTCCTATAAAGATTTTGCAAGTTAAAAATCATGTTTTGTGTGCATACCCCGAGTTTGAAATCTTGACGTTCTCAAACTCGGGGTATTCGGAATATCGTTCGTTTGGCTCACTCAAGTAGAGTTAAAGGACTATAAATAAATGGGTTGATCCCCTTAAAATTCACAGTAATTGTCCCACTGGTACATGTTATTTGTTACTGGTTAGCTGATTGCCAGTCTTGAAGCAACATCTGTGTGAGCGGTGGGATGGACTGGTAAGGTTTTTTTGTGAGATTAATAGTTTTTGAAAGCACAAGCAACTGTATCAAGTAAGTGACTATTTGGTTTAAATCAATGGCAATCTAGCCGGATCCTGAACAAAGCGGCATTTGGGAAGGGAGCTGGCACGAAAGATTACTCGAAAGATTTTGGTTGTTTTGCAATGGATTAAAAACACTGGGGCACACGGATAATTAGGACATTATCATACTTCAATTTCAATTACTGTGAACCAATTGGATCAGGGTTTCACGACACATGACAGATGTCTGTACAACTATTAATTTAACATTTTTTAAAGTAATTGTCAAATCGAACAATTTCATGATAAATGACGAGTGCTTGGTCATATTGATGTGATGGGAGAGAAATCAATTGACGCATATTTCGCTTTTTCAATTTAGAAGCAAGAATGATGTTTGGATTGGATGTATGAATCAGCTTTTCTATACGGATTTGAAACCAACTTACAAATCATACAAATACAATGCAAGGAGCACGTACCTTGTAATATTAAGTTTTTGAAAATAAGACCTTTGATATTCAACATTCTAAAATGTTCTTTCAAGACCAAAAACAAGTATTTAGCAAGTGTCAGGTCTTTGGAAATGCACAAAGTCTCCTTTTTAAATTTTCAATTTAACTCATAGTTCCAAATTTTGGTTTGGAATCTTGCTTAAAAATCCCAATTAGATTTACAGAACAGATTGGTTCAATTTCACAGTTTGAACATTAAGAATGGTTCAAGTCAATTTAGATTGTGCAAGAAACTTGTTACTGTGGGATGATTTTGTCTAACTCTTGAGTACTTCGTAAAAATTAAGACGGCAAGGCATTTTCAAGTTTTGTTCTTGTGGTTGACTCAGCTCATAAACCGGTTTGTGAACGTCGTCATTCTCGTCTTGCTTTCTTCCGAATCAGTATTGAGACTACGCGTTGCCCTTTTTCGACCTGCACAAGGACTTCTTTATTTACTTTTTAGGAATAAAGTGCTCCTTGGCAAATCACATGAAATACGTAGACTTTTGTTATGTAGTGGGGAGTGAGCCAAACGAACGATACTGTCATGGTTCATCAATGAATCGTGTAGAGCTTGTTTACGTTTCTTGGTCTCCACAGCTGAATTAGATGACGTCGTGCCAATTAGTTCGATTACCTGACGTTAGATGGCGCGTCACCTTGGGAGGTTGAAAGTTGAATTGGACCGCGAAATTCTATCAAGTTTCGGCGTCTGTAACTTTGAAATGCTTGCATTTTTGCATGAAAACCGAATGCTACTTGTACTTTGAGATATCCGGCGTAATTTCAACTCCTCTCTTGTTAAGTGTATCGTTCCAAATTTGAATAGATTCACGTCAAGTTTTTGCGCCTCGAGGTTGTGCTGGGTATTTCTCATTTCTGGACATTTTGCGCTCGTAGGGTGAGGGCGTTTTGGTCTATCACATACTAAAATTTTCTCATAAACAAAGTTATTTCAGGGTGAGGAAATCTTAGTGAATACAAATGTTTGAACTTTGGATATGATATGTGAAAAAATAGCACTGCACCAGTTCGAGCAAATACGTTATCCAGGGTCCATGCCTACTTTGGCGCCCTTAAAGACTAGATTGTGTCGTGGTTGTTGTTTGGTGAGAATGTAAATAACATGGTGTCAAAGAATTTTTTAGAAAAGGTACACTTTGGTCACGGGGGGGAAACACCCCCACCTGATTAGTTTTAACTCACGCAAAATGGTGAAATATGGTTTATTGTCCGTGGAGGACCTTCGAAATGAATTGCGAAGAAGAGGAGGGCGGACCACGGGGCCTAAAAAAGAATTGGTGGATCGATTGGAGTTCTATGACAGGAACAATGACTTTCGAGGACCGTCCTTGATTATTCCCCCCTGTTTACCAATGCCGGATTGGCCCAGTGCTGGCTTCAAAACCATCACCCTCGCCGATAAGGATTCCATGCCTTCATTGACTCGTGAGAGAATTCAAGAGTACGTCGTGTTCCGGAAAAGTAGTAATCGGGCTACGAACATGGATCTTAAGGCCATTCTCCAAGGACAAAAGATTACCGAGTCCATCATGGCACTGTCTTTTGCATCAAGCACTGAAAGCGTTTTCTTCAGTGGGATGGTTGAAGCCACGATGAGGAAACGAATGTCGTACACATTCAAGATTAGAACTGCCAAATCGGGTGAGATTCTTAATTCGAATTGCGAGTGCAAAGCTGGGGCGGGTGTCCACGCTACTTGCAAACATGTGGCTTCGGTGTTGGTGGCCATTGCCAAATCCGCTAACCTGGGGGAGTTGACCATCCAAAAATCGTGTACAGACGAGCTTCAGGGCTTCCACAGACCTAAAAGGTTTCACACAGGTAAGCATTTCACGAAGGTCGCATCCTTAAATCTTAAGGACCCGAGGGGCGTGAAATCGCCGCGTTAAAGAATGGTATTTGTTTTTGAAAAAGCAAGAACTTGATTTTTAAGTATTTCAGTTTAATATTGCCTTAGACCGATTTTCTTCCTGAAGTATTAGTCAAATATTTGTTTGCATTTCTTAAATAGTTTTTTTTAATGACAAGTATATCATGGTTGCATGCAGGAAGCCCCGTCAGACTGGCCAATGCCAACATCAGGAAGAACCCACTTGTCGATCCCCGACCGGCCAAGTACCGAAATCGCCCATGTTATCAATCAGAAGTTAATAACCTGACAATTCAGTATTGCTAGCAGAGTGGACTCGACATTGCAAATCGTCGCGCTTTACCCAAAGCAAATTTAGCGACTGCAGTGAAAGATCACGCCTATTTGTCCCTTCCCTTCACTGAGCAATAGATTGAAAATGCAAATAAGGTAACTCATTCTTCGTTCTTTTCGTTTCTTTAGTCCTCAAAATAAAAAAGTAAATAAATACCTTCATAAAAAATTTGTTTTGAGGAGATCAAAGTATCATACGTTTCTTTTACTAAAGAAGAATGAGCGAAACAGCTATGAGCTATAAAATATAGATGATAAGATTGGTTCTACGTCTGGGTGGGAATAAGCGGGTTAAAGTTTCTTTGACAATAGACGAGATGACGTTGAGCTCTAGGACGGAAAGTGTCTGACGATCTTCTCACAACCTTCACGGTTCTGCACTGTTTGCCCCAGACTGTACAATCTTCATTGTTCGTAGCGTAAAAAGCAGGACATCGACATTTGAGGGGGCTTTTAACCTACTTATAAGCATCCTTTTGTCACGAAATAAAAAAGAAAGGCAAAGAGCTAACTCCAAAGAATCGGTTTGGTGTTTTGGAGGAGGTCCAAAAAGAAGAGGAAATCTGAAATTCTACACAACTTTGTCCATCTCAGTGGACAAGTCTTGACACATTTTCTCATTCTTCATTAATTGCAGGACCAAAAGGCGATTTTTAAAACCGCATAATTCCACTAAATATGATGACCTGTGTAGCCTTTTTGTCATTCAAAAGCATTTTTTCAAAAATCTGCGTTTTAAGTGGGTTTTATGTAATTACTTATCTTTGGCTTTTTGTCTTACAACATACAAAAATGGCATTTTCTCCATCTTAATTAAATTTTCAAAGACTTATATTGTTTGAGAATTTGGGTGTTTTTATGTTCAGAGAAACTTTCCGCTTCTTTGGGTCAAAAATGGACCGCCTCGGCTCAAATATCGCCGATATTATTTTAACATTTGAAAAATACTGAATTTAGTAGTAGATTATTAGGAGGATAAACTGTAATATGGACCTGACTGAAAAACTTGAAAAACTGGAACAGGGTTATTTCAGTACCAGGTAGCTCTGGCATGGGTGCCAAATATGAGTAGTGTTTAGATTTAATCCTCAATAATGAAATATGTCAATGTTTCAGATGTAGAGGAAATCAAGGGTAAACTAAGTAATTCCTGCGGAAATGCGTAATAAATTGGAAAAGCGTCCAGTGCAGTGATGTAGGCAAATCTCGACCGTATTCATGCTTTAGTACGAGTTTAGAACAAGATTAATGCCAAAACAAGGTGAATAAATCCATTTCTAGAATTCAATTGTAAAACTAGAAAATTTGCTCATCAATGTTTTATTTTTCCATTTATTTATTACGTAAATGGTTTTTCAAAAAAAAAGGATCACATTTTTATATTTTCACCTTAAGGTCATGAAATGTTAAACATGCCAACTCGATTAGATCCAAAGGCTGGAGGTTCTTTTCTGTGCTCACTAGCTCATTACGTTTAATACTTAAAGATAAGCATATCAATGAAGGTTTTGAGAACAGATCAACATTTGGAAGCATAAATCATTATTGCATTTCTTTGTCATTTGTGTCCCAATGTCGTCTTTGGAAGTGCTTGGAGTTTTCGGACATCATCATTGATGTCAATGGCTGGGGCTTCTTGGGAGGTTCTCAGTATCACTTAAGGCTTTTAAAAGACCAAAAGAACTTTGAGAATCTTCATCAGACTTTGAAGGGCAAAAGATAGTTAATCGGGAAGGTGGATGATCCATTGACACTTCACAAACTGGACTTTCTTTGACGTTGGTTCCACCGACAAAACAGCTAAACAGATTCTTCCTTCAATATTCAGGTTGGTTTATCAATTCTATTTTCTTGCCCAGCTCTGATATTCATTCATTTGGATCTTTTAGAACTCTTAGCTAGCTCCTTTGGTAACTAGTTTGGTGAAACCACTCGTTCAATCATGGTAGAATCCGATTTCCACTACTTCCTTAATCGCTTGATTGTTCTGGCACTTGACACAAAGCCTTCAGATGTTTTCAATGGGGTGTTTTCTTGCTTTTTTACCTCTATCCCGTTAATTACCGAGGATTTGAAGCAAAAACTCTCCGTTCATAGAAATGAGTTCACTCGATGTATAGTCTCAGGCTACTCACGCCAAACGCTCAAAAAGAAGGAGGTCAGCTGTTGAGTTAACCTCTCTATGGTCAGGGAGGAGAATAGAACTAGAGGCCTTTCTCACCAGAGGACACAGAACTAGTGATGGGTTTCGAACCGGGAGTGCTGCCATTTTTTACTCGGAAGTTTATCATTGTTGATTAGGGCAGGTTGTATTGAACGTTTTCAAAAAGACCTAAACAGGGACCAATTTGGCAACACTCGAACTAGTTCGATTTCGAGTTCCATCAATAGCTATACTTTTGGATTTCGAGTTGGCAGTGCTGCCATATTTTATGACGTCTCTAGTTGAGAAGATTAGTTGGGAGTCAACTTTTTGACCTTAAAATCCAAAGTGGCAAAACTCGGCCAAAAATCCAACTCGAAACCCATCAGTACACAGAACACCACGTCTCCTCCCTTTCATTTCATAAATGGATCGTGATTTCTAATGAAATATTGATATGGCTGTGTTATTGCGGTACCTTAGTTTATTTTAGTGATGGACCGAAAGAGCTCTTAACCGAAACCAAAAGAGGGCTTAACTGAAACCGAAAGCAACTGACTACAAAATTATATGTAGACAAAATAAACTTTTAAAATTCAACTTGCTCATACCTTCGATGTTAAGTAATCGCAAATTTGATCATTAGGAAAATTTAATTTCAAATGTTTTTGGACTATTTTTTGTTGTTGTCAAACTCCATTCTTTATAGTGTGCATGTCTGCTTTCGGTTTCGGTAGGCGAAACCGAAACCGAAATTTCGGCCGAAAGCTGTTTCGGTCCATCACTAGTTTATTTTAACCAATTTCTTCTCAAATTTCATTGACCGATGAATTGTAACTATCACATCTGATAGTAGCGTGGAGTAATGAGTGACAGTGTCCAATCAAAAGTATTATTTTCGTTGAGATATCGTCCTCTGCTCTTTATTTAGGTAACGTCAGAAGAGGTGAAGAACATCGAGTTGGCCACCAGATCCCAATCCACCAATCGGAAGTGGTTTCAGGAAAGAAAATTTCGTATAACAGCATCACGCTTTGGGGAAATCATGACCAGTACCGAAAGGAAAAACTTTTCTGCGCTTTGTAAATCCATGATCAACCCAACTGTTTTATCGTGTCAAGCGACCAATCATGGAATTATCTATGAAGATCTTGCTCGCAGGGAGTTTGCATTTAGATTCAAAATGAAGGTTCAACGATGCGGTTTTTATATTGACCACGATTTTCCATTCCTTGGAGCCTCTCCTGACGGGTTTATTACAGAGGATAACGCGGTCATTGAGATCAAATGTCCTTACGAAGGAAGGAATCAGAAAGTTGACGTCAGCACAACCTTAAAATCTGAGGCCTGTCCACGCCGTTTCAAAGTATTCTGGGGCATTATTCCACAAGGCAATCGATCTGGTCACGAAACCACCTTTGGTTTCATCTCTTAGAGGCAGACGAGCTAGCTTGCTTAAAGCACTTGTCCGAGTAACTCTTTCACTGTTATGAAAGTTCAGTCTATCTGACACTGAGGGAATTTCTTGGTACAATGCCCGATGCGTTTCCATCAGGATAGTCTCCGCAACAAGCCAGTTCACGGTCGGTACATTCGTTTTTTTGACCAAGGTTTTGATCGATATCTTGTCGGAAAGTTTGCAACCCATGAGAAAGCGCATCACTCTATTTAGTACACGGTGGAGCGCCGCCATTTGGCCTGATTTTGGGTCTTTGTCATCCAATCTCGCCTCCCCATACACTGCGAGGCCATATCGAAGAGAAGAGGGAATGAGGCCATCGACGATTGGTCTCAGGGCTATCCTTGGTAGGCGCGTGGCCATTCTACCAAAAATTTCAATTCGTTGACCTATGGTGGATAGAGTTTTCTCAAAGTGGGCTTTTCCTTGTAAGTTTGGAGTCACTTCGATGGCTAGTATTGTGACTGAGGATGCTGCTCGGATGTTTGTTTCTCCCACTCTGATATAGTGTTGGTTTAATCGACAGGATGTACTGTGTCCGCTTTGTAATACTAGATGCTCCGTTTTTGCGGTATTGGATACTAGTTCGTTGGAAGCAAAGAATTTCAGAATCCACGACACTTCTCCTTCAAGACGTTTTCTGAGATCTTCAATAGTATTTGCCGCCATTGACATGGTTTTGTCGTCCGCATAACATGAGAAATATGCCCCAGACCACAAGTGCAGGTCTGCAATATAAAGAAGGAAAAGCAACGGTGACAGAATGCTGCCCTGAGGAGCCCCATGGTCTATCCCAAGGCTTGCAGACTTCTTTCCTTCCACAATAACATGTTGGGTTCTGTCTGTGATGTATGACCTTACCCAAGCAACACTTATATGGTCAAAACCAACCAGTTTCAGCTTATTGCACAATATATCCACGTCTATGCACTCAAACGCAGCCTTCACATAAAAAATACTACACCCACAAATTCATGAGTCTTAAGATCTTCCCTCCACCGGGGGAGCATGGAGAGGACGGCTGATGTCGTCGAGCGACCACAGCGAAAACCGTGTTGAGATGCAGGCAGCACTTCGTTCTCTTCCAGGTTAGCCTGGATTTGATCATGTACCACAACTCCAAGATCTTAGAAGCAGTTGGTCGGAGAGAGACTGGCCTGTAGTTATTTAAATCGTCGGTTTTTCCTTTCTTGTGGAATGGGACTACTTAACCTTCCTTCCACCTCACTGGGAACACCCCACTGGCCAAAGATGTATTGATCAAACGGGTGTAAGGGACGGCAAGGAATTCCACAGCGTTTTTAATCACTTTTGAATCGACACCATCGTATCCTTGGCTTTTTGAAACTCTTAATCTCTTCATGTGTCTCAAGACTTACTTTTCGCTCACCGTTTTTAGTGAGAAACTTGGTCTCCTTGATGCTCCGTATGACCACTCTTTCAAGGGGCCCAGAGGGTCTACTTTCAGGGTTGCGTCCACCTGCTTGTGAAGGTCAGACACCTTTTCTGTGAAGAAATGATTGAACATCTGAGCAACGTGTTCTGGTTTTTCAACAAGATTACCCTCCTTGCTCCTCACTTTTAGGCTGACTTTGATTCCGTTCTTCGTCAATGCATTCACCGCCTTCCAAACATCACTACCACGGTCCCCTTCATCTATCAACCGCATGGCCTCCGCTTTGTCGTCCCTCCAAAGAAGCTTAGTGCATCTATTTTTCAAACGAACATATTTTTTCCACTGTTGTGCCTTGGTGTCATCGTTTGCCCGTCTCATGTCCAACCAGGCTTCATCCCTCTCTTTCATGCACGCAATGGTCTCTTCGCTTATGCCGTGGCGGTTCTTTAGGCCAGTCTAGTCATCTCATTCACATCCTCCGTTCCACCCAAATTTTCCCATGAGTGGGAGGCAAGAGAGGCCACAAACGCTTCTGGAGTGTAGTCTTTGAAAGAACGCTTAAGAATCAACTTATACTCCAGTATCTTCTTTTTTGTGCAGCTAAGGCGAATCACTATCGGTTGGTGGTCACTTAAATCATTAGTTATCTAATAAGCCTTGATATCATTCAAGCTATCCGATGAAAAGGCCAGGTCGATTGCGGAAGATATATCCTTGAGGCCATCCTTAGTCTGTGTCGATCTGACGTGAATGTTTCACCAAGAGGGTGTTCCTTCAAGTTATTTAACCCCATACATGCCATGAGGTCCTCCAGCAACAATTTGAGAGAATAGGATTCGTCATTTGCCTTGCCTATATTGAGATTGAAGTCTCCCATGATTATGATCTGGCGTCCCGATTCACTTGCCCGGGAGACTTGGTCCAGGAGTAGATGCAGGCGCCCTCTTTGGGAGGCTGTGTCCCCTTCAGTTCCCAACGGCCATCTCCATTCTCGATAAACCCCGCAGACCAGGGTATGTTTTCCGTTGTGTTCGATGTCCACCCATATAGATGGAATTGACGGTGGCATTAGGTCCTCGCGGATGGAAATTTTACGAAGCAGGGTGGGTTTGACTAGGAGAATAATCCTTACCTTGTCGATTTTGTTCTTGACCATGGGTAAAACGGGAAATTAGTTTGCAAAACTTTTCTCCGGTGGGCAAGGTAGGTCTGTTTCCAGCAAGAAGAGCAAATCTGCGTCTTGGTCAATACGAACCTTGCGAATTTCGGATTCTTTGTTGTATAACCCTCTTCTGATATTCCAGGATATTATGTTTAGTGTTTTTCTTCGTTTGAAATAGTTAGTTGTTCCAAGAAGCACTGGAATCATGGAGTGGGAGGCAAGGAATGAGAATAATGATTTCCAGTAAGAGCAATTCAATTACGTTCTTCTGCAAATGAGACCTTGCATATGTTGACAAGAATACGGATTTCAATTTTCAGCTCAATCGAACGTCGGAGACAAAAGTTATGCTCACTCAAAGTTCAGTGCAAATCCTACCGAGAATGAATGAACTAGCCCTTTTGTGGTAATCGTTTTACCACAAAAGGGCGAGTTCATTCATTCTCTGCTCTCTTCAGTACATAAGTTTGAGAAGGCATAAATTTTCACTCCGGCGTTCGATTGGGCTGAAATTTGAAATACGTGTTCTTCTCAATGCAAGCCAGGTCTCATTTGCAGAAGAACGCAAATGGTTTGTTTCTGCTGGAAATCATAATTCTCATTGATAGCCTCCCACTCCATGATTTCCGTGCTTCTTGGTTGTTCCTTTCTCCTTTAAAATCACTTGTTTCACATTTTGTTTCCGTGTTCATGTTGGTTCCAAAGGTTGGGCTGGCTTTGCGTAAGAATTTGAAGAGGGGGAGGAGGGGTCAAGCCAACCCCAGTCCTCATGATTTGTTGCAAAAACATTTCCAGCCGTTGCTCCATCCGCTTGTCTCTTTCCAAGAACATTTCCTGCATTGCTAAAAAAGGATTCGAGGTATCCAATGAGGAGACTTGGTTTTTGGCCCCATTAGACTCAGAGGAGAGTTGAACTATATGATCCACTTGATTTCTTGTCTTGTGGGGCTAAATTTGGCTTTGGCTTTGGCGGGGGGGCTATCGTGTGGTCTGGATGGAAAAAACTACATTTCTTCCGCTAACATGGGTTTCCCCTCAAGACACTAAAACACGCCCTTGGATGAGATCCGTCGCAACGCTTGTTTATGCATCCCTTAAGATGGAATTTACGGAGCCCAAATTTAAGGAAGGTTGAGCAGAAGGCCGGATGTGAAGAAGGACATTTTGAGCCTTTGCATTTTGTTCCTATTTTATGTTCAGGGCATGTAATATCCTTTAACTTTTCATGCACGTTGGTGTTTCGAGTCTGCCTATTCCTCTGTTTGAGTTTATGGGCTACCTTCTCAGCTAGATCGTCCAAGTCCGAAGGTACGGTTGTTCTCGGATCTGATTCCGCCACGAACTGGACACCCTCTGACATTTCGATTTCAAGGCAGGGTATTTGATTCTTGCTTTGTCTGGGGTCCTCGTCAAATTCTTGCCTGTGATTGCCTTGTTCGGGATGGGCTACTTGAATTTGAACATGGTTAACGATGAATCTAATCAGTTCAATCATGTTGGATTTAGTTATCTTGTTAAGCTCCTTTTCTTCGAGAATTGTGCGTAAATAATGTCCTGCGATCTGCCGTTGGAAGGGCAAAAATAAAACTGTCTATGGTTTGATCTTGGGCTATGCAAGTTGTTGCTGTGCTTTGCTCTAGGCTGAAGTCAAGAAGGTATTTCCTCACCATCTTGGGAGGTGGAGGCTGCGATTCGTGCTTATATTCAGCCACAAGATCTGACCTGGAAACCAAGCTGTTCCAGTAAGCACAGTAGGTTTATTTTAAAAACGATGCTCGACACCTCGACAGCCCAACCCAAAGCTGATTAATTACATTTACGATCACTTGGAAATGTAATTGCAATTACGTAACTCTAATTTCAATTACATCACTGTGTGGTCAGCTTTCCTTTATTTCAGTAATTTTCTAAGTTCCATGTACCGTAGTTTAAAATTGATTCAGCAATATTCAATAACGAGTTTGTCTGGGATTAATTCTTTTAAGGATGATTATACGATGGCCATCTCTTTCCTTTAACAGTGATCTCCCCCTGTATGTTTGCACCAGGTGATCTCCGCCAAGGTTAACTCCCCCAACAATCAACTCCGCCAACATTGAACTCCGCCATGCTAGACTCCCCCAACATTGAACTCCGCCACGGTTAACTCCACCACGGTTAACTCCCCCCAACAATCATCTCCGCCAACAGTGATATCCGCTACGGTAA
>CM021312.1:4496361-4517444 GCA_010645155.1 Tigriopus japonicus | reverse complement strand
TAGATGAAATAAAACATTTTGAGCATGGAAAATGAAGTCTAAAACTAGAAAAAATCCACAAAATACTTTCTGACTGTGCATCTACACCTTTGGCATCACCCTTTGCACTTAGATTTTCAAGGTTTTGAACATTTAAAAAAGCGGCTACAAACCTGGATTACACTGTTCTATTGAGACCAGGGGTAAGGGAAGAAAAATTATATGACTTGTCCCACTGGTAAGTGTTATGTACAACTACGACAAAACATGGGAAACCGGGAGAACAATGGACAAATTTATTGAAACAGAAATGGTACGAAGGGTTTAAATAGGCAGGGGAACGCACAACGAGGCATAACGGAGAGCAGACAGAAGTACATCACAAGGAACTTCTAAGTCCCATTCACGGCTTGAATGGATTGCTTCAAAGAAGCCAAACGTCTGTCGATAAACAGGGCACACAACAATAACTTTAACCAGGCACACAACATCAAACTCGTCTTGGGGTGATGAAAATGTTCCACCTCCGATTTCCCCCAATGGCTCGGCTTCAGACAACTGCGGCTCAGTTTCGGACAACTGCGGCTCGGCTTCAGCCAACGGGGTCATTTTGACCAGCACCGACCTCTTGATCAAAATATCGGTTCGATTTTTCTCCGCCGAGATTCTCGACCGACGCGGCGTCTGGTTCAAGACCAGAGCCTCACGACGACAACGTAATGTTCGGATTTCGTGCTCCAAAGAGACCAATTCACTTTGGAGCTCACATATGACACTGTCATCTTCATCCCAGTAAGTAGTGCTAACGTTTAAATGTATGTTTAGGTTTGCCATCCGAACTTCCTTATTTCAAGCGCCATTTTAAGTAACTTTTGAAGACCCTAATTTTGTAAATTAAGGCGTTGTGTATTTGAATCGTTATATCGTTGCAGTGGATGCTCAAATGTTGTGGATTGTGATCAAGACTTCAAGAGTCCGTGGTATTCAGGGTGGTCATGGAATCAATATTCCTAGTTTTATAACTGGGCTTCAAAAACCCATTGTTAGGATTGGAATGTTTCTTGCTTTTTAAATTCGCTTTCAGTTATAGTTTTACATTAGTTTAAAGTAACAAAACGTCAAACTCAAGGAAGGGGTTTGAAATCCTTTTAGAAAATTTGGAAAATTAATATGACGTGACCACCCTGAATAATACTGCATATGGTGCGCCTCTTGTGGTCCATTCTTGAACCTCAGGCACAACAAATCCGGATCGGACTCCATTGGCAAAAAAATTGAATTTACAATTTCAACGTCACAAAAATATGAAAACTTTTAGCTTTTCTTTGATTCTGTCTAGATTAGAATATTAATGTATACTTGATCTTAAAACTAACTTAAGGCGATCATTTTTGAATATCTTTTTTTGGAAATATTTTCTTAGATGACATATTTTTACATTTTTGAAATCCAACGAAGATCAGTGTATATTTGAAAAAGAATCCATAGGTTCAACGAAACTGTTCCTTTCAAATGTTGCAAAATTTGAAACAGCATGTATTTCAAGTGAAGTTACACTAACGCCATCTACCATTCAAAGGAGTCATTTCTTTAAGTATGCCTTTTTAAAGAATAATTTTGATATGACTTCGGAGATACCATGCACAAGCTTTGCTTATTTAAGGTCCACAGATGTTTAAGCTCACATTTGGTTCAATTGTGATTGTCTGAAAAGGGACTTGTCTTCCAGTTTTTTTATCTTTGAGCGTTCTCTCAATCCATTGCCTTATTTCGAAAAGAGTCCAGGAATTTAGGTACAACTTCAATTCAATTTAAATGACCATACTGATCAAGAAATGAATTCATTACTTAACTATGTCAACCTTCTACATGTTCCGGAGACAAAAATGATATTTATTTTTTTCCCTTGACGCCTTCAAAAACACCTTTTTAAGGGGGCTTTACATAAAACCTGCAACTAGCTAAGACAGAAACTGTTTGGGGACTGTTGGAATTGACTAATCACCCTGAGTCCAAAAATGGTACTTAATCAGTAGATAGATGCCCACATCCGGATATGGATTGGTGGAACCGTGGCTTTGAACAGCTGACTCTGAGCCAAGCCAAACGGAGCTTCAGGAATTCATGGAAAAAAGATGGCGCCATAGACAAGCGGCAGCACTGTTTGCGTTTACTTGAAAAAGCCTATAGAATTGCATCCTGACAATTGACCTGTTTTGGAACTTTTCAGTATGAACTGAACTCAGTAGAACTAGAGTAAGACTCAAAGGAAAACAAAAATAAATGTGTCGAGATGCTGAGAGTTGCATTTATTTTCTACTTTGGTGGCTGGGCATAATGGACTCATAACGAGCCGTCTCAACAAACCATTGAAAGCCTAAACTACAGTGATGCACAGCATTGCATATATCCAATAGGAAGGTATGTGTTCTCACATTAGGATTAAAAGATAGGAAAAGAACATCAGAAACAGGACAAGTCCAATTTGAACTAACTTTTTTGGCAAACGAAATTTTCATTCACGACGCACTTTTTCAAAACATGGAACATGGCACTTGACATATTGTGTCTGAGAGGTAATTGCCATTCGAATTGTCAAGCCTTATTGTTGTTCCATTGGAGAAAGACCTCATATACAGACCTCCTTCATTGATCCGAATGTAACCAATAAAGTTCCTTGAATATTGGAATACCGTTCCATCCAACCAATGTAATTTACCGCCACATCCGTCGTCCTCACAATTGCTAATGTAACCATCAGATGTCAATCCAATATGAGCCGAGGAGCTTCCAACTTTAACGAGATAACTTTTATTTAGAAAAACGTACTTCTTCACATGAGATATAAAAGGCTGAGGATTATTTTGCACAAAAATGCACACAATATACATGAAGTTGGTTCAAATCTCGCAATGAGAAGCACTAGCTACTGAATTTATAATAATAATGTTTATTGCGATAAGTTATTTTATCATTGGACAAGGGGAAATAGAGATAGAGATAGAGAGAAACTGAAGGAAGAGTTCCATGATGGCCGCCATTCAAGGCGTCGTGTCCATATCGTCTTTTTTCAGAGTTTCACTACCTCTTGTAATTGAGATCAGCAACGCAATAGGGATGATATAAATAATTGGCATTGTCTTACAAGTGCTGCAGTAAAACATTGCTGTAAAAACAGAAAAATCTACATTTACCTGTAAGGTTTGCAAGACCATCAAACTCTTCCTGGGATTTCAATACAACCAAGGACGCGTTTAGAGACTGACAATACACTTGTGCATTCCTTGCTTCCATCTTATCGCCTTTAAGCATCAGTTTCCCATTGACAGCTTTTCTACTGACATAGACCTCGCTATTGCTAGACTGAGATGGTAGCTCCAAAATTTATCATCGTTGCTCCCATTCAAGAGAATCTTATATTTTACAGGAGCTGCGGTTTATGTAACAAGAAACTTGTTTTCCAATTTTTAGCTCAATCGAACGACGGAGTCAAAAGCTATGCTTCTTTGAATTTCAGGTAAGCGTAGGCGGAGAATGAGCTCATGTTGCAAGACCTTGAATTTGGATACTGAATTTAAAAGGCGTTTGACTCTTGACTCCGTTGTTTGATCGAGCTGAAAATTGGTAGACAAATTTCTTGTTATATAAACCACAACTGCTGTAAAATATAAGATATTCCCTTGAATGGGAGCAAAGATGATAAATTTTGAAGCTACCAGCTCAGTCTAGGTAATGCAGTGGTCTATGATTATGATTACAGGCCCCATGTTAACGCAGATACGATTAATTTCGTCGATCGACGAGTAATACTTACCCCAGCTGGTGCATTTCAAACAATGCAGCTGTCACGAGTATATACTCGAGGCCCGTTAATCTGACTTGATTTTGATATGTCACTAAAATAAATCTTATCTGCGGTAACATGCAACCCTAAGTTTATGAGTGATTGGGTAAAAAATTGAAAAAACAATTTTAGAGTGAAACAAAAAGCCAGAATAACGGTCGGCAAGTATACTTTTGGCACAGACATTTCGTTTCGAACACTCCTGAAGACAGGAGAGTTTACTTAAGAATGGTCTGACTTTTGCATAGTTAAAAGTTAAAGTTTTGATTGCGCTGACATACGACCCATTGTTTCTGAAATTGGTTTAAACGCAATCATAGAGCTAGCAAATTGTTTAATGACTTTCCAGCTTTACCTTGTTCCACATAAAAGCTCATTTGCGGCCCAGAATCCAAGAAGTTTAGATCCAGTGTTCCAATTTTGCAAATATTTAATTCAACAAATGCTGCATTGCAACCATTGTTTGGGTCGCAACTTGATAAGCAAGCAATTAACCCTTTAGCCATCGATTGCTTGATTTCAGTGAAGGCACCAATTGGTAAACGAATCATTTCTAATTTGTCCACTCTTTGAGAATTATTTTGGAGAACGAAGATTGCAAAAACAAAAGAAGCTAGAGCCTGTCTATTCATAATGATGGCAAGGATCAAAATGAAGCATTTTCAACAAGCTTTCTGCTACGGTACACATTTGATGAGAAATAGTTCGTTAATTCAGGGGGAAATATATTTCACAATAAAGAAATTTCTCCTATACATTTCCTTTTCTTGTCCGAATGTATAAATTGTTTGCGAATAAACCGGACATACAGTTGTCACAATGCATACATTGTTGGCGGATAAGGCGTACATCCAGTCCTCAAACAAAAAGTAGTTCTTCCCCAACCAAAACGAACTCAAAAATTAATATGAGGAAAATGACAAAGGTAATGGGAAAATGGCAACCATCCTGAATGTTGGCTAATAATATTTTGAGAGGCATTTTAGGCAAAGTTCAAGTTTCTAGGCCCGCGAATTTTCCAGATTTTTTTTTGATTTTTTTCTCGACTTGTTGATTTCATATTTGTTCCAGAGGATCGTAATTTTACTCTACATGTGGCCTCTTACACGTAAGCAAAAAAAAGAAAAAACGGTTTAGTCTAGAAAATTTTAAAAAGCATAATTCTGATAGCTCTATTGAGAGAGCAATAAGAATTATGTACTTTTTTCAGAGAGGCTTTGTCATGCACATAAGTCTGTGCCAAACCACAATTAATGCATGAATGATACATAATGTAAATTGCGCTTGTTTGCCGTGCAAAGGACGAAGGTTCGAACCCGAACCCTAAAAAATGTGTCTCCTTAGAGACAAAACTAGAGTATTGAAACACGTTCCAATGTAAACAATTTTCAATATACCGGTACAACATGTGAAGGAAGGCCTTCAAGGAACACCCAATATCACACGGCAGTAAACAATTATGCCTGAAATAGATGGGCACGCCAAGATGTCAGATGTTCACCAATCGATTTTCAAAGGATATGTCAACATCAGAAGATCTGTCTAAAACTAGGTAATGGGCGGTTTTAACGACTTTTACAAGAAATATTCTCACCATCCTCCCACCTTTTTTCAAATTTATGATCCATATGATCTTTTCAGCGAGGCAAAAACTGATCAACCATGTAATAAGAGAAGAAAAGGTCGTGTCAAGAAAAGGCAGCAACCTTTTTTTAATTTCTGTGATTTCTAAGTGCCCCACTTAAGTTCTAAGTGATTCATTCAGCGATTGAAGTCCTCGGGATCGTGTTGTTCCATTTTGGAGGTGTGCCATGGCTCTAGAGGATGAAAATATTCATTATTCGAAACACTTTCTCTTACAAAGGCGATTTGCTGCCAAGCCAACAGCTTCGGACAGCTTCGTTCAAAATTTGCGGGAGACTTTAAACGACGAAAACCTCAAAAAGATTAGAAAGCGTAAGCGAGGAGGTTCCAAAAAGCTTTCAATCATGTACATAAACGCCCATGGACGGCAAAACCTGTTGCGCTCTTGCGATGAGCGATTTTTGTCTAAACACGGAGTAACTTTTTTCGCCGAAACATGGCTAACGAAAACCAAACACACCTATTGTCTTCAAAAGAAATCCTCATTTGTGGAACATGCTACCATATCTGGTGGCTGCGGTAGTCCGTCAGGAGGACTTGAGACATATGTTACAATGGCCCTTGAGCCGCAACTGATCTTCCAATCGAGCACGATATTGGCCGTTAAAGTCAAGGGCATCATCCTTGCTGGATGCTACTTCAAACCAAGCCTTGAGATTGACGATATCACTGCCGAATTGACAACGTTCTTGGAAAGGTTAACGTGGCCTGGAAAGGTACTTCTCATCGGAGATTTTAATTTGAGACCAGAATCCAGTGGCTTCCTAGAACTATGTGCTTTCCTGCAACATTACAATATCCACATTCGTTCAGACACTACAAAGGCAACCTTCATTCACGCCGCAGGAAACTCGTGCTTAGACCACATATTCGCCTCTGATGACCTAGATTTGTTAACAACCAATGTCCACACCATGGCGGTTTCGGATCACTATCCTATCAGTGTAGTTGTCAGAATTCCTTGTAAACGGGTCTCTGAAACAACCTTATTCGCCCGCTCATCGGTCGACATTGAATCGATTGGTAACGTTTTAAAAAAACTCCGAAGTCTCTGAATTATCTCCTGAACGACTAACCGAATTATTCACCCCCCAGAAAATCGAGCTCCGGAAGTCAAGGTCGGGCAAAAAAAAGCCCTGGTTTTCGCCATATGTGAAAGAGTTACGTGCACATACCCTGTCCCTTTTAGCAGAAGTTAGAAGGGGACGCCCAGCGTACACAGAGTACTCCGTAGCTCGATTAGCGTATCACAAAGCCCTTAAGCATGCAGAACGACAATGGCAAATCCAAGAGATAGAGAACTATCTTGATGATTGCAAAGACGGGAATATGAGCCCCCTATTCAAAAAAGCAAGATCTTCTACACCTGGTTCTCATGTTTGTCTTACGACATTCCTCGATCATTGTCGCATGCTATTTCAACGGGCCCCTCGACCTCACTTCCCTCTTCCTCCTACGGATGTTCCGGAGGACTTTGATCTTCTGGTTCCGATCACTGAAGTAGAGGTGAACCAAGCTCTGAAACAACAAGAAAGCAAAGCTTCGGGTTTATGTGGTTACTCCCCATGGCATTTGAAGACCCTGGGGAAGTGGATCGCAGGAAGTTTAAGCCGAATAGACTCGGCATGCTTGACCACTTTAACGTTTCCCACGCTTTGGTAAAGCTCGACCTTATTCTTCCTTTATAAACAAGGGGACCGATCCGACCCGCGAAACTACCGCACCATCGCAATCCAAGACCCTTTTCTCAAAGTTTTTTCTTGGATTCTAAAGGCGCGATTGACGCGTTTTGTGGAAAAGAAAGGCACGCTATCTCACCTACAGTTCGGTTTCACAAAAGGGAAAAACACCGTAGGAGCAATTGCACTTCTGAAAGAAGTGACTTCGCGAAGGCTAGCCATGAGGAAACGTACTTACGTGGCGTTTGTCGATTTTCGCAAAGCTTTTGACTTGATCAATCGCTCGAAGCTAATCGAAAAACTCCATCGCCTGGGTGTTCCCATGGCCTTTTCTAGACTACTCTTCAATATCCTCCAAGGCACGGAACTATTTCTTCGATCGGGGAAAAGAATATCTTCTGCATTTACTTCGAACAGTGGAGTTCCTCAAGGTGATCCTTCGTCAACTATCCTTTTCAATCTGTTCATACATGATCTGCCTGACCAGCTCCACCATGATGGAATTGAGTTAGGGGAGATTACCATACCTCTGATTATGTACGCCGACGATGTGTGTCTCCTGGCAAACTCGAAAGAAGACCTTCAAAATGCTTTGAACAATTTGGAAGCCTTTTGCTTGTCAAACGACCTCCAAGTAAAAATGTGGCCAAAACGAAGATATTGGTGTTTCACAAAGGTCGTCTACCAAGTGAATTTTCCATCAACGGACAACCCTGGAGCGTGTAAATGAGTTCAAATACCTTGGAGTAAGTTTCACATCACAGATGGTATCGTCTGGTCACCTTAGGGATTTAACTACCAAAGCAAAGGCAAGGATAGGTTTTCTCTTTCCACGCCTTAATCTAAAGAACCTCCCTCTCCCTTTGGTCTTGCGGGTCTTCAAGATATTTATTCTTCCCATCTTTGAATACGCCCTTCCTGTTTGGATCACTTCACCCATCTCCCAAAATACCTGGAACGCAGCGGACTCTGTATTCTCAAAATATCTAAAACGTTATCTGGGAATCCCCTATTCTGCCAATAATTCTATCACTTATTTTGTCACTTCATCACATCCTCTCCGTCTTTGGATGCAGAATATTGCAAGCAACGGAATCTCGGTTATTCAATTCGGGCATGGCTTTTCCGGTCTCCGGCTTGACCTCTTCAACAAACTCCCAATCCCTTCTTCGATAAACCTAATACCCTCCATACCTACTTACTTCTGGAGAAGTAAAACTTTGAAAGGCATCCCTTTAGATCCAGCACAACGGAGAAGGGAAATGAAGGAAATACTGGATTCGAACCATCACATGAGGTGCTCAAAAGCAGAATACCATCCCAGCCCAACGGAAAGCTGTATTTGCTTGTTATGTGGGGAACATCTCCACCCATATCACGGCTTTTCCTTTTGTGACCATATTGATCACTAATTGACATCGCAATAAATCAATAATTTAATAATATCCATGCATTGTGACGAGATGAAGTACTATCTGATTTCCGCAATATGGTTTAATCCTTGCTTACAACAATTGATTTGCATAAATTACTTATACAAATCTCTCAAATTCCGCCAATCAGTCGAGGCAAAGTCTATTTCTTGAAAGCATAATGATGGTTATGAATAGAGACAGGAAGTTAAGACTAATTAAACTGTCAAATTAGACGAATAAAGACGAATAAAATTGCCCGATTAGACGAAAAACGACAAAAAAACCCTGACAAATACGATAAAAAAGACGAAAAAACCTGACAAATACGACAAAAAAGACAAAAAAAAACTGACAAAAAAGACGAGAAAAACTGACTTACACGGCAAAAAAGACTAATGAATTGCCTGTAAAGAGGATTAAAACTGCTGCCCATAAAGTAGACAAAATGTGTGGCTCAATTGAGGGGAAACAGCTGCACCCTTGTGCAAAACGGCAAAATCTACAAAGTTAACAAACGGAAAAGTGCCGAATAAGCAAGAAATGGTCAGTGGAACATTTAAATTTAAAAAACCAAGAGCTCAAAACCGCCCTTATTTCAACGTTTTCAATAGAGCAATATTTAGAAGCAGATTTGCTGACATTAATTCTTCCAATAGTCAGATAGCCTTTTCAATCCAATTTTCTTTTTTTTGTGTCAGGAAACTCTACAAGTTAAAATGTGGATCATATTTTGTTGCCCAAGTTTTGGCGTTGAACTTTTTTAAAAGTGTCTATTTGATTCCAAATTTGAGAAAAAAGCTTCAAATAAATAAAGTTCCAATTTTTGACAAATTAAACGAAAAAAGTTGAGGGAAATTGCGGATTAGACAAAAAAAGACGAATAAAATCCAAATTAGACTAATACACGTAAATTTGTCGCGACGAATAAGGGTAAAAAAGACGAATAAAGACGAATAAGTTTATTCGTCTTAAGTTCCGGTCCCTAGTTATGAATCTCTTGTCTAATTCCCAGATATGACACCCGGATATGAGAAGACATACAAGCTAATTTTAACTCTCTCTTTTGAAAGAAATTCCACAGGAGTATTTTACAGAATAAATCAACCTAAAAAGTAGAGTATGAGAATAGCGCAATTGAAGTGTGGCTTAGTTGTGTCTTTTCATGGAGCGAGAGCGGGGACAAGTGCCACGGCTAGCTCGCACTGTGCACGCACTTGCAAAGAGACAAAATTCAGCATAACTCAAGCAAATGTGCCAAAATTGTAACATAATGTCTTATTTGACGTAGCTAGACTATTTTTATATTGCTGGAACAAGTCAATGCCATATATTTTCCACAAAATTTTGAATTATGCCAAATTTTGTCTCTTTGCAAGTGCATGCACAGTGCTGGTTGGTCGTGACACTTGTCGACGCCCTTGCTTCATGAAAAAGCACAACAAAGCCACACTTCAATTGCCCTATGGTTTGACATGGTCTTGTCTGTTTGGGATCCCAATCTTCTTCCCACTTTGCTTCCAACTTGTGTCTCTACCGGGCCTGGATTTGCAAGTTGCTTATTATGTACCAAGTACCAAAATGGAAACACCACCTTCATTTAACTTTCATGTGATTTGTGAGAAACATGCGAAAACCGAGTCCTTGCCAGAAAGAAATATGTACTTTCAAGAAAAATAGGAGCTTCTGTCTCAGGAACGGGACGATTTTTCGTCCCCTTTTCATTGCATTTGATGCTGCACTCCCTATTAATTTTCTCAAATGAAAGAAAGACTACGTCTTTACAATGACTTTTGAGTGTTTGATGGAACTATACGTGTCCTTGACTTCAAAACTAGAGAAGCTTACTGAAAGAGGTGAATAAATCTCAAATTCAAGAAAAAAGTGAACCTTATAATAAAACGCTATTTTTCATTATTTGAATTATGCTGGGTGGGTGACCTTGAAGCATAAATTCTTAAGCATTGACAATTGTTATTTAAAGTCAGCAATACACTGGCAAATTGTCACTCATTTCTTTTAAATTACGTATTGACAAAGCTATGTGCTAAAATGACGATTCCCCAAAGCATTGAGCTCCGATTCCTCCACTTGCACTCTAAGAAAATACATTTCAGGGCAAATTTGAATTTGACCGGATTTTGGAGCGTTTAAAATATTTTCTGGATGGACAAGCCTTTACGAACTATTTTTTAATCCACTTTTCAATCATGTCTAACATAGAACTTGACACAGAGTTTTAAAGAGTCGCTGCTCTTGTGAATCCTCCAACTTGATGATTGTTTCTTGTTTGATCAACCTCATATATCGTCCTCCTTCATTGACCCGTGTGAAATTAACTGTTGTTTTCAAATATCTGAATAGTGTGCCATCCGCCCAACGTAATTTATTTCCACATTCCTCGTCAATGCAATCACTTGGGTCCGAAATTGATGACAATCCAATATGAGCTTGAAAATTTTCTATTTAGAAGAAGACAGTTTAATGCAGAAAAGGAACCAGACTCAAGGATGACTCAAGATATGATATTTCTCTAAATAATGTTTAATTCGGATTACTGATGTGTTTTGAGTTGGATTTTGGGCAGAGTTTTACCATTTTAGTTTTTAGGCTCAAAAAGCTGGCCACAACTAAACTTTTCAACAAGCAAAAGACCTTATCTGCCATAGCAGCACAGCCAACTCAAAATCCAAAAGTGTAACTACTAATGGAACTCGAAATCGAACTAGTTCGAGTGTTGCCAAATTGATCCCTGTTTAGGTCTTTTCAAAAGGTTCTCTACAACCTGCCCTTTTTAACAGCGATAAACTTCAGAGTCAAAAATGGCAGCACTCCTGGTTCGAAACCCATCACTAGTTGTGATGTGTTTCAAGTTGGATTATGGGCAGAGTTTTGCCATTTTAGTTTTCAGGCTCAAAAAGCTGACCACAACTAAACTCTTTACAAGCAATAGACATTAGGCCGGTTGTTGAGGTAGTTTGGAAGTATAGTAGAAGCACATCTAGAAGCATAGAAGAAGCATAAAAGAAGCACATGACACGCAGTAGAAATAACCATCAAGTTTCGCTACATAAGCTGCGATTGAAAAACACAGCTTATTTAGCGAAACTTGATCGAGCATGGTTATTTCTACTGCGTGTCATGTGCTTCTTTTATGCTTCTTCTATGCTTCTAGATGTGCTTTGACTATACTTCCAAACTACCTCAACAACCGACCTCTTTTCTGCCATTGCAGCACTGCCAACTCAAAATCCAAAAGAGTAACTACAAATGGAACTCGAAATCAAACTAGTTCAAGTGTTGCCAAATTGGTCCCTGTTTCAGTCAAAGGTGCTCTTTTAAACAATAATAAACTTCGAGTCAAAAATGGCATCACTCCCAACTCGAAACACACCACTAATGTTTAAGCACAAACGGATATTTTTGTGCTTGATATTTTGTGATCAAGAGATCGTCTCAAGAGTGACCAGTTCGAGGGCTCCTGAGTACTGATGGAGTTTAATCTGTTTTTTGATCAAATCAATCTGTTTTACGAGCGTTGCTTCATTATGATAGTCAATTCAAATTAAACTGAACATTTTGTTCATTTCTATGAAAATGCACTTGCCAATGGATATTTTTCAAAGAGAGCCCTAGTTTCTTGAGCCTACATACAAGGGGTGTCACTATGATTAAGTAAAAGTTTTTCCACATTTGATTCATTGGCAAACCGACTCCTTGATTGCAGTCCTAAAATGTTGAGCAAATTGTTGAGCATTGAACAAAAAGTCGGATTGAATAGAGCTCTATATTAGAAAGAGTACAATCATATCCAACGCCATCTAGTTGATTTGGGTCGCAACTGCTCGCCGTTCCCAAAACAATGCACAAGTACCCTCTAAGCTGAACAACTTTTCCAAAATATGAGAACAAGGTAGCAACTTTTGAGAAACTAAAGGGCCTAGAACCTTAATGAAGGGGTCCAAAATGACCTATTAGTGTGTTTCAAATGATTCAAAGCTGAATTACTTGTAAAATTAGGTTTAAAACCTAAAAGACCAAGAGAAAAATGAATATCTCACCCCTCACTCTGATCAATGCTTTTCAGAGAAAACGTTCGCAATCAGGGCTCCTACCATAAAAAATGTTTCAGTTAGAATATTGATAGAGAGGAGCATGTTGATTTTCCTTACTTTACCTTTCAATCCTGAAATGTTGAGTCAAGTCCTCCTTGTTTGTTCACTGGGCTCAGTGTGGAGAGCGAGAGAGAGCGAGCGAGAGAGAGCAAGCGAGAGAGAGAAAGCTGGCCCGGCCCAGCAATCCTAGCAGTTCCCTTCTTAACAAGTGCCAGTGGGAAAGCTGGGCAAGCCATCTGAAGCTAGCAAGCATTTGACTGGACTCCCCTGCTGGCCACCACCACTTACACCTGTGATCTTGCATATCAAGGGGTAGGTGGGCAAGTGTAAATAGCAGTCAGGGGTGAAGTCAAGAGAGGAAGAAAATTCCCTGTGCTGTTTCTCAGCAATGACCATGACAGCCAAGCACAAGAGGGAAGAGAATTCAGCAGCCCTGCGATTTCATTTCCAATCACATTGTTGCCATCACCACTTGCATCAATATGTCCAAGGGGATAGATTTTCATTCTCTTAATGTCTTTTAAAGCTTTAAACCTAATTTTACAGGCAATTTAGCTTTGAATCATTTACAACACACTAGTAGTTCATTTTGGACCCCTTCATTAAGGTTTTAGGCCCTTTAGTTTCTCAAAAGTTGCTATCTTGGTCTCATAATTTGGAAAATTTGTTCAGCTTAGAGGGTACTCGTGCATCCTTTTGGGAACGGCGAGCAGTTGCGAGCAGAAGGAACTAGATGGCGTTGGATATGATTGTACTCTTTCTAATATAGAGCTCTAGGATTGAATCCCATCAGTACTCTTGAGCCGGCCATATTTGCGTAGAGTTCAACATTCTGAAACTGGGAAAACGCATACTGAATTGAGAAGATTTGCTATTTCCTCCCTAGAAATGGAAATTCATACCGCTAGCCTTATCGTTTAAAAGAAATTCAATGGTTCTTGGTTTGATCGAACGAGACCATCTGGAAAATCATCATGCAATCAATTATTTTGTTTTCCATGGGTGAAGGAACAGGGCAATATGCACATAATAAAAAGTAGAATAGTTTGTAGGGTTGAATCAAATTCTTAATCTTGAAAGTCTGTTGTTCTGGGAGCGTAGGTTCGAATCCTGCCGACTGCGCCATGTTGCATCTGGAGATTTTGGTCAATGGCAAGACACGGTATATATACAAAATGGAAAATGGCTAGAGAACGAGCATGAGCATATAGAAGGGAGCAGGAAATAGAACAGGTTCTTATAGAAATTTAGCTTTGAGAACAAGACATATACTTAACGTTCATTTAAACGAAAGGACTCTTACAATAAAGTCAGGGTTGGTTTAATCTCGTCCGTCAAAAAAAATCCCGCCCTGGAATCCAATAGACGCATCAGTCAGGGATTTACCGAGAATTCCTATTTTTTATTTTAGACTATACGTAGATACTGAAATTTTGTTTTGAGTTCTGATAGGTCTTGTTTTGGTGAAGCTACAATATCATAGCTTACAAATCGCGCATTTTAGAAAATTCCGTTTGTTCCCGTATTTCCCGGAATCTTATTAATCTTAGGATGCCGGGATCCCGGGGATAAATTCTAACCAATTCTAGGTAAAACTTACGAAAAATATGTTTCACAGATATTCTCACAGAATCAGTCAATTACCCACAATGCTTGCAAGAGCATTGAACTCTTCGGCAGTGTTTAAAGTCACCAGAGACGCGGCAAGGGATTGGCAATAATTTTGTGCTTCTCGTGCTTCGACCGAATTGCCAAGAAATATCAGTTTCCGGTTTATAACTTTTCTAACCGGAAACTCGACATATTTGTCCTTGAAGTTTTGCTCGCATATTGTATCTGAAAAAGGAACAGAGGCTAGTTTTTTAGACGCAAAGATCGATCTCAAGATCGGACTTAGAGTTATTAAGCAGGATCTTGAGATCGTTCCTCAGGTTTCTGCAGATTAAAAAATAATAATAACGCGGCAACAAATCCTCTGGTAGTACCTTGTTCCACATAGAAGTTCTTTTTTGGTTCTGAGTCCATGAAGTTTAGATCCACTGTTCCAATATTGCAAATATTTGAATCAAATATTACTGCAGTGCAACCTTTGTTTGGGTCGCAACTTGAGAGGCAAGCCACTAACCCGTTAGCCGTCGATTGCTTGATTTCTGTGAAGGCACCAATTGGCAAACGAATCGTTTCAAATTTGTCCACCCTCTGAGAATTGTATTGGAGAACGAGGTTTGCAAGAACAAAAGAAACTAAAGCGTATCTTTTCATGCTGTTGTTTAAGGTTGAAATAAATATCAACAATCGTTTACTACTTCCGTAGTTCACTTCTAAAAAGGTACAGTTCCTTACTTGAAGGGGAAGTAAATTTCGCAATAAAGAAATATCTCCAATTTCTTTACCTGTCTTGCCGTACAGTCATTGTGTCATAACGCGTTTGTATGTTATGCTTTTTTAAAGACACAAGTTGTTCCGGCTTCTTTGAAAAGTATTTGAACACAACGATTTTCTCATACGTAGACTGTATATTTTAACATAAACCAATGACATTTAAAATTTGCTGCACTGACCACGGCGACAAAACAGAAAAAGGAAAAGCCATGTTTTCCCTTATTTCTATGTACCAAATCGACTCTATCTTGGTCAGGGTCTTTAGGTCAGGAGTTTCCCTCTGAAACGTGATAATCGGGATTTTCATTTTTCTTCAAAAATTAAGCTTTTTTACCGGATCACTGGACGGGATTTTCTAGACACAAAGTATTCAAGCGATTGCAAGGATATCCTGAAATTAGGTGAAAAACGTTTATGCTCACTTATCACATGATCGTGGCCTCTAATTTACTAGGCCAATAGCTAATTTGGTTGTTGTTGTAATTAATTTGAATGCGATGAGGAACAAAGCTAAAGGCATCCCTTGCTTTATTCGATTTTGGATCAGGGGCGCTTTGCAAAGGGAACTTGCTTCTTGATTTTACAAGATGGTGCACTATGTAAGGGGTGATGGCAAACCGTGAGAAAGAATCTCACGTGAGAAAGATAAAAATATTGGATTTTTCCATCAGTACAACAAAGGTTAAAAAAAAAAAATTTTCTACGCTCTACTAAGAAGGGAGGCTTGAAGAATGAAGAAATAGCAATGTCATTCAAATCAGACCTTGTCGTGTACATTAATGAAGTGTTGTGTGAAGAAACTTGTGCCAAATCACTGTGATTAATTTGACTGAATGGGGTCAGATAATTAAGAGTGGAAATTCACGGACATGCTTCAGCCTACGTGTATATTTCTGATCCAATTTTGGTACGGTAATTTTAACCTGGCAAAATGAAAAACGCAGCCTACTGAAGAGTTTATTTATCCTTTCCATGTGTTTCCATCACAACCCCTGGAAAGAAGCAGTTTTGGTCCCGACCACCCGCGATTATCAAAAATGTACCTCTTTAGACTCAAAATTAAAGTCGAACTGCCATTAATCAAGTAAACTCCAAAAACTCACTGTTAGTGATGGACTGAAACAACTGAAGCCGAAAGATTCGGTCGAAAGAGGGCTTAAGCAAAACCGAAAGCGAAAGCAGCTGAAGACAAAATGATATACTTGCAAAATTCACTTTTAAACTTAAAATGAACATGTGTTGGAGGTCAAATATATCTAAATTGTAAAAAAAATCCGAAAAATCAAAAGTTAAAAGCCGGGGAAGTTTTTCGTAATTTGTAAGTTTCAAGACCAATATTTTTTTCAAAGGCTCCGAGCAAAAAAAAACGGTTTTCTTAGTTTTCACGAGAAAACTTTTAATAATGTTTAAGAAAATGATTTACTTGGAGGACAGAGTGCTAAATTAGCTGAAAGTTCTAGAAAGAAAACAACAAGAAGCTGATTTAAGCAACCAATCCCACGTTTTCGACGTCAAAGGTCCAACCGAAACATTTGTCATTGTCGTTATCATTTGTTAATTAAACTAGTAACAGCTCGAAAGCAATCAGTCTTCCTTATCAGAAGTGAGAGCGAAAAAATGTCAACTACATTCATGAAAAGGTCAAAAACAATATTTTGCCATATCAGCCACTCAATCACAGATTTCTCTAAATTGCAACCTGACATTTTTCCGCTGCATGCTTTTCAAACTTGAACAGAGCACAAAATTTTAGAGTAAGCCATTAGCCATGAGGAGAAACACACCAACTTTTGCAATTCTCTTAAGTTTTCATGTCTTTTGCGGCGCATATTTAACATTGATCAGGTTCCAACCAATGTTACTACCAAAAGGTTCTTTTGTCCCAAGCATGGAAAGTCCCCACATCAGTAAGATTAATTGCATCGCAAGCTGCAAAACGGATAGAGCTTGCAATGCATTGATTGTTGGACCAAAAGTGTGCCGCAGAGGAACAGTGAACCTCAATTACGCTGGAGCACATTTGGAGCCAATGGAAAGCGTTTATGTTGAAGAAGGTAAAGTTAGATACACTAAGATAGATATTGGCATTCGTAGGCTAACACACGGTGCCGATGATTCACGCTGGTGATTGGTCAAGAGCATTCAGTTGAACATTCAGCTAATTCTAACGAAGTTCAACAACAAACCAGAGTACTTCTTCTTTGTTGATTTTGTAGTGATCTGACCTGGTGCTGGGGTTGCCAATTTTCTTAAGTGAAATCATATTCCCCACTGTCTACCAGCCTTCATAAACAGGTTTTTTTCTTTAAGAAGCGACAAAAGACAAGGCATCCCTGACTTTCGTGACTTCTGAGCAGGGTTGCAAATCAACCTCAAATTCGTGTTTGCTCATATACCAGAGCAAAGCACCCATTCTCTAAGAGGTAACCCTACCCTGCCACCTCCCGTGAAAAAACCTGCGAGAGATTTTGTTGTCAATCACTCAATCATGTGAAATAATCGGCCCCTGTTTAAACTCCACACTAGTTGAAATTCACTTTTTGCATATTGGGTTAATACCTTTGACACATTTCCAGCAGACTTGAGGATTTTCAATAACCAAACTGCCCTATCAGATGAGCCAAATAGTTTAGATGTGTTTCTTAGAAGAAAAGGTTCCTTTAATCATGAACTTCGGCTTCCCGCATGATGAATGACGTCACAGATAGTCCGTGCGTCGGGCAATCATAGATTTGAATGCCAATCTCTGCCTTCTAGTATTTCTAGGTAAAGTCAAATCAAGGGTTACGGTCTAATGTCTGCTCAATCCTACCTGTTAACTGCACCCAAACTGTTCGAGGTTGCGAGATTTTAAACTAGAAAATATGAATTTAACCTGTTTGATATTGCATACAACTATTTTAAATACTTATATTATATTAATATATTTTTAAAACCATCTGAACTTTCACAAATTATGACTTTCTCATCTTTACACAGAATAACATAACTTCGAGGATCAGGGTGTGTGATAAAAAGAAGTGGGTTACACAGGGTTGGGTCCTAGAACCACCCAGGTTGGCCGAAGATTTTTCATTTTTATCTGACCCACTGAATCTTTGAGGTAGCTTCAAGTCTTTGTTATTAATGTCATAGCTTAAGACAGTTGAGATACAGTCAGGAGCAAAAGTATTCGTAACCTTCTAAAATTTTATTGATTTTTAAATGATACTCGATTTTTGAAAAATACATTTAAGAACCATTTTGCTCCTTAGTTATTCTTTTATCATTTAAAAGCTATGATACTAGGGGTGAGGCATGGCGTAGTGCGTACTGCGTCGGTTTGTCGTGCAGATAGCTGGGGTTCGATCCCGGCTGACTGCCACCCTCAAACACAACTCTTCGGAGTCAAAATTTAGCATCTGAACCGTCTTTCAAATGCAAAAACACAATATTCCAAACTCAACTCTTCGGAGTCAAAATTCAGCATTGAAATGTCTTTCAATGCCAAAAACTAGGCAAGCCCCGGTTCGATCCCGGGCTTGCCGAGTCCTAATGACCTGTGGTATTAAGTTACATGCAGAAGTCATGGCCCTTGACGGCTTAAATGGGCGAACCTGGGGTCATTCCCGAGGGTGAGGTAAAAATTAATGCTTGCTTGTTAGCTTGTCCAAGTGGAGCGGCAATATCCCCATATGGCGGACAGCCTCTATCAGATCGCAGCTGCGAAGCTGCGTTCTGACTCCTCAACAAACAAACAAACAAACAAGCTATGATACTTTTCTTTTTAAAAAATTACAAGATTTTGGTTAAAAAACTGCTCAGAACATGTTTTAGACCAAGAGCAAAAGTATTCGTAACATTTTGTCAGTAGTTTATTGAATGCCCTTTTTGCTGAATTACACTTAAGAGACGTTTTTTATAATCATTTACAAGATCTTTACATACATCTGAAAGAATGTTAGCCCATTCTTCATAACAGATTTGCTCCAGTTCATCAATTGTCTTTGGACGTCTTGCACAGATACGGACTTTTAATTCTCTCCAAAGGTTTTCAATTGGATTAAGGTCCGGATTCATGGAGGGCCAGTCCAAGACCTTAATCCGATTGTCCTTCAACCATTTCTTGACCAAAATGTTGTTGTGCTTAGGGTCGTTGTCGTGCTGGAAGACGAACTGTCGACCAAGCCGAAGTTTCTGCGCTGAACTCTGGAGATTCTCAGCCAAGATATCCCGATAGTCTTCTTTTTTCATTGTCCCATGAATTCTCACGAGGTTACCGGTGCCTTTGTGCGGAAAAGGAGCCCCATAACATGATCGATCCTCCACCGTGCTTGACCGTAGGGATGGTGTTTTTTGGATGAAACGCTTCTCCTTTACGTCGCCAAATCCTTTGAACATCGTTGTGACCAAAAAGCTCAACCTTTGTCTCATCTGACCAAAGAATCCTAGACCAAAAGTCACTGGTCTTGTCAAGGTACTTCTTGGCAAATTCCAAGCGAGCCTTCAAGTGTCTATCCTTGAGCAAGGGAGTCTTCCGTGGGCGACAAGACTTCAATCCTGCTTTGTGAAGTGAGCGAGCAACAGTAAACCTCGAGATGGACAATCCATTTTCACTGAGACTGTTCCGGATGTCCTTGACCGTTGTTCGAGGATTATTTGTGACCTCTCTGACAATCTTCCTCTCAAGTCTGGCTGACAGTTTCCTTGGACGACCGGATCTTGGGAGGTTCTCAACCGTTCCGTTCTTTTGTGCCTTCTTCACGACGTACTGAATCGTTGAAATCGGGATGTCCAGAAGCTTCGAAATGGCTCTGTAGCCCTTGCCTCCATGATGAAGACTTACTATCTTCAACTTCAAGTCCTTGTCGAGCTCCTTGACCTTGGTCATGATTGGCTGACTGTGAAGCAATTGTTCAATTCCGTAAAATTTATAAGATCCAAGAAAGATCTAGAAAATCTTGGAAAAAGGAGACTAAATGACTTTTCTCCGGCTTTCCAGAATGTTCTACATCTTTCGATCATTTTTTTCTGATGAAAAATCTGTTTATAAACCTATTTTGTTAACTTTTTTGCGCGTTACGAAAACTTTTGCACTATCTAAAATTTTATTTTTAATAATTAAAAGTTAGTTTCAGACATTTTTATAAAACAATTGCGGGAAACTGGTATTATTCTTAATCGGAAAAAAATATTACATTCTCACAAACTTGTTAGCATAGTATTTAATTGGATATAAAGGATTTTCTGGTTTTCTCGTCACGTTACAAATACTTTTGCTCCTGACTGTAGTTTGAAGTACTTTCGTGACAAAAACTGGTAGGCAAGATTTGAAATGTTAAATGTTTTCTATTCAAGTTTAGAATCTCGCAACCTCAAAGAGTTAGGATTCAGACAAGGATGTCCTTGGATTCAGATAACAGGTAAGAGCTGTGGATCCCACAAAAACTCTTCACGGGAAAACATGATGCACCATTTGCGGATAATTCTATCCTGTTGAATTTAAATGGGGATTCTTGGGTCATATGGATAGAGAGAGGGCAAAGCTCGGACTTAAAGCGTAAAAAATGGATTTTGATTTGACAGAAACATTGAGTTCTATTAATTACTAGAGGGAATGTAAGCCTAAAAGAGTGTCTCAGGTCGCCAACTGTTGAGCGGACAAAATTTGCAGGAAATTTGAAATGAGTGACCAGACAAATGCGGGCCATACCAATAAATGACGCGTCGGCATTGCCGAGTTCGGCAATTTGGGTTGTTTTGTCTCACTTCAAATGGTCATTCTTTAATGTATCAAAGGATGATTTTGATTAAAACCGTATTTTGGTATTTTTGAGCCATTTCTGAGGGCAATTTAAATTATTTGAAATTCGATATTTTCTATTCTATTGAGCACATGTACGTTTTACACCTTTTCAAATTCATTTTGGAATTCTTCGCTTAATGTGGCTTGGAGAATGGTATGGGTTAGGGTAATCCTAAATGATAAATTTGACCACCCTAACTGTCCGCTCAGCTGTTGTGAGGGTGACATTTTCCTCACAAATTC